>JBCNYG010000025.1:31408948-31426233 GCA_039654305.1 Porochilus rendahli
GAAAAGCCTGGAGTAAACAATCTCTCAGCCTCTGTCTTCTCCAGTAGACCAGGAATTAATGGTGGCAACCATAAGACGGAACTGACTCGGGTATGAAAGCTCTGGCTCGAGAGGGGTTTGGGGTCTTCAAATGATCATCTGAAGATTACACTTGTTGCTCTGAACTACTAAACTCTTTGCTGATTTTTTTTTTTCACTCTGACTGAATAAAATCCTGATTTTGAACCTCTGGGTGAATTAAACTGTGTCTGCCACGACAGTAGCAACAATTTGGATAGAAAACTATTTCTGTCTAGCTGAGTTTTTGTGCAGCTGCTTGCTGCTCAGATCAAGCTGGATCTTTAAACAGGGACTCAAACTCAGAACCAAATGATCACCAGTGCAGAGGGTTTGGAAAATCGTGTTATAAACAACACAGTGTATAAGGATGTTCCCGGTGAATCTCCGAAACCTAAGGTACGATTAAAAATCAACTCCTGCAGTGAACTTACTTTCTAGATCATCAAAGCCTAACACTATATCCGCACTTTGATCTCGCCGGTCACGTGTTCGGATGGAGGCGATAACACAGCCTAGAGAGAGGATTTCTACACTGACACTCTCAGATCGCAAAGTCCATTTTTCAACAGAGCGTTGATCAGATCCTAAATATAACACATCCTTCTTCACCTCAGACATCTCGGCATTAACCAGCCAACAAAAACAAAATGTAAAGTCAGCTGTCGTCGAGCGCTGAAAACCTTGCTCAAAACTGAAACCAGCTAGTGATGTACCGATTCTTCGAACCGACTCTTTTAGGAGCCGAACTGCATTCTTCAAGGAGCCTTTTTTTCGACCCGATGACAAAATATATATATTCTGTAATGTTATCACTGCAAATGTATCTGCATTCTGTATATACGATTTTCTAGTGATAAAAAGAAACCTGGCATACTTAGTACAACCATAGATATCATATAATAGGACAGAAGTACACCTCAGCATAGGAATTGACAGCATCAATCCGTCGCCATATTGGAAGTTCGAAACAGGAGAAGAACCTCATTTCACCCACTTAAACCTTTTATATTATCTCAGTCAGCACTGAGTGAAGGCAGAATACATTCTGAACAGCTCGCCAGACCGTTGCAGGGCTCCACAAACTACACACAGAAACGCCTTATCATGGGAATCGAACCCACAACCTTCTTGCTGTTAGCCAGACATGCTAATCACTGTGGCGCCCAAACCACATCTAGTTAGTTGCATAAAGATTATTTTTGTTAGAACAGGAAAAGTAGGTATTCAATATTAGTTATAATAATACTAAGCATACAAGAAGTACATGCATTTGCTTATGTAATAATACGAGTTAAAAAAAATAAGAATTTAAAAAATGTGGACATACAGTAATTTATATGCAAAAATTAATCTGTTTTTGTGGAAAAATAATAATTTCCTATTATAGTAATACTAGAAGTAGGTTATATAATAAATATATTATATAATATATATAATATATATATATGAAGGTATTATGAAGGTTTATTTAATTTTCATTCATTGTTTTGCTTGAAATAATAACATTTTTAAAAATGTAAATAACACGACATCGAAAGCTATAAAAAAAAAGAAACAACAAAAACAAAATAGTGCCTCTGCGTTGAAGCCTTTCAAATATGCTTGCTCTGAAATGTATTTCAGACCAAGCACCAAGAACACTTCCATATGCACCAATAACACTTCCAATATGGCAGCACAAAAAGCCATCCGCCATTGACCCAAGTCGAATCTAGTATTATGGGATATCTATGATGGGGAGACTGAAATATAAGTTTGACTATTCTTTGTGCAACTGAGGCACCAATGTGCCACAAAAATATGAATGGAGGAGCAACTGCCGTTATTGCAAATATGTAGTACTTTGCATGTATTTAAGTAATTTTAAATGTAAATGTTTACATAGCTTTATGACAAATGGCAAAGATCTGTCGAAGAGTCAAGAGTCGACTCTTCTCTGTGAGTCAACAGAGAAGCGAAATAATGGTAGCGAAAACTAAACACGTGAGCAAATTGCGTCACCAGTACGCGACAGGTGTAGCAAATTCCCTTTGTCTCGCGTGGTTTCTTATTGGTATCATAAATTCCAAGGCAAAAAAAAGAAAGCTGGAGACAGTGTATCAGAATTGCTAAAGCAAAGAACCCCAGAACAAAAAGTGGCGAGTGCAGTTCTCAATCTCCATTAAAAATAAATAACATGTCAGCCTATATTCCGTAATTTCGAGCAGCTTAATGCCCCTAGGGTCAAGGGGAGGCTAGAGCCTCTCTCAGCCGACTCTGGACGAAGGAGGGGTACACCAGGAACAGTTCACCAGTCCATGGCAGGGTCAACACACATACATACCTGGGGGGAACTAGGAACAGCCAGTTAGCATAACGTGCATGTCTTAGACTGTGGAAGGAAACCATAGTACCCAGAGGAAACCCACACAAGCATGGGGAGAACAGAAATGCCTTCGATATGCCCAGGACTCACCCCCAGGGGCTTGTTGCTGTGAGGCAGACGTGCTATCCATTACACTGCCATATTCTGACATGTTTGAGTGAAAAATAGAACACACCCAGGAACCCTTGCCTATAGTGGCATGCTCAGGTAAGATACTAGACTATGGTGCACAACTATACTCATATTCATAAGCTGGCACCCATCTCAGCCGACTCTGGGCTAGGGCGGGGTACACCCTGGACAGCTCACCAGGCCATCGCAGGGCAAGTTATTTAAATATGATATTTAATTTTTACTTATTTCTTTGGATTGGCTGCACCAAATATTTAATAGTCAATAATATTTAACAAATATATATTTTAAGTTAAGAAACTAGTTTTAGAGTTGTTGAAGCTTCCCATTATTTTTGTATTACATTTCCATATGGGATGACAAACACATTTTCATATAGGTTGGGATGACCTACAGGAAAATCTACTTTCTGTCTACCCAAGGGAATAGAGCAGACTAGGCTATGTGAATTTGTACAGGTGAGCTGCTTTGCATGTGGTGCAACAAAATGGAAGGCACAAATCAAATGACTTAAGCTTGCCATGAAAGGTCCAACTGATTGGAAGAATGGAGATAGGGAATGAGATTTTATGTTTTCTGTGTTGTATTGGGTTTATCACACATATTATGTTTATATCCCTATTCACAGATCAATCACAACATTAAAAACATTCTGATCAATGGCAGGTAAAGTAAATAGCAAGTAAATAAGTGTATAAGGCAGAAAGTAAAGTCAGTTCCCAGATCTGATGTATTGCGAACAGAAACAATGGTATGAAGCTATGTGACTGACAAGTATGAAATGCTACATTCACTTAATAACTAGTTCTATTCATTTTTAAAATATTATACTTTGTGGGGTGCTCCTGGTATGTAGTGATATGTACCTACCAAAGGTGGCCCAAGATTGTAATGGCTGCTCAAGGCTCACTGATGTGAGGAGCAAAGGCTAGTATGTCTGGTCTGAAATCACAGAAGAGCTACTGTAGTAGAGTACAAAGTGAAGAAATGGTTAATGCTGGCTATGATTTAAAAAAAAAGGTACCAGAATGTAATATTAATACTACTGGTGATCATGAATATCTTTGTATGTTTAAAAAGCATCAGTGCATATCACACACAAGAGCCCATGGATGCTATTTCAAAAGATCCTGTTTTAGCTGCTTTACAACCTATTTTCAGTCCCTTTGTTTAATAGTCTGCTTTAAAGCAAAAGCAAAAAAAAAAAAAAGCTTTAAAAAAGTTTTAAAGCAGAGTCAAAATTGCCCAAATTAAAGTTAAAATAAAAAGTATACAGTAAGCATTTAGATGTTTAATATTATATAGCCAATATAAATGCAGTCAGTGTCTTCCATTCATTCATATCCCATTTTTCAGAAATGCCAAATTCACACTGCGATAAGTAATTATTATTTCAGTGTAAATTTAAATTTCCCTACGAAATGCCCCTTTAAATGAGTTGCACTGCTTGCCCTGTCTGCAGATCACAACAGCTACTTGAATGTGAAATACTGACCACCAAAGAGAGACATGACCCATTTTTTCCCAATGTGTTGGTTGCACTAATGAATCACACGAGCTAACAACATCTGTAAGATTTAACCTGTGGTGTCGGTTTGCATGCATATTTTAGGATATGAAATTAAAAACAAAAAAAACAAGCAAACAAAAAGAAGATCTTACATATCATGTCATAGCAATAAACAATTTTAGGAGAGTAAGCTTGATTACGTAATGAATTTGCACATTCTATAAATATATAAAGTTTAGAATTAACATCTTGATATAAAATCCAATCTGAATTAGACATATATACATATTTGCTTGCTTGTCTCTTGTGAAATGTGAAATGAACTGCAGGTCACCAAATGGTCCATGGCAGACAAATAACCAATGAAATCCATTTGCTTCAGACCACGCCTATCAAAGGCCACGCCCCGCACCACGATTCGCCAGTACATGTCGTTGGGGCGTGGCCAACTAGGATCAAGTTCAAAGAGGGAATCAAACAGCGAACGTCACGCTGGATATTTTAAGTGAACAAGATGGCGGAGCGCAGTGGACGGAATCGTCAGGATTTCTTGCGGACAAATCACATAAGTAACCGTTTTGACGAAGGTAACTGTAACTTAGAGTTACAGCTGTAGCCTGGTACTGTGTTGTTTTTTTCTAGTTAGAGTTTTGATAGTGAAGTGGGAAATCTGTGTGTGAGAGTAAAGTTAGTCACTGAGAAAGTTTCATCAGGTTCGCTCGCGTCTCGCTGAGCAATCAGCTGTACTGTGAACTAACTACTTACTTGCTCTGCTTGGACACACATGCACCCGAAAGCTTTCCGCAGCCCATATCTTACTGTGGGACTATTTTGTGCCTGTAAGGGGAACTTAGGAGGAATATGAGATTCGCCTCCTGTAGGAACTTCTCCAGAGTCTCGAACGGGTCTCTAACGGTTTTTGTGTTCTCAGCAAAAGCGCGAGCGAGCGGCCAGTAACGTGGTCCAAGAATTTGTTCTCAGCTGCTTTACGACCTTCGAAGCGATTGCGGTGATGTTGGATTTGATGAAGAGCTCAGGGCTTCAACACGCCGGTTTATGTTCATCTGGGAAAATATGAGTCTATTTATTAATTTATTTTTTGTTTTGATTTAGCTGGATGTGTTAAGAGTTAAGATTGACAACACTCTAAAAAAATAACAAAAGTGTTTGGCAAACTGACACTGCAAGTGCGTGTGTGTGTTTGAGAGAGAGAGAGCAATAACTTGAGTCATCAAGATTTCGTTTCGTTCACCAAGATTTCGTTCCGGCGGCGTTAGGGTATCCTTCATGTCAGTGTCCTCGGGCTATCCCTGCATGTGTGAGTGCTTTCTGAAGTTTAACAGGACGTTTTACTGTCACACAGCGCTTAAGGGAGGCGTTTCCTTGCCTTGTTCCTTTCCTAGCACTGACTCGAACCCCGACAGACTGCGAAGAGTTGCGCTGCGGTTTCGTGTCCTGAGAGGAAGAAATGGCCACATTTAGCGGTGGGAGTCTGCGGGGTTATGACGGTTAAAGCTCAGGGTTTAGCGCGAGACCGCACGCGCCGGGAATAGAAAGTGAAGAGCTAACAGACACCAGCAGCATCACAACTCAGCTGGTCAGACTGGTCGACCGTCTTCTGTTGGACAGGGAATAGTTTCGGCGTTACTGCTAATGATAGTACAGTACACTTGGACGTTTCTCAAGAATACAACTCAGCAGTCATTAGACAACCACCGTATAGGTGTGTGTGTTCCGCGACTGGTACTTCACAACATACCGGACCTTTCAGCAGGAAAAGGGCGTTATACTGAAGTTTTGGGTCATAACCATGAACTGAGGTCTTAGTTGACTGACAGTTGTCTAGCTATATCATTGTACATTATCAGTATATGAAAATACAGGCAGCTCAAAGATGTAAGGTTTTCCATACAATTAGTAATAAAAAAGTGCATTTTTTAAATATATGTATTATAAAGGGAATATTGAAAATAATATTTTTAATATGTGCTAATCAATTACATCCAACATTTTTCAGGACATTTTGCGGTAACTTTAAACTTGTTTAATCAACCTACTGGTTTATATGTGTACTTTATCATCACCAATTTCATCACAATGCCCTTTGAATTGCTGACTCGTAGTATTTATTCCTTATGGGACAGTGCTTTTTAATCTGTCTGGGTGTCTCAGCATTCTTGATTGCATGTTCATTTATGCAATAATTCATGAGAAAGAGAGAAGTTATTCTCCGTATCAGCATGGCTGTGGTTAGACCATAGGCCTGATGATGCAGACCAAGTACAATAGGCAATCAGAGAATGGAAATGAATACCAAGGAAGCAAGTCAGCTAGCTCACCCTTATTTACTAATTACATTAAGTGTGCATCCACTGAAATTAGCTTCTCTTGACCTCTTTTGTTTATCTGATGAGGTTTCATGTTTTTCGTCAGAATTTTCTGAAAAATATATCATAAATATTTACTTAAAATGTATGAATTGTTATATCCACTAGTAGTGGCACTTTCAACTTTACTGCAATTGTAGTGACAGTAGTGATTCTTTTTGGATTTATTTTATATTTCTCTTGAATGGTTACTATGACACACCTTACCGGCTTATTGGAACTGCATCACTGTGACCTACTTTTCGAGGTCACAAAGGTCAATTCATCAAAAAAGTCTTAACACTCTAGAAGGTGCAGTTTTTGTTGGGCCTGTTTTCAGTTCATATTGGTTATATTTGGTGTCGAGTTATTCAAGTCTATTGAAACTGGGCCGACTTTTAAGGTCACAGGAGCCATATGAAATGTGCATGTGGTAATGGTCAGATACATGAAATTTAGCCACAGGATTGTTTGTTATTTAGACCATATATGCTTATGGACATCCTTGGTAACCTTGTAATAATAAAAACAGAATGATTCTATGCATGCTGTTATGTACAAGTTACCAACAGGCGGTAGTCTAATTTACCAGAAAGTAAGAAGAGTGATTTCTTCCAAACCATAGTTGCACTAGTATTGCTTACACAAACACTCCTGAAAAGACTGGAGAAGAAGCTTATTGGCACCTACACCAGGATACTTTGAATTGTTCGGAATAATTCATGGACGCAGCATCCAACCAACAAGTAGCTTTACATGCATCCATCACATATCTTTTTGAAGTCCTACATGAGAGGGCTTTTTAGGGCATTGTTGAAGAGCTACAAATGAAATTACAAACTCATTCTGTGGATTTTGAAACATGGACATGTTAGTGATAGATCACCAATGTACATGCATCAACGATGTGAGGATGCTGAATACCAGAAAGACCTATTTGGTGCAATGAACGATTAAGATGGCTGCAGGGAGCGAGTCTTTGCAATCTGTGCAATCCTATGGCTGTAGTGAATGGGAGAACAGCCAATTAGATAAGAAGAAAAGATAAATCAAAATAAAATAAGAGAGTACTAATGAGTAATTACTAGTGGCAGTAGTGCAGGTAAAAAAAAAATAACATTTACGTATATGCAAGGGTAGGAGTTATATAGTCCAGTGGACAGTGTAAAGAAGGATCTCCTGTCCTCTCAGTTGTGTGCTTAACTGTGCTGATTCTCTGGCTAAAAATACTGCTAAATTTTAGTTATGTATAACATGTATATTATTGGGAAAACATATAGATGTAGAAGGGGTATACTTGTTTAGTAATTTTGTTTAATTTAATTTGTTTAATTTTGTTTGTTTTATTTGAAGTATATTCAATATGGGTAAATATTTTAATATTTTTATATACCTTATGGTCTTACCTATTTAAAATCACTACAAATTTTAGCATGAGACTTGTTGTAAGAAGAAAAAAAGTAGGTCAAGGTCATGTCAATAATGATTAAGATTTACATGATTAATACAAGCCAATTCACCGAAAACACTTTGCAAGTGACACAAAATACAGTAAATATATATATATTTAAATACTTGATTTATTCACAAGGGAATAATCTGGAAAAAAGTATACCAAGGCAGGGAAAAAATAAGAGACATTTTAAGGTTTTGAAGCCTTACCAGTAGATCTTGTAGAAAACCAAGCTTGAAATGTGTAAAAGTACACTCATGCTTCGTTCTCTGTGACGTCTGATCGTGTCCAATGTCAACAACAGTATCCAAAAATAGTGGCTTTACTGCGCACATGCAGGCAGACTTTTCACAACAGCACTCAGCCCTCGCCCAGAGTCGGCTGAGATGGGTGCCAGCCTCCCTGCGACCCAAATTAGGATTATGCGGTTCAGAAAATGAATAAATTAAGTGAATGCCACATGAAGCTTAAAGCATTTCAATCCATTGTGTTGAAAAGTATTTCATTTCTCAGGAATTCAAATGCTCACATGACATTTACTGGTATCCTCAACCATCAGTTATTCAGTTTCTGACCATTTAAATGGTCTGAATTAGTATATTTTAATAATAATAATTCATGTTGTGTTTAGGTTACTTATTTGACTAATGCCTTGTATTCTAATGATGGCAGTAAGTAATACAATGTGTGTAATAACAATAAAACAAAAACAAGTTACAATTTGCCTTATTTGATCTTGATACCAGTGTAAAATTTGACAGAGACAGGGCCACAGAGAGAATAAAAAGAAAATTTCAGTGTAACACTAAAGCCATCATGTTAGATGAATAAGGTTTTTATTCTCATTGGATTTTATTTTTTATTTTTCCACATACTAAGATTTTGTTCTTGTAACTGTAACATTATTCTCAAGATATTACAGCTTTATTCTCATGATTTCATAATCTCTGAATTATTATTTTTTTTTTTTTGCCATGAAGGTATATAATTTGTCTGGATTAGCGCCTTTGCTAAATTGTAATAATATAAGTTAATCAGTTTAAATGTGCTGCCAAAAAACACATGAACTAAGACCCTTCATTTCCGAATATTTGAGATGTGTCACTCTATAGGGCTGTGAGGCTTCGTTTTTCATCGTTCGAGTGCTTATCCGAGAATGATACAAGCCTTGACGTGAGGTTTCATCTATTACTGCATTTCCTACTTGACAAGCAATTTAAAGCATCAGATCGAACCATTACATGTGTTTGTATTTAATTTTTTAACAGCGATTGGGGACTGTACCAGCGCATTTTCGCCATTCTTTGGTCTGGAGTGCTTATCTGATTTGGCATGTATTGTAGAAAAAATAAGCTGCTTTAATGTGTGTGTATGTGTCATCCCATTACTGATTCTCACAGTTTATTTTTTACTAGTACTGATAACTACTGTGAGGTTACTGTAAACTATCATTCTGTCACAGTATCCCATCAGTATGTCAAGACCCATGATCAGGATGGTCTTTTTAACATTTGCAGCTCTCTTCTCCAGCTGTTGCAGCATTGCTTAAGTTAGCTTACTAGAACAGCAAATGGGCAAAAGGTATTCGAATCTCTACTGCAGACATTTAAGACATTCTTTAAATGCCTGTTTGTGTTTAGTGAGAGCCAGCATCGTGTTTGTGTAAGTATTCCAGCACATACTGCAAATCATCATGATGCACTGATAAGTTCGGGGTTTAGTTAATCTGGTGTATCAGTAGCATCTTGTTGTCTGATCTGCTGTCACCTGGTTGATATATCTGGTAATGATGCATATCCTTATGACCACCTTTTGTAGCGCTTGTTCTAATGCACTGCCTTGGTTGATAGGTGCACCACCTCAGGGATCCTGGAGCACTTTGGTTATTGCCCAACATGTGGGAGGGAGTTGTTCCTTGTCTCTTTGGTCAGGTGACTCATCTGATCAGTTGTTACATGGATAGGCTACTATATTGAAAAGTATGGCAATGTGTTCAGAATTTTCAGGATATTTAAAATTTTATTGATTTACATTGAACAGGACGCCAGCCTCCCCGTGACCCTAATTAGGAATAAGCGGTTCAGAAGATGGTTGAATGAATGAATGATTTACATTGATTGATCAATGAATTTTTTTAAATAGTACATGAGCTGCATTTACAGTCTAAATAAAAAGTTAATTGTTAACCTCACATCACTGTTTTATTTATTCTTTTGTGTGTATTATATTTTTTATACAGATATGTCTGGGGTAGAGGAGGTGCCACACTGTCATCTTCATGATTCAGGCACAGGAGAGGACTTAAGCCCCGATACAAATGGAATTGCACAGAGCGCTGTGGAGGACGCTTCCAAACCCAACGAGGAAGAGCTAGTCACAGAAGGGGCTCGGCCAGTACAGATCGTTGTAGCCAATGGGGTTGACCATAAATTTGAATTAGATGCTGAGGCATTGGAGAAGATTCTAATTCAAGATCATATCAAGGACCTCAATGTGGTTGTGCTCTCTGTGGCTGGTGCTTTTCGTAAGGGCAAATCCTTCCTGCTAGACTTCATGCTTCGATATATGCACAATCAGGTTAGCTGTGCATGCTCAAGCATGTTCTCTTCATGCCCCTAAAATCTGCACGCGATCATTAACCTGGCCCTCTGGCATGTCATGACTGTTTCCCTAAAATGTGAAACCAGTCTGGCCTGTTAATGTTCTTAAATATAAAATGGCAGATGTAAGCATGCACGTCTCTTGTTCTTGTCATATTCTGTAGTCATCTGAGTCATGGATGGGAGGAGATGATGAGCCACTTACAGGTTTCTCCTGGAGGGGTGGTTGTGAGAGAGAGACAACAGGAATACAGGCCTGGAGTGAGGTGTTTGTGGTTGAAAAACCTGATGGCAGTAAGGTAAGGTGTTCCTCAGTTGCTTATTAGCCTGTATCACAGTTTCTTTGTCCTGAGTGGCAAATCAGAACTTTGTACTTCTCAGGTTGCTGTTCTGCTGGTTGACACTCAGGGAGCTTTTGACAGTCAGTCCACTATTAAAGACTGTGCTACAGTTTTTGCCCTCAGCACTATGACCAGCTCTATACAGGTGTGTTTATGATGCACAGAGGGTACTCCCTTTATGAACTTAGTCATATTTGCTGATCCTAATGCCAACTGGTTGTGTGTTTACAAAAATATGCAATGTGTTCCATTTGTTTGTACTAGGTTTATAATCTTTCACAGAATATTCAAGAAGATGATCTGCAACATCTCCAGGTATGTGATGTTTGTTACCTGGGAATCCCTTACTTATGTTACTTGGGATTTCCAGAATATTCTGACTATGTACACAGAAAAATAAATGTATTCCTGAGTTGAAGATGTTCTCTTTTACCTTCGTCTTACCCAGAATGATGTAATAACCTTAAAGTCTTTGGATAATTGTTAATTTTTGGGGTGGACCTCAAAAAGAGATAATTGCAATTAAACATTCCATACCCATTCCACTGAAAGACACTCTGTCTACTTGTCTACCGATGTGAGAACGCCATCTACCAAATTTTAAAGAATTTTAATTATACATTGCTGTTGCAGTGGCTAGCACGTCAACCTCACTGCTGAGTTGGCATTTATTTGTTTGGAGTTTGCGTGTTCTCCCTGTGCTTGCATCTGGTTTCTTCCCGCAGTCCAAAGACATGCACATTAGATTAATTGGGTGTTCCAAATTGCCCCAGACGAAGATGTGAGTGTGAATAGTCGATTGTGTTGGTCCTGCGATGGACTGGTGAGCTGTTCAGCTGTACCCTGCCTTCGCCCAGTGTCATCTGAGACAGGGAGAGACTCCTTGCAAACCTAATAGTGGTTACGAAATGAGTATAACTACACTCTCATTTTTTATATTATATATTATAAGTGTAATTATCAGCACCATCTGCATCACCAGCTTAAAGTCATGTGTTTCATTTTATGTGCCTTGAGCATTCCCCTGTTTTCTTTTCTTATGACTGCAGGAAAACGTACTCAGCAAATGTATAGCCCTCCCTTGCTCACTAACTTTTGTGGGTGTGTGTGTATGTATATGTATGTATGTATATATATATATGTATGTGTGTGTGTGTGTATATATATATATATATATATATATATATATATATACACATATAATTTATTTATTAGAGGTACTCCGATTGTTCGGTGACCCGATCGGTATCGGCCGATACACGTGGTATCAGCATTGTTCAGACGTGCCATTTCCGCCGATCAAAATAGCAGATCAAACAGACTTTTCAGCGGGGAGCGCCCTATAAGAAAGACAGCATGAAACAAAATGAAATAAATGCAAAAATAATGGAGTTCATATGCATGGACCATCAGCCTCTGTCTGTTGTGGATGATGTCGGGTTTAAGCGCCTGGTGAATCAATTACATCCACATTATGTTCATCAAGGACGTAAATATTTCACAGACGAGTGCCTGCCAGAACTGCATCATACGCTGTATGAGCATATTAAATGCTTATGACTAATGTGACATCAGTCAGCTTCACGAGTGACATTTGGACTTCAAGTGTCTCTCCCATGGCTATGCTGAGCCTGACTGTGCAGTTTATAAACGAGGACTTTGAGCTCAAAAGAGTGGTGCTTCACTCTCAAGAATTTTTGGGATCACACACTGCAGAGGCAATTGCAGGTATGTTCAGAGGCTTTGTATCGGTATTGGTATTGGTATTGGTATCGGCGATACTGATTTCAAACACTGGCGATCGGTTCCAAAAACCCTGATTGGAGCATCTGTAGTTTCAGGGGATTCAAGGCAATCTTAGTGAGATTGGTTGCACCATGTACACATTTTCCTTGAATGGGATGCCTGTTTGTCGCCCATGGAATTCTGGGAGCCAAACTGATCTCAACATTCTTATAATCGAGTCAGGCGAGAAAGCACAGTTGGTGTTGCTGTTCCGCTCGATGCACTCACTTCACGACAATAAGTGGAAAGAAACAGAGAATGTATCTCCTACTTTTAGACAAATTAGAGAAGAAAACAACCGTTACTTTCTGGTTTGTCTTTTAGAACTTTTAGAAATTTGATTTGTTATTATTTCTTCCTGACTTTCCCAAAGTTGTAAAAGCTATATATGATGCTTCACAACAATGTTGTAAAAGCAAATATGTTTACCGTCTTAGTTTACAAGCACTGAAATTATTTGCTTTACACACTTTAGTGCAATTTCTGTAAGCTCTCAAAAGTCTAGTAATTCTAACGTGACCAATATATAGATCACGTGAGAGGTAATAACTTATTAGGACTGAGCGCGCACTCGTGGACTGCAAACAGACAATTACACACATAATTTCCTGCGGAACAAAAAATCGGCACGTCCAGTACTTTCCACGGGACTTCAGTGAAAGGTAATATGGGATAAAGCGGATCAGAGAATGAAATGATATGAATTAAGATAAATTATGACTACAACTGATTTAAAAGATTTGTGCCTCAGTATATCCAGCTGCGTGGCAATAATTTAGTAAGTTCGGCATACAAGTTTTGTAAACAATTAAAGTTGTATTGGAGTGGTGTTTCAGAATCATTTTCACTGCAATTACAGCACCAACCTTTTTACAGAACATAACTTCACTTCATATCGCTTTTCCTTCAAGAGGTAGATGCATTAATTACACCAAATAACCCAAAAATAACTTCCTGGGGTGGGGAAAGCCAAACCTTTTCTGTTTGGAGTGTATATATTCTCCCAGTGTTTACATGGGTTTCCTCTGGGTTCTCTGTTTTTTTCCGACAGTCCAAAAACATGCAGATGAGGTCAAATGGCTCCTCTCATTTTCCTGCAGGTGTGAACGTGAGTTTGTTGTTTGTGTCTGTGTTAGCCCTTTATAGACTGGTGGCCAGATCAGCATGTGCACCACTTGCTTTCTCTTGCTTGAAGTTTGCTGGGATTGGCTCCAGCTTTCCCCACAACCCTGACAGATATATGGTATAGAGAATACATAAATAGATGGATAATAACTTCTACACTAAAAAAAATAAGGGACAAACTCAGAAAGTCTCAAGCAGTTCTCAATTCCATCAATGGAATAATAGTAGTAAGTACTGTTAATAAATAAATAAACAAAAGTTTTTTTCTGGATTTATGTATAGATTAATCAATAAACATCATAAAAAAATCAATTTTGTAACGAGCCTTTTATAAATCCTTGAGGATTTCTTTATGAAATATGGATGCAATGCTTATGAATATGTCATGAACTTTATATTGAGTAGACTCCCTTTGAATAAATATGTCACTCATATATTTATAGTTTCATTCCTAAGTCCATTATATGAGCAAAGGATAGCTTTTTATAAAATTTTCACTTTTCAGTCAGTCATTTTTCTAATAAACTTCACTGGAAAACATATTCAAAAAGGCATATGTTGTTTTTATAGACCTAAAATTATGCTAAGTTTTCTTATTTTGTATTTTGTTTTCTTATTCCTGGTTATTAAAGGAAATACATTCAGATCATTTCACACAGTGCAGACATGTTTGTGCAGTCACCATTCTGATTTATCCTGATGGCGTTCACTGGGGTTGACATTAGGGCTCTGTGCAATTCACTCAACTTCTTACATCGAGTTCTGTGATGGCCTGGCGAGCTGTCCAGGGTGTACTCTGCCCTCGCCCAGAGATGGCTGAGATGGGCACCAGCCTCCTCATGTCCCTAATTAGCATTAAACAGTTCACGAAGAGAACAGAGAGAGAGAGTGTCTGTCAATTCTATCCAAGCATTATTTACTTGGAATGTCTTTAATCCCCAGATCGTGAGCCAATCAGATTGCGCTGCTCCTGAGTCGTATATACTAAAATGAGTAATGCACAGTTAACAATATTCACTCTTATTAATCATGCTTTATTCTTCTTTTTTATATTAACAGTACTCTCCCTAGCTAGTTATTTTGAAATTTTGAATATTCTACCCCTCACTGGTTGGCTAATGTAACTTCTACTGTACTTATACGGTACATCCAAGGCAACATTCGGTTAACAGAACATTTTGTGAATCTTAAAGGATTTTTGCAAAATGCTCTTTCAAGAAGAAACTATGTAGGATTTTCTTTATGACAGAAGGAATGGCAGCAAGAAAGTCCTGGTTTCTAGTCCCGGCTCAGCGAGGGAATTTCTGTGTAGAGTTTGCTCGTTCTCCCTCTGCTTGCGTGGGTTTCCTCTTGGTACTCTGGTTTCTTCCCACATTCCAAAGACATGCAGATAAAGCTAACTGGCTGCTCCAGATTGACCCTGATGTGAGTGCGAATGGTTGTGTGTGTTTTGCCTTGGCCAGCTGTTCAGGGTACACTCTGCTTTCGCCCAGTGTCGGCTGAGATAGGCACCAGCCTCCCTGTTACCCTTGTAGGATTAAGTTGTTCGGCAAATGAGTAAGAATCCATAATTTTGATTATTATTATTATTGTTGTTGTTGTTGTTGGTATTAACATAATAAAAAACACTTTGAGGAAATTTAGGCCATTGCAGGAACCATTATTTATGAAATGTAACTTTGGACTCTCTGAAGCATTTACTGAATGTTCTATCATTTTCTGCTTGCTGAGAAGCTTTCTGTAAACACAGCCTACAGACGATGTGGTGGCAATGTCAAAGTGTGGGGCAGCAGGAACACATCATAGTAAAACCCTAACTGACAGACATTGCGTGCACATCTGCCCAAAACATCTGCCCACTTTTTTTTTCTTTTTTTTTTCTGTCAAAATCAGTCTGGATCTGCCGGAGAAATAGGGGTGTACGGATGTTGAGGAGGTCAAACATCCCTGTACATGCTCTGGTATGCATTAGAAGCACAACATGTGTCTGATTATAATATTCTTCAATCCAGAAGAAACAGCATTGAATTCAGTGGGATTGGCAGTTACAAATTTTTCTGTGGGAGTCACTGATGTCTTTGTTCTTCCCTTTTTATTGTACATTAGATTCATGAGGAGGGATCCCTTCGTTCATTTTGTTTTTCTTCACCTTCCCCCACACACCTATTGTATACATTTCTGGTGAAAGGTTCTTAGACACATCTTGATTTATTACTCAGGCCTGCAAAATGCTGTGAGAAAAGCCATGCAGCGTGACGACTAGTTCTGCCTCTTTTGCTCCTTCTGTCAGGTCTCGCAGGTACACTCTATCTCTCTCTCTCTGCGTGAATTTCTCTCTCGTGCTGGTGTATTATAGTTGGGGGTATGTAGTGAATCATTATGACAATTTCAAAGGTTAGACGCTCCAGCTTGAACTTCAATCCAGCCTGCTTGGGATTCTATTTCCTTTAGTCCTGCTATGCTTTGCCTTCAACTGCCTGCAGGATGTGAAATCTGGTGAACACTATTTTCATTATTATTGTTATTATTTATATAAAAAACATTACGCATTCTAACCATTCACACGCTGTATATTGCTCCATTTAATCAGGAGTAAGCGCACTACCAGGTGGCCCACACAGTTTCTTGGACTCAATCACGCCTACACAGAACACAGTGCTGGATTGACAAGCATATCCACAAATGCCCACTTTATCTGCAATAAAAATGTCACTGTAGAAAAGGTCACCTTCTAGCTCCTATTTTATTGCTTGCAAGAAAGAGAGAGGCGGCACAGGGCACAGTGATTAGCACGTCCACCTCACAGCAAAGGACCTGTGTTCGATTCTAAGCTCGGGCGTTTCTGTGTGGTTTGCATGTTTTCCCCGTGCTTGTGTGGGTTTCCTCCGGGTACTCTGGTTTCCTCCCACAGTCCAAAGACATGCACAGTAGGTTAATTGGCTGTTCCAAATCACCCCTAGGTGTGAGAGTGGGTGTGAATGGTTGTGTGTGTTGACCCTGCGATGGCCTGGCGAGCTGTCAGGGTGTACCCTGCCCTCGCCCAGAGTCGGCTGACATGGGCGCCAGCCTCCCCGCGACCCTAATTAGGATGAAGTAGCTTAGAAAATGAATGAATGAATGAATGAATTAAGATAGAGAGAGCTACTAAAAGCCATCTGCCACAATCCATGCTAGACAGTCCAGCAATGCTTCATCATTTGATGTGAAGGGTATGGTAAGAGTCCACAAGGAAAAAAGAAGGGGAAGATAAAAAGGCAGAAAGGATTGCTGATGTTATAAAAAGGGTTATAAGAATTAATCATTTTTCTGGTGCTGCTCTGTGTTCTATTTCTACTGGCTTTGTTAAAGGTGTGCATCACATACACTGTCCCTGTTTAGTTTCAATTATGTTCACTTGATCTAAAAAGCAGATGTCCCAAAGTTACCCACTTTGAAAGTTTAAGAACACTATGGGCACACACACACACACACACACACACACACACACACACACACACACACACACACACACACACTCGTATTTGTAGTCTTTTTTTCAAGAGATATTG
>JBCNYG010000025.1:31426333-31440203 GCA_039654305.1 Porochilus rendahli
GGTTGTGGGGTTTTTGGGGGGGTGGGGGGGGGTGGGGTTTGGTGGGGGGGGGGTTTTTTTTTTTTTTTTTTTTTTTTTTTTTTTTTTTTTAAAGCAAGAACCCGGTGAAGAAAATATGAATCATGCCAGTACCATTCAGTGGTTATAGATGATAAATGGATGAGTCAAATTTTTTCTGAAGCACTTATAGTTTGGTTTTCCTCAGCCTTTTACCTTTTTTTTTTTAATTTTTTTTAGCCCCTTTCTTTTTTGTGTAATCCATTAATAGTGCTGATTGGTGTAAGTTAAATGCTACTATATCTAGAACCTGCTTCTGCGCATCTGGTGTCGGCAGGGCCAAGGAAGACAGATTTCTATGCTACACAGTAGAGATACTGTGAGGAAAATAGCTTTACGACCCTTGCAGCCTTCAGAGGATGGAGTTATTGGACAAAAATCTATCTATGGTCGAGTCTACAGTTTGCAGATATTGTGAACTTACTTAAAAATAAACAGCTTGCTTATTGGTAAATAAAATGGCTACACTTTATGTGCCAGGGTAAAATAAGCATGCATTTATGAATATAAATGAAACATGTACATTAACAGTTAAAAATGGTCACTGCAAAAGCGGATCTAATCCTTGTTTACTTCCAAATCGTTGGCTTCTTCCCTGTGAACGGTAGCCCCCATATTCCATCTCTTTAGCTGACAAACAAAATGGTGACTATCACCATGTAAAATTCTTCAGAACTTGCCTGACTCACATACTATCTCAATGCAGGAGGACTAATGTTTATCCTGGTTGTGCCCAATGTTTGTACTACATGTTGACAATGTTGATCAGCGCTACTGAGATGATATAGCTAGAGTATTTAATATAGTTCCTTAATGTCGGAATTATATTAAATACCTTTAGTTACCTTTTTTCTATTAAATTGTATTCTAGTATATTGTCCTCAAAAGGCTTTTTGAGTGCACAGTTGAAACCCTTTCACTTTTAATTTTGACTTGATTTGAGGATAATAGTGCTGCTAGTGTTGGTGCCTACCAGAATGTCATGTATTCCCTCTTTTCCAGCTTTTTACAGAATATGGTCGCTTGGCAATGGAGGAGGTCTATGAAAAACCGTTTCAGGTAATAAACCATTGATATGTACATTTAAGTTGGTTATAACATGTTCACGTTCTTTTCCTTATTTTAAGGTTATTTAAGATGGTTGACTGCTGATTTTTCTTTGTCCAGAAACTGCTATTTCTGATCAGAGACTGGTGTTACCCCTATGAGCATGAGTATGGACTTGATGGAGGGAACCACTTTTTGGAAAAACGATTACAGGTGAATTCTGGAGAGCAAGTAGGTTTTGTTGTGCCCTCAGAGGTTATACTAAGTTTCACAGTGTGTGTGTTGATTTGTTTAGGTGAAGCAGAACCAGCATGAAGAGCTACAGAATGTGAGGAAGCACATCCACTCATGTTTCTCAAGCATTGACTGTTTTCTGCTACCTCACCCAGGCCTGAAGGTTGCAGTTAACCCCTACTTTGATGGCAGACTGAAAGGTTTGAATATTCTTCCAAACTAAAAAAAAGAATACATATACTCTGTGTTTTAATCTTGTGGTACCTTTTGCAGATATTGATGGTGATTTTAAGAAGGAGCTGCAGAAACTTGTGCCTTTACTACTGTCCCCCGAGAACCTGGTGGAGAAAGAGATTAATGGGGCCAAGGTGACCTGCAGGGACCTACTCGAGTATTTTAAGGTTAGGCTTATATGATTTGCATATTAATTACTGTTAAATCTGAATGTCTTCATTTGAAACACGGTAGCTGGCGACCCCTGAAGGGAGAAGCCGAAAGACAAAGAACAAGATTCTAGTAAGCATGTGTATAGCATAAATAGTATATTATATTTACAATATTAATTTAATTATCTTTATTTAAATATATTTTTTATATAGTGTGTGTATATATCGTTTTTATATAGTAATTTTTTATATAGTGTGTGTGTATATATAGTTGTTATTTTTCGGGAAGTCCCCCAGTGCAGCTAACTGGGTTATCAAAGGCCGGCCATGTCTCTCACAGTGAGGCATGTAAAAGAACCATTGCTGATTTTCGTCAAGAGTAGACTGCATAGCCGTCAGTGTGTTTCTGCGATGGCCTGGTGGCCAGGGTGTACTCTGCCCTTGCTCAGAGTTGGCTGAGGTGGGCGCCATCCTCCCTGCGACCCTAATTAGGAATAAGCGATTCAGAAAATTAATGAATGAATGATGCAAAAGGTTGATTTTGACGTAAGGTTAATTATTTTGTTTGCCATGACACCAGGTGCACTAACTGTTGGGGCTCATAAAATTATATGGCAGGCTGTAGTTTTGTGACCAAAACCCAAGGTCTGAATGAATGTGTAAATGTGTGTGCATGGTGCCATGGTCTGGGGTCCCAGTTAAACCCAGGCTAATTTCTTTTGCATCGCGTACATTCTTGTTAGTATAGGCTCTGGATTCCCTCTGCATCTTCTACCGTCACTATAACAAGCATGGATATGGAAGATGGACGAATTATGGGTTAATGTTATAAATTGATCACATTGCTCCAAGGTATACAAAACTCTGAAATGTTTAAGGTTCAACAGTCACAATCTTAATCACATAATTATACAGCTACTTGTAGTCATAATTCTCAGTTGTTTAATTAAGTTTTTAAAGACTTAAAAAAGCAACGTACCTATTGCATTGCTAAATAATGTACTTCGTAAGTTCTTAGTGGAGATATTTTAAATCAGTTTGTAATTTTAGAAATTTTATTAAATGTGTAATCTGCACTGTTTTTGTGTTTAGGCATACATCAAAATCTACCAAGGTGAGGAACTCCCTCATCCCAAGTCCATGTTGCAGGTAGACTACAGTTCAACTATAAGAAAAAGTGTGACTAGTGACTGTCCAAAAAATACAATTTGAATTAGCAGTATGTAATGCATATTACTGTGGCAATAGGCCCTTTCTTCTATAACAAATAAATTCCAATCATTCTGTTAGCAAAGAGTAGTTTGTGGCACAGATATAGAAGAGTCTAATGTAGTTAGTTATACAGCATGAAAAAACTGGGAAATGTTTTAGTTATTTGAGAAAAAGGTCACATTATTTGCATTTTTGTGAAATGTTAATAACCACTTAAAATAAATGTTATTTGATTATTTTCATTGACTGTTATTTTAACCTCAAGGCAACTGCTGAAGCCAACAACTTGACAGCTGTGGCTGGGGCAAAGGACACTTACAGCCGGACAATGGAGCGGGTAGATTGTTTTCCAGTTTTTGTGCGTGTGTATGTGTATATATATATGTGTGTGTGTGTGTGTGTGTGTGTGTATGTGTATGAGCATATATAACAAATAAACCACAAGAACTTGACACTAACTTTTAAAAAAGTAGAGGGATAACAACTTGATTTCTTTCTTAATATAGCTGGAATATGATGTGACTAGGTCACCTAGATAACTCAAATTAGCATGAGAGCATTGCACTAAAATAGGTGGTTTTAATGTGGCCTAGATAACACAATCTCAAACACTGAACCACGGTAAAGGTTCCTTATCGGAAATGGGTCATCAAGGACCTTTAACTGAAAGGCCTTTTTCTTCCTCCTCTTCCCCGTGTGTAGATATGTGGTGGAGACAAACCATACATTGCACCAGTTGACCTCCAGCGCTATCATGATGAGCTACTGCAAGCTTCTGTCCAGCAGTTCCGTGCTGTTAAGAAAATGGGTGGGGCAGAGTTTAGCCAACGTTACCAGGAACAGCTGGAATCTGAACTTGATGAAGTTTATGCCAATTTCATCAAGCACAATGAAAGCAAGAACATTTTCTATGCTGCAAGAACACCTGCAACATTGTTTGCTGTCATGTTTGCTGCTTACATTATCTCCACGGTAACAGGGTTCATTGGTTTATCAGTTATCGCTGCCATGGCCAACCTTGTGATGGGCGTGTCCTTAATGTCACTCTGTGCCTGGGCATACGTGAGATATTCAGGCGAATATCGAGAAGTGGGCGTGGCAATAGACCTTACAGCAGAAGCCTTGTGGGAGCAGGTGGGTAAAGCCTCATCTAACTTTGTCTCGTACAGTGTAGTTTTATCAATTTTAGAAACAAAAAAGAAAAGAAAATTTACACAATGTTTTAGTCAACACTCTATTTGTGCAGTAGTTCTTTGGTTATTTAAATTTAGAAATGTTATAGCTTCATTGTTTACCTTCACAAGAGTAATAAGTAGTGCTCAATTTGATCAGGGTATGAAACTGACTAAACTATTGTCTTAACTAAACTATAGAGCAGTCTTCAACTAACTGCCAGACAGAATGCCAGAATACAAGTCGGAAAACTTTTAATTGTACTCTTGAGGCTTAAATGGGGTGGTCCCCTGATATGTGAGGGTCAGATTACACGGTGTACATTTAGGTGATCCAGCCAGGGACATAAACGGATCATGTTATCGGTGTCCATCCCTCTTCTAGGTCAAGGAGTCCTGGTTTATTTTAGCATTGCTGCATTGCAGCTCAAAGAAGCTGTACTCTTCATGTTTCCTCTCAGTCTTGCTTTTCATTGTTGTATATAGCTTTCCTATACTAATGCATGCCATTATTATCAATACCTTCAGAATTCCAACCAAACAGGACTTATTATTATTATTAAGATTCTTGTTAACACGATGTCTCAGGAATCAGAATACTTAATTGATCCTGGACGAAATTGTGTGCACACAGTTGCTCCAAACCAAGTAAAGAAAAATATAGAATAAAGATAATGTCAATAAGAAAAACTACGTGTGTGTGTGTGTATATATCTATGTGTGTGTATATATACACACACACAAATGAATTTTTAACTCTGGGTTGCCCTCTAGTGAATTCATGCACAGTATGCATAAAAGTATGTACACTGTGACCTGTTTATTAAATGGACATTTAAGGTTATGTGGTTTAAGGTTATTTGAGAAATACAAATTAGTAACAAGAACTAGACTTTCTGGAATTGGGGGCACCCCCTACCATCACTGGCACCAAGTTCTTCTTGTACAATACAGAGGTCTGTGTGGAATAAAGTCATAAACCACTCCTGAAAAATAGATTTCAAAATGATGTTTTTTGTTTTGCTTTTTTGCCTGAGTATTATTACATATCCTCAATGGATATTAAGATTTCCTCTTGCTTTTTATCAGATTTTCTCCCTGTGGATTAATTATTCTTTTTGCCTTTTTTCCCCCTTTGCTTTGTCTTCAATTCTCTTCAGGTCCTGAAGCCACTGACTGAACAATACATGGAGGAAAATGTCCGCCAGACGGTAGTTAATTCTATAAGAGCCAGCCTGACTGAACAAGTAACGCAAACTGCAAAGTTAAAAACTAACTGACATGCTATCTCATTTCTCTCCTGTTCAGTGTGTACAGAATGTGTTTTTGCACAGTTTTATGAGCACTTGTACCCTTAGGTTGAAAAATTAAAACCAAAGTTTACAACCCAGACTAGACATGATGTATACATTTGGTGAGTGACTAAAGGTTCATCACTGTAATGTAACAAGCTACATCCATACCTCCTTTGGGTTTATTTTTCTTTAGAAGTAGCCAGTGACAATTCAGAAAATTTTTTCGTCCATTTTACCAGTTTCACTTAATGCCTGGTTCCTTTTCGGTTTATTCAGTTATGTGTTCATGTAAATTTGTATATTGTCCTATTTGAATTTTGCTGAATTAAGGAATACTGTAGCAGTACAGTGTCGGTTTGGTACTAGAATCTTTGTTTTAAAACTGACTTCAGTAAATGCACTACTGCAGTTTGCAAAACCATCCAGAACTGCTCTGTAGCAGTTTCCTCCCTCTACATTTGTATTATAAGCCCAGCATGTACATTAATGTATAAATATAATTTTTATTATATTTCAAGAAAATGGGTATGGTAGTTCATAAATGATTAATCATCATAGTTGAGAGATTATATGCTGTATGTGAACTCATCTGGTCACTTACTGCCACAGAACATTATAGCCAGCCCTAGACTGTAATGTGTGGGATAGTTAGCTTTTTCTGCCTTTTAAGTATGTGTTGTAATTTATTTTTTAAGTGATAAATAAATATTTAAATAACTTTCCAGTCGAGTTTTTACTGTACCAGATTAATTTCTTTTTTTACTGTATTAGATAAATCCCTTAATTTTTAAATGTTAAATTCATAAATGTTGCTAAGCTTGTACAGGCATGTATTGATCAATACCAGCAGGATGTTCATGTTCAAAAATTATGTCTGTAGCAACCATTAAAAATTCAGTAAAAGAATTCGTACTGACTAGGAGGCTGTTGGTAAATACACAATGCTTTTTTTGCTCCTTAATTGCACAGATATAACCATGTTACATGTTTCTATGGTGACAGACGCCTTAAATAGTTTGAACAATAGGGTTCAAATGGATCTATAGCTTGTTTTCACAGTCAGGTTTAGGCAGCAGGAGCAACTACGAGACTGATCAGGTAAGGGCTATGAAGGAAATGGCTTTTTAAAATTTTTAATAACACTAACAAACATAAGCGTAAACAACAAAATTTCCATTTAAATTTCTTGAAGCACCAAGCATTTGAGATACTTTTTAGTTACTTGATTAGCCTCTAGAATTAATTTTTATTTTCTCTCGGAGCTGTAGTGTAGCATTTATACAGTTAATTATAAACAGAAGTACAAATTAATTTTAGCAGTGAAAGAAAAGTTTTGCTAATATACTGTACAGTTATGTTTGAAAAGATCTTATATTCCTGAAACTGTGGCAGCACACTTTAAAATTGTGGATTTCTCATATATTGATGGAAAAAGATGTGGAACTTGTAGAAACGCTTTGAGGACTTTGTGAAGATTCAACATGGATGTTTACCATCAAAAGGGGTGCAGAACTTCTTTGTGAATACTTGAAGTAAATTGATGATAGTCAAACAACAACAGGAATATGTGTCATTGTTTGGATAAACAGACAATGAAATTACTGCAATTTTTTTTTATCAAAAACAGAACTGAGAGAAGAGGATAGTGGCATCTGTAGCGTGGGGCTTAAGGCCCTGACAGCCATGTCACCACATACAAATACTGATAATATATCTGACCTTAATGCCAGAATAAACTTCCCTTCACCAAAGGCTTTCTCTGATCATTCAGATGTTAAAACTTCAGTGTCTGTTTCTTCAAATAAAAAGGAATGCAAGCCTCAGTTTATTGCATTTTTGAAAGAAAAGCTTCAACAAGGAGATGCAGAAAATCAGATGTTCAGCTATTCCTGCTGAAACAGCATGACCTGCTAGAAATGTCAAAGCAAATAAAAGTGGAGGCCCAGCTGATGAATAAAAAGCTGAAATGTGAAGAACAGAGGAATTTTGAGATTACCGAGAAATATAAACCATGTCTTTGAGGAAATGAGAGCACAACACTCCATGGCCAAGAGCAAAAGTGAATACCACTTCAGGCAGCTCAGGGCAATTCTGGCAAAATATGAAAGGCTTAAAAAACATGCTGACAGCATTAAAGCAGCATCTCACAGAGGAATGCACTGAGAGAAAAAAATTGTCAAAACTCATTAAGTTATGAGTTATTACTGAAGTTCTAAGTAAGGTTCTTCTGGAGGAACAGAGGGATGCTGAAAAAGAAGAGCACTCAGAATTCAAGAACATTAAAACAATTGAGATATAAACAGTTAACTATAGACTATAGAGGAGCTTGAAAATGAGAAATTTAAGGATCAGTTATGTAATACCTAGGGAGAGTAGTACAGTCTAAAGTTCTAGAAATCAAACAAGCTCAAATTAGAGTGCATCGATCTCAAAAGCTAGTTAAACAATTATATGAAGAACTTGAGTGTAAATCGCAAAGAGCAACTGCTGAGAAACAGCTGAATTAAAACCAATTCATGATAAGTGTAACGTGAAGATGTTTCAGCTACAGGAGCAACACAAGTCTTATATGGGATAGTAAGAAACAAAAAGAACAGAATGTAAGACTTTAAAATTGTCTTCAAATTGAAAAAGACAAACGTGATTCATGAGGAGCTGCAATGCTTGCAAAAACAAATGGCAATATTCGAGATTGACAGTAAAAGGGAGGGGAAGAGAACGAGGCAGTTTAACTTTAATATTAGCAGAGCATTAAACTATGACATGAATAATAACCAGTTTGCTTTTTTTCCCCAGTGACAGAGCATAATAGGAAGAAGCTTAAGAAAGAAGAAAACAACCAGCCAAAATGATGTGCAGTAAAAATAATGTGCCTCCACAGAACATATTCCAGAGTGCTATCAACTTGACTTCTTAAACAAATCCACATTCACTTGAATTCGGTGAAGTACCTCTGAGCAGCCTCAATGTATCACATACTTACAGTCTGTATAGACAAGTATCACCCCTTCAAAATATTCACATTTCTTGCTTTGCTGCCTGAAATGTACACACAAATCCAGGCTTATTTACTCAATGAAACTTAGTTTTCCCCTCTAAACTGTTGCTGTTCCATCAGTTAAATGGTTAAAGGATTCAATTCATTTTTATTTGTATAATGCTTTTACAGTTGACATTGTTGCAAAGCAGCTTTACATAGTAAAAACTAATTTGTTAATAAATTTAAACATTTCTCCACAAACACTACATATCCCCAATCAGGAAGCCTGCAATGATGGAGACAAGGAAAAACATTTTGTCATCAATCCCAAATGGTATATCGGGCAAAAAGCCAATACAGCTTACCATCCAAAGAACATACCTACAGTCAATCACAGAGATGGTAGCATCCTGGTGTGGGGGTATTTGTTGGAGGGAATGGGACACAGATAGAAGGAAAAATGGATGGGGCACAATCAGGGCCAGACTGGAACAAAATGTCAGACCGGGAGACCTCTTCCTGCTATCCCTTTCCAACCCCACCCACGTCCATTAGTAGCTACAGCACCATGTTCCTCTGTCTCTCTGTTGTTGCGACTCCATGTGCTCTTGTGCTGAAAATAAAACTTGACGTCTAACAAAAATCATTTTATCGGTGGGCAGGTGCCAGTGTACCAATTATTCATTTTAATTTTCTTTTCTTATTCTCCCAGTTAGGCCATTTAAGTCCCGCTGCTCGCGATGGCCAGTCCAGGCCTGGGCACAATACTGTAGAATTCTAGAGGAAAACCTATGAGTATTTATGATATTTCTCTATAAATCCTAAAAATTCCTAATCAGCAAACCTGTGGCGAGGGTGGGAAGGAACTCCACCACATGACATAAGATAAAAACCTTGAGAGGAAC
This sequence comes from Porochilus rendahli, assembly GCA_039654305.1. NCBI lineage: Eukaryota > Metazoa > Chordata > Actinopteri > Siluriformes > Plotosidae > Porochilus > Porochilus rendahli. Next base: position 31,435,622 of record JBCNYG010000025.1, read on the forward strand.
CAGATACAAAAGAAATGTGTAGCAGGCAATTCACTATAGTTTTAACATAAAGTCTTACTGGTTATCCTATAGCTGTAATGGTAACTGTGGTTCTAAATAATTTTAGCAAACGTTTTTATATCAGCAGCAGTGCAAAGTCATCTTCACAGTGAGTTTCGGATCCAGAATATATCAGCCTGAAATGTGTAGATTTTTTATTTTTATTATTTACATTTAAAAAAAATTATTATTAGCTTTTCTTAAGGTACAAAGCATAATGCAAATAATGATCACTTAATGTTGCATTATGTTCATTGGAAACCATGGCTTACTTAATAATTGATAAATATCGCACACAAAAAATCTTGCTAGAATAAATTACAGCAGGTGGAATTAGGGGAAACATCTTCACAGCCCACACAGATTTATTCACACGAACAAATATCTTATGATAGTTTTAGCTACAAAGAGGTTTTCTCATGGAGCTGTGCAACAGCGATACACCCTCCGATATCCAACGCTTCAACCCAGTACCACGTGTTTCGCCACAGGGACAATTCGGAAGAATCTCAGATACTGGCTGTGGCTAAGCAACAATGGAAATAAGTTACTTTTTGTGTTACCCTGATTGTATATTTATTGTTCAACAATTTATATAGATTTAGCTGAAATAAATGAATTAGTTCATATCAGAAGCATGAACAGCATTTTCTTGAAAGTCCTGGCAGATAGAAATACTTACTCAATATACTAAACTCACCTATTCTGAACATAAACAGCATCGAGTGAAGAAAGGATTTCTGACTTAAGAGCACCACCAGATTCAGTGCACGTTTTACTCCTTCAAGTATATCTGAAACTGCCCAGTGCTACTGCTATTTGATTTAGTCTCTGGGTGATTTGTTTTTGGTTGTCCAAGAATGTCTCCAGATGAAGGGAATGGGAACTGGGAGCACAAGTGGAGGCCCTGCTGCCAAATATTGCCAGTATTGATATGCTCCACCAGTGGCACACCCAAAGATGCACTGGCCCAGCTTTGATCTCAAGGCCTGCCACCTCTTCTCCAGTGGCCAGCACCTAACGTCTGAGTTTATCTTTTCTTTTTCTAACTGAGAAACCCAGCCCTGCTTTTTTCTCCAGCAAGCCTCAGGATTGTTCATTTCACTTTCTAGCATTAACACTTACCAAGAGATTTTTCTTCTGAACAAAACTATATTTATTATATTTTATAGACATAAAAAGTAAATCAATACAAAACATCAAGGCCCATGTTACACTAGTTATACTTGAAATATGTTTTAAAGTGCCTTCAAGTTAACACTTAAGGAAATAACAGAAATATAAAAACACACAGATGGGTAGATGACACTTTCCCAATACCTGGCTTATCATAAAGAATGGCAACAGCCCAGAAGGATTAAGGTGCATTATGTACAAACTAACAGTGAAATTGTCCAAACATTGAGCAAATTACATTGCATTCTATGAAGTATCATGGTAGCAGTGTTCCATCTAAATCATGGCAAAGGTTTAAGTCTTGTAGAGTGTTGTTTAAAATCACTAATGACAGCATGTCCGAGAAGTAACCTTAAAACAACAACAACAAAAAAACAACAAAGAAAAGCGATACTAACAGAAAAGGCTATACAGTATATATGAACAGCAGATTGAGACCCCAGTTTTATTCACTAGTGGCATCTACTTTGTTGCATGTGCACAATTTTGCTCATTGGCATTTATGACAGACAAATCTCTGAATTCTCTTCTTTAGTCTCAACCACCTTGAACACTCCAGCCTTCTTTTGTTGAACACCCTTTTTGGCTTGATCTGAAACATTTTTCCACATATAGTCGATTAATATAAAACCACCTAACCCTATATATGCTTCAATCAAAAATGTGAAAACAGGGCAAGACAGAATGTCATAAAACCTACCCAATAAGTCACTGCGGTCAAGCAAAATCTCCAGGTCTGTGTCACTGATGACCTTGCCTTTACTGCTCTTCACTGCCCTGTACGCAAAGATACTGCTGATTAAAAGACGCATATACTACATTGGTGCAATGATAACATGAGTAAATGTTAATAAAAATAATGTTTTGGCAACAGACACTTTATGCTATATTTAATCAAGAATTAAGACATGCTGCAATAGGCTCACTAATGACTTTCGTACTCCAGTCAAAAGAAAGTACTTAAAAAGGTACATTTTATTTTACAGCCAATATTCTTTGAAGATAGTGTATAGGTTTTTATTGAAAACTAATTTGATTTTAAGTATAGAAACAAACAAACCTAACCCTCTGCTCTAATTATGGAACAGACAACATAAAACAGCAAAAATACAAGCATTTCATGTTTACTATGGAAAGGTAAAAGGTACCGGTCATAATCTCTGGACTTCAGCAGGTCCATCAGTTCATTCATATCCACACAGCTTTTAGACTGCGTTAGATCAGCTTTTCCTCCTTTAAACTTTTCTAAGGGCAAAAAAAGGGACAAAATCTGAGAGTGGCATCCTATCAAACTGATCCTGAAATCTTAACCAGCTCAAATGACCAAGCTGTATAGCTTAGTTTGGAATCAAGGAAAGCTGAATGTAGTCTCTGTAGAACACATTACCAAGGTAATACACAACACTAGGCACTGTGCTGTTAATATGTTTAAGAAATTAATCAAACAAAACCAACAAATTTGTACTATTAAAATCAAACGAATTGATTTATTCAGAGTTGATTTATTCAAGTAGACAGCTCAAAAGGGGACAGAAAAATATCCCTCGTTTCATAGAACAATGCATTATCAGAGTTGCTAACGTTACATATCTGTCTGTTCATCAACGCAACGTTAGCAACAGCCTTATTGAGAAACTCATGTCCCATTCGCTCTGAATGAAGTGAATTCAGTTATTGAATTCCTTCCAGCTTTGGTAAGGCTGCTCTCATTGTAACCCTGTTGGTGAATAATGCTGGAGTAAAGTTCACCAGGAAGCCAACGTTACTTCTGTCCCCAGCAGAGCGGTCACGTTCGCCAACTTCGCAGAGGAAATTACCTCATCAAAGCAAGTAGAACGACACCAGCTGCCAACGCATGCGCGAAGGTGGTTTTTGGGAACTATAAGTTTCAAGTTGATTGAATTTTGATTTGTGTTTTGATGTGCATGTGTTAACTAGCATGCAGCTTGTTTCAGCTGCTTCTGCCCTTCCAGTACTTTTAACTCTTTTTCTTACTTTACCTTTTTTGTTCTTTTACTCTTCCCTCTCTAGCTGTAGAGCGCAGCAACTACACGCCACACGCTTTGTTTACTCCAAGGATCAGCTGATCACCCTGATGCTGGCCGGATTAGTGGCCAGACCCATGGACTAATAGCTGAAATCTTAACACACCATGTATGCAGAGGTGGAAGAAAAAGGCAAGACAGCAGAGGCTTTCAGAGAAGAAAAGGTACAAGCCATGGCTTCCATCTAACATAAGGTCACTGACGACATGGCTGCACCAGGATATTCCCGATGACAGTGCATCCACTGCAGGCTTTCACACTTTCCAGACCGACAGAGACTGCATCGCGAGCGGTAAGTAAAAGGAGGGGGGCATGCCATTCTGGTCAACAACTGGTGGTGAAACCCCACCCACATTACACAATTTCCTCCGACATCAGTAAAGTATTCTGATTCTGGTATGCATCATTCAAGGTGAGAAGTACTGATTGTGGACCTGCTTTGTTGATAAAAGTTTTGATGAAATGAGGAAATACTACATGGCACTGCAGTATCTGAGTGTGTATGTACCGTGGAAAGTTTTTTTTTCTTTAAAGCACAATACAGCTTTTTACAAAGCACTTTAAACAGGCTCCAAGTGTTTTGAAATGGGCAATGACTAGTCAGTAAATTTTAACACTGAAACTATGAAACAATCAGTGGCCTTAAGATTGTTTTCTGTCCATGTCATGCCATGAATACTGTCTACATAACATTAGCAACATACCCAAAATTTCTAAACCCTTAACGCTTATATTATGATTGGGCGAGGGCTGAAATTTAGTAGGAATGGTTTTTATTATGTAAATAACATCGTAAACCAATGCCATTAGATTGCTTTTAGAATTTATCAAAAAAATCTAAGTGGGATCATTTCCACCCATTTTCTGTAGAATCTGCCCAGTGCTAAAATGCTAGCAGTCTGAGATGCACATGAATCTTAAGTGGCCATTAAACATGGGGATGCAGTTTGGTGAACAGAAAAATTGCCAAAAATGTCAAATTATATATTCTTGCCATACCAATGTCAAATTCTTATATTTACCTACTGCAGTTGCCTCAAAAGGTTACTTTAGACAACCTTTAACACAACCTCGAGGACAAAAAGGTCTTGTTAATAAAGCACCATGACATGCTAATATTGCGCAGTCCTGTCTTAAATAACTTACTTTTATGTATGACCATCTTCTCTAGTTTCCTTTTAGCAGATGCCCTTTCCAGGATCTTCTCATCAATAGTGTTTAGTGTGATGAGACGATACACCACTACAGGCTTGGTTTGTCCAATACGATGACACCGGTCCTGAGCCTGCAAGTCTGCTTGAGGGTTCTTCCATCAAAACAAA
>JBCNYG010000025.1:31440222-31453461 GCA_039654305.1 Porochilus rendahli
GGGGGTTCAACATCATTTGATTTTACATATGCACAAAACAATGTGTAAACACAAACCCAATCACTGTCAAATATGATGACTGTATCTGCAGCTGTAAGGTTGATCCCAAGGCCACCAGCTCGTGTGCTCAGGAGGAAGATGAAAACATTTGGATCGTTGGAGAACTTTCTCATCTGCACAGAATTAAAAAAAGAAAAATGTATATACACTCCACATGGTAAAATGTTGTTGTTTCAAGAATAGAGCATACAGTGACAAAAAACTGAATCAAATACATGCTACATACATTCTCTTCTCGATCAGTATATTTCATGCTCCCATCTAGTCGGCTGTACTCGTATCCCCGAAGGTAACAGAAGTCCATCAGGATGTCTAAAATAGAGGTCATCTGGCTGAAAATTAAAACCTGTGCAAAGCAAGTCAGAAGGACATGAATATCCAAAACTGAAAATGACAGTACAAAAAGACAAATTTTTTAAAAGAGCCACAAAGTCTATTCTTCACCTTGTGTCCTCTTTTTTTAAGTTCAGGAAGCATTCTGTCCAGAATCAAGAACTTCCCTGATGTCTCAACCAGCTGCTCATCAATCTGTAGAAGAAAAACAGAGTAACAAATTATTAGTGCTTATACTTCCATACAAGTGACACTTGAGAAGCATTCTATATAATTTTCCACTCACAAACAGGGACCATTCTTTACCACAAATTCCTATAATGGATCCAAAGTTTCAGTAGAAATCGTTATGACCTCTCTGAACTGGACGAAAGAGTGAGAAGGAAACCAATAAAAGGATAGACTTATCTAGGATGTTTATATTCTGTACTAATCAGGATGATTAAAATTGATCACTGGTGGAAGCCCGTTAGCTTGTGAAATTTAGAACACAGTTAATGCACCTGACTGAGTTGGAAATGGTGTGCGCTGTGGGATCTAGCAGCAAGCAGTTCACATGGTAGGTAGAGAACGCTATCGCCATAAAGAGGTAAATGTTTGTGTGCAACAATGTTTAATTAGATAGTATGTGTCAAAGTAGTATCCATATGATTTTGAGGAACCAAAGTTAACCAAAACATTGGACTGCTTCCGATAGTTTGCCTTCTTTACAGTCCATCCCGATGAAAGTGATACACATGCAACCATCTGTCCATATGATATGAAAGAACATGTGATTTGTCATACCAGTCCACCTTCTTCCATTATTCCATGGTCCAGTTTTGATGCTCATGTGCCCACTGTAGGCAACTTTAGTGATGGACAGGGGTTAAGCATGCACACTGATCTGCAACCATCTGCAATGCATGGTGCTCTGACACCTTTTAACCATAACCAAAACAACAAGCGTGTGCTATGATCAATGGGATCAGACCACAAAGGATGGCTTTCATGCTCTATGCATTGCGTTTTGTCCTTCCCTGTACTACTGCATGGAGAGAGAACCCCACATGACTGGTGATTTGGTAGATGCACTAACCCAGTCATTGAGATGTGAAATGTTGGCCCATGTCAACATCAAACAGATTCTAACACTTGGCCACATTTCCTGCTATCAAACTGCCAATTTCCAGAACTTAATGTTTACTGCTTGCTAACCAAAATACCCCACCCCATGACAGATGTCTAATAACAGTGAGTATGATATAATAATAATTGCAAAAGGAGACAATCACTGTTATTGACTTTACCTCTCACTGGTATTAAAACTGGGGTTGATCGGTATATGTTAGGTTTAAATAAAGGAGTTATACATTTTACTTACTTTAAACTCCTGGGTTCCTGGGACAAGTGGGTATTCAATGAGATAAGGATGGTTGCAGCATCGCTTCAAGAGCATGAGTATGTTCTGTAGCTTCAGGTTGATCTGGGCATCAGCAGGCATCTGAATGTCTACAAGAGGAGCATAACTGAAAAGAAATAAATAATAAAAAGGATCTGAGTTTATTTATTCACATTTACCAATGAACTAAATTTATTTATTAAATTTATTTTATTAAAAAAAAAACCACACACACAAAAACAAACAAACAAAAAACAGGAATCAAGACACTGACTTCTGCCCGCTTTCCATCTCCTTCTGAATTTGTTGAATGTATTGTTCTAGGTTAAATGGCGAGTCATTGCCTTCAGAATAGTCCACCATCTTCCGAGACTTGCGTTTAGGGCGCCCAGTAGATGATAGCTTTGCGGCTTCACTCTCACACTTTTTAAAAACAATCAACAATGAAATAATGCATGAGCTAAGTATTAACACAAAGAAACTGATTTACATATACAGTTTGTGAAGGAGACAAAAATAATTAGCCATTCCTTACCTTTTCCTTACCCAATACCTTTGCAATTGTTTTGTCAACAATAGCCCTGTAAAAGGCATCCTGCTTGGATGTCATTGGAGCATAAACCACAATCTCTTTCTTTGGCGGAACCTCCAAAGTCACATCTGACTTCAATCGCCTCAGTAGAAAGGGTGTGAGAATCTGAGCAACATGACATCAAAGAATGCAGAGTCGCATACAACACAAATTACATAGGGTTTATAATTCAAAATCTATGTATCACAGCAAATTAATTACTCTTGAAATAGAATGTTCAACAGCTCCAAGTTTGTTCTTACCTGGTGAAGCATACTTAGGATGTTTTGTTCTCGTTCATTAGTCACAAGAGTCTCAACATCCGAAGTGATGGTACTAAAGTCAAACCATGACTCAAAACTGAAGAATTTTAGAAAACAAACAAAATATATTAAAATAAAAAAAAACAGCAGGAAATTCCTAATGATCATCTGCATTTATAAATACCTCTTTAAGTCATCAAATACTTCAGGGAGTAGAAAGTTAAGCAGAGACCACAGTTCAGAAAGATTATTCTGCAAAGGAGTTCCTGTCAGCAGCAGTTTGTTGTCAGTTGGAAGCATTTTCAGTTCTTTCACTAAACGACAGTTCAAGTTCTTTATTCTGTGACCTTCATCCACAATCAGGTACTTCCAGTGGAAACGCTAGAGAATTGGAAGAAACCAAACTGATTTTTTTTTTCAATCAAAAAACATTTGCTCAATCTTAAAATAATTAACAAATCAAACTGCACTATAACTACCCCCAAGTCCTACACATCATAGCATTCATTGGTGCATAAATCAGTTCTAACCTGGAGATACTTCCTGTCAATCATGGCAATTTCAAACGAAGTTAGAACAACAGGATACATATGTAGTGAACCCTGAGGCTTGCGGATTTTCGTGACAAGGTTCATTCTCTCTTTCTGTGAGCCATGGTAAAGCATTACCGACACCTAAGAAAAACAGACAAGAAGATCAAGGTCTTATATTTGCATTAAATTGAATCTTCAGTACAATTTTAAAATGCAACACTACATGGTTCTTGCACTTAAAACCAGAGCTCAGGTGGCTCCGTCATATGTTTTTCACAATAATTATTAAACAATATTTACAAAAATTCATCCAAATTCCATCACCATCAGATTGGTGACAAAATTAAAACTGCTTGAAAGCAAGCGACTCAATGGCTTCATTGATTGTAGATGTGGGTATGGGTGTCTCCAAAGTATACATAATCTACTAAAATCATATGCATCTCTGAACATATATACACTGCAGTTATTGAATATCCAGCAATGGCAAAGAGCATGGCAAAATCAACAGTCCCCGTCTGGCATAACACCAAACACATACACACAAGGCCTGACATACAGAACAGTCATGATACCCTGTCAAAAGTGAAAACCACTGATGGGCACTTCGACCTGCCCCCATCTTTGTGCTGGCTGCAGTGTCCCTATACTGGCAACAGCTCCTCCCCACACTAAAACAATCCTTGTTAATGTTACTTCAATCAGAAGTTAATGTTTGCAATTTATCAATAAAGAAATAAGCTAAGTACTATACATTCACATTTATTCATATCAAATTGAAGCGTTTATCATATTAACAATTTTTCTTAAATGAACACAAGATTCATTTGACCGACATCATGCCACATGACTGGTATCCTAATGGTTAGAGAAGCGGCTTTGGGACCAAAAGCTCGCTGGTTCGATTCCTGAACCAGCAGAAAAGATGTGTGGCAGTGGGGGAGTGAGTTGCTCCTTCCCATCCACCACCTTTGTGGCTGATGTGCCCTTGAGCAAGGCACCTAACCCCCAAGTGCCCTCTGGGCCCCCCAACGTGTGTGGCAGCCCACTGCTCAGAGTGCCCACAACACTTCTTAATAATTGGCCGTTATGCCCTGGAGGGAAAGTGGCATCTAAATGCCAAATTGACCACTGGGGCAATAAACATGTCAAGGCCTGTGCATAGCAGTTTGCAATTCTATAAACCTAGAGAGAACTTTGTGCTTCCTGAACCTTATTACCTAATTTTAGCCAGCCAATTCATGAAAAATGTTGGGTTAGATTTAATCAGTAGATTAAATCTAACCCAAAGCAGGTCGCCAGTTGAATTTCTAATCAAACTTGACAATTCATAACAGTCTGAATGATGCTTTAAAAAGGCAAGGTACAATCCCCTGGTTAAACTCTACATCAGTAGCCTTACCTCTGGACTGAAGCGCTTGAACTCATTAATCCAGTTGGGCACAGTGGACAGTGGAGCGACAACCAAAAATGGTCCCAGAACTTTCTTCTCAATCATCATTGCAATATGAGCAATGCATTGTATGGTCTTTCCCAGTCCCATCTCATCAGCCAGGATACCATTTATTCCATTCTCCCACAGCATCTACAACATATAAATCAGCGCTTATTACAGACAATGTTCTAAAAATACATTTACCATTCTAATTTCTCTTAACCTGATTAGGCTGCATTTGAACTAGGAGTGTGTCCTGAATCTGATATAAATATTTAAATAGTTCTTACAATTAACAAATCAATATTTGGTTAACATCTATGGGAATGAGAAAAGAGATATCATGACACAGCTCGTAGGGTTAAATAGATGCAAGAGGGGGAAAAAAAGCAAACATTAAATGTATACCAAAAGATCATTATTCCATCTTGTAGTTCCACTTTAGCAGTGCACATTCAGACATGGGTTACAATGACTGGCAATACAAGTGTCTACAGATTATATTTACTAAAACATGCAAGACCAGCAACTGGTTTAAAATGAACAGAGGACAAGTTGAGATGTGCAATGCCATAAAAATGTGTAAAAGAAAAGGACAGTTAAAATTATGCCCACTGTAGTTTGTCTTTAACTTACACACCCCAACAATACTGCTTTTTTCCTTTAAATAATCACCAACTCAATTCTCAGGAATCCGACATTTACTTTTAATAATTTCTCTGTACTTACCCTCAGCCATTCAATGCCCTCCACCTGATACCACCTCATCACACCACCAGTGAAGAGTTTGGGTTGCTGCAAAGGCACAGCCTGACCATTCACTTTCCTTTCTGGGTCTAGCATCTCCTTGGCATTTTCCCGCATGGCCTCAGACAGTCGACCTTTAATATCAGAGTTAGAGTCACTTCGTTTTTCTATATCCTCAGTCTCAAGTTTCTTCTGGCTTTCGGCCTCCTTCAACATACAGAGTAGAAAAACACTAAATAAAAACTGAGGTAAACACCTTTCAAAGGTGCATATGACTCAATTATCTCCTGCTTGCAAAAAAAATTTAATTACCTCTTCTACCTTCTGTTTTTTGGCTTTTAACAAAATTTCCTATAAGAAAAAAAGACTTTTTTTTAAACAAACACAAACACGGTGAGCAGTTACACCATAACTTTATTAAAGAGACCATACTGAATAAATAAGAAATATGCACTTACCTCTTTAGATATAACATCAGCAATTTTATAATCTTCCTCCCTTTTTCTCTTTCTTTCAACTAAAGACAAAAAACAAAAAAAATTAAATTGTGTCTTGTTAGACTAATCTATTCAAGTTCACAAATTATAATAGACTTTTATCTATTTAAATTTTACATTAAAACTATAGTTGAAATAAAGTCAGACAAATTTACAGGTCATATATTCAGCTAACAAAATATATAAACAATACCTTTTCCTGTCTTCTTGCCAGTGGCCTGTGAAATTGTGGGATAATTTGTATTAGGTGGGTATTCATATTAAACGTTTACAAGTACCAGTGAAATTTTATTTTACAAAGTCATTTCCACTGCAGTGATTTTGGTACTTTTACCTTCTGCAATGCTGCCTTCTTTTCCAGCCTCTCCATCTTGATTTTTTCCTGTATTGACAAATGTTTGTAAAAATATTTTTTAAAATAACCATAGCCACAATAATTTTAAACACAAAAAGAGACTCTCTAAAAATTCTTTATCAATCCTCTGAGCAGCAATTAGGACTCTGCATTTAACCGATTCAAAGCAGTGATATAAATTGTGTTCTTATACAACCATGCATATACTTATTATTTCTTTCAGTCCGTAAGAACATTAAGATATTCAGGACAAGCCAGTAAGCAAAATGCGTTTGCTTTCTTGGCATGTTTTTCCTGAAAGTAACATGAAAACCTACTTCTTGCTGCTGCTGTTCCATTTTAGTTAGCAGAAATTTGGAGTATATGTTGCTTTTCTCCAAAAGGTGCTGCAGCCTTTTAAAACGCATTTCTCGGGAGTCTTTTTCCCACGACTGCCTCGCCTGTAACTCACACATGCACAGAGATCAAACAAAAATAAATAAAAAGCAATACAAAATAAATCAATACACAATTACCTTTTTTAAAACAAGGAAATGTTTAAACTAATCTGTATTCAAACAGATCAGATTAAATTAAATATGACTAAAATAAAGTCTAGACACTCAAGTCATAACTGATGCATGTTACATATTTACCTCCATTTATGGGTTTAATCAGTGATTTAAAAGTCAGAAGTCACCATCTACCGGTGTTTGTTATGCTACAAAAGATCATCATGGACACAAATGATCACTGTTTTGCACACTAGCTAACGATTCTGAGATTAATTATTTTTTCCTTACTACAAATAGTTGGATAAGACTATGTAAAATTATTAATATTACCAGTTTTATCAATTTTATATTAGTTCAATTTATCGAGCACAGATTTGATCTTTTGAATAGAGGTCACATTTCCGTCACCTTTTTCATTATCTTGTTTGAAATTTCTGCGAATGTTGCAAAACGAGGCTCTGACTTGGAGTTGTTCGAACTCCTCTCAGTCTTCATGTCATGGGAAGGTCAAAAGTTCTCGTTTTGCGCGTAAATTATTTGTTTTCCATTTGCAAGGAAAAGCAACAAGCTGGAGTTTGGCTACAAGTCAAAAAGTTTGGGACTTGCTTGCGTGTTTTTTGTCACCATTCGGATTTTATTTGCATTAAGTTCCCACTAATAACACACGAATAAAAATCTATTTGTTTGAGAAGAAAAAATTACCAAAACGTGACCATTTTATGAGATTTGCATGTTTTTCAGCAAACCAATCACAAATTATGCACAAACCAATTGCAAATTGTCACCAAACCTTCTCTTGTGATTCACTTGCACGCAAAACATCTTGATGCAAATTTTAAAATTCGCAAAAACAAATACATGTAAAAAAAAAAAAATGAAATTACATTTCTTTTTTAAAAATCACACAAAAAAAACCATTTGTGTCCGTCACTTTTCTATTACATCGATCAACCATTACAATAAAAATGTATCTGAAATTGCTACTGAGCATTTACTTCTGTGGGTAAACAGTGTATGAGATGTCTTTAACCTCTCACTCCTGACCCAATCACACATGCAACCAGTACCAGGCAAAACCAGATGTTGATACCGCACTGGAACCAAAGATACCCCAGAGTAGGGCACAATGAAACATACAATAACTAGATATGCATTACACTAAACATTTATTAGGCACCTTTTCCATCATCTCTCTCTCCTTTCTTTCTCCTTCTTCCTTTAAATTCCTTTCCATCTCAGCCATTTCCTTGGTTATTACAACCTCCTCAAGTTGACCTTGTACTGCAAGTGGAGACATGAATTAACTCAAACCCAGGTTACACAAGCCCAGCTTGACACATTTTCATGTGCAGACATCAAGGCAACAGTAATAAGTATCAGTTAAGACCTGCCACAGAAAATTCTGCAGTTCGGCCCCAATACCTGCAGAGGAAACCTCCATGGCGGCTCCCTCAGGCTCCTCACATTCATTGTGTTTGGGACAAAGGGGAGACACACTACGTGCCTCTTCTTTAACACTCCTAAAGAAAAACAACAGCTTTGTTTACCACAGCCTTCTTTAAATATTAATGTCGAATATTGGCTGAGAGGAAGAAGAGTGCAGTGTGTAACTTTAAACTAGCAGAGTGATACTTACACACTCATTTCAGCTGCTGTGTCCGGACCCGAAGGAAACAAACTCTGTTCTTGTCGAGTCTCAAAAGCACGGCTCACGTTTGTTGGTTTTCGTTTACCAATAATAATTTCTTTAAAAAGCTTATTACTTTTTTTTTTTATCTCGGCGTTAAAGGTTATTGATAAACTGGATTAACGCCAAGAAACCAGCAACAAAGCAGAGGAATATACCCCAAACACAAAATCAATCCGAAGTTTAACAAAACAAGTAACTATTAGCACAATAATAAAAATTTAATTTTATTATTATTGCTCATTTAAGATACAGACCAAAGGCGCTTAACTACTTCCGACGGTACAGAGTGGAACCCGTGCAGTGAGACAGCGCGTGCACATGTGTAACTGTAACCTGAGACACTGGAGACCGAACAATTTCGCGCCAAACTGGATGCAACCAATATAAACTTCATGTAGGGGGGGATTTGGAGTAAGGTTTATAATAAGAATTACTCTTTTCATATACACATATTCCAATATCACGTTTTTTGTATTTAGTCCTAATTTCGTGTTATTAATTATACAGAGCACAGAAGAGGTCTAAGAAGGAATTTGAAAATGCTGCATTTTAAAGTGCCCCCCCTCCGTCTTCGATATGTGCGTAACCTGCTTACTTAACATTTCCCGCGAAAGACTTCGGCGTACGGAGAGAAAATGAGTACGGAGCCCCTTAAGGGTCATAATGAAAAGTGTCTTGCGAAGAAAAAAATAAAATTTGGAAGCTTCTTTCGCGTTTATTTGCAATACTTTCAAAAATGTCCTCTTAATAATGATTAAGGTTAGGGTAATGGGTAGGGCTAATACAAAGAAAAGCAAAAGACATGCACACAATACAAACATACATACAAACATGCATACATACATAAATATGCAAACAAACATATAATGCACACCTACAAACGTGCAAACAAACATGCATAAATACATATTATGTGTTTATGTATGTATGCATGTTGGTGTGTATGTATGTGACTGTGCATGGCGCTGCAAAATGGAGTGATAGCCTTCCTTGTTCATGATGCCCTTTACCCTGCACAACTCTTCCACTTCTCCACCACCAAAGAACTCTTATCCCCATATATGAATGAAATGTTTAGCTTGTGTATGCTGTCTACATGGGAGACAAGGATAAATAAGTCGTAGTACTTAAAGCATGTTCACAAATGACAAACAAGCAAACAGCAAGCAAACAAACAAATCAATAGTCCATTTAGTTTTGTGAAGTAGTCAGAGTTATATACCATTTGCCTTTAGACCAAAACTTTATAATACAATTTAAGATTATACTACCCTCATGCTTAAATATCCAACTGCTTCATAGTTAAGGATAGTGTTGCTGAAACGACAAAGGAAACAAAAATAGAGTACACCTTTAAACAATTCTAGCACTTACAGTTAACATCTAAAATAAACATTGATCCCAATTTGCAGTTTTAACATCTCAAGCAAAGATGACATTCATCAAGCTACAGACCTTGTGCTTGTGATCACGTTGCATGATGCAGTATTAAACCACAAGAGGTCAGCATAAGGTTAGATATCATTGACAAACTTGAAACTTGGGTTTAATTGAGGAATTGTCACATGTAGTCCTAAGTACATATACACCATGTGGTTGTTCCAATTTTGGTATAACACATTGTGTTTGTTTGCTATAGCATTACAATTTAATCTTGATCAATCTTCACTTGAACTAATGGTCTTAAACCAGTTCCAGGACTATAATGCCCCTGTGCACAAAGTGAAGTCCATGAAGCCATGGTTTGCAATTGGCCTGTACAGAGCCCTGACCTCGGGCCCAGTAAAAATATTTAGGATAAACTGGTAAGCCTAAAATATACCAGGCCTCCTTGCCTGATATCAATGTCTGTGGTTTAAAGGACAAATCCCTACAACTGCAGACAATCTAGTGGAAAGGAAGAGTGGCAAGGGATCCCTATATTCTTTTATATGCACTATCCTTAACTATGAAGCAGTTGGATATTTGAGCATGAGGGTAGTATAATCTTAAATTGTACTATAAAGTTTTGGTCTAAAGGCAAATGGTATATAACTCTGACTACTTCACAAAACTAAATGTGATAAATGCAAAGTATGGTATTTATTAATTAGTTTGTTTGTTAATTTGCTTGTTTGATGCACCACATATCTATAGTTTATAGTACATTATATGAATATTAATATTCATATCCTTTTAATGTTTGTTCCTAGTAAACACAGTACTTAGACCAAAATTTGTGGCATAACTTGATTTTGCTATCTGTTCATTTTCCTCTGTTATAATGTACACAATTCACCTCACTCTTAAGCAATTTATTCTGGTATGTGATGAAGGAATACTGCAGCCCACAAAACACAAGATTCAAAACTATCATTCTGGTATTTATTTCAAAGTCTGATGAAAGGCCAACAGTAGTGGGCAAAGTTGCCTCTGAAATTCTTCACGCCTGATAAGATGGGTCATTTTACCTTACAAAAGCCCCCTAAAAAAAAAATAAAATAAAAAAAAAATCTAAGAAGACTCCTTACTGGCCTAAAGCAACATTTCATCTGCCTGGGCATGTGTCATGTGTCTGTTGAGCAGGTCTTCTTCTACTTTCCTACTTCTACAGGCCCTCTCACTTCAAGGCCAAATTGCCCAAAATCAGTAATTAAAAAACAAATTCAAATGATTTCAGAAATCTTTACAGTAGTGTAGTGGGTGGGCTCTGGAATGTTACATTAACTATAATTTCTTAAGTTAATTAAATCTTCTCTTCTAGTGCTATCCTCCGTTCGATGTGTGTGCAGGTTATCTTGAAGGTTATCAGTTAGGGCGGCCTGGCTGTAAACATATGGAAACAGCCTATTAGCTGGAAACAGCCTATTAGTTTGGGCTTATCCTCCATTTTAGCTCACTGTCTGTTATTTCAGTATAAAGGAGTTCAGTGTTGGTATTAGAGCTCCTGAATGGAACCCCAAAGGCATGGAACATGACCTGGATGGTTTTCTGTGCCTAAGTTGATGCTGATGTCGGGCATGATAACAAAGGGCAGTTATTAAAAAAAACAGATTTATTCATAAAAGTAATAAACCCAAAAAATAGAGGCTGATTCAACACCACTCAGACTTGCAAAGAATAAACAACACAATGGGTAGGCAGTCAAGCAAAACATGGATCCTGAAACAAAACATGAAAAATGAACATAACAATGGATTGGTTGATGGATTGATGGATAATTAAACAAGGTAATATAAATTAATGTGGAAATCAGCAAGTGAAAGGCGGTGAAAAGAAAATCCGGTGTTAACCTTTCCTGCTTTTACTCTAGATCGTAGTCAGGAAAAGTAAGTAAGTAGTTGGTAAGTGGTCGGTTTGTCAATAAAAAGGTATATGCTTGACTGTACCACATAAACAATGTAAACATATAACATTTAAAGTGCAGCATGTACCTGTAGAGCTACATGATTGGTCAAAAGTTTGGGAGCACCCACTCAGCATAACGATAATACCAGACCTAATGATATAGCGAATGAATTTTGCCAGCAGTGCGGACATGTCATGGGACCTCCTCCAACCCACCAAACCCTGACCAATTTCCGGAAATATTCGTGCAAACACAAAGCACAACATCTATAATCATGTGAGATTTGCAAGAAGATACTGATAGCTCACATTCTTGCCGGAAAACATTCTAATTGCACTTAATTTGATTGTTCCTAGTTTAGTCAGCATCCTCTTCTCTTTTATGCTGAGCTCATAATTGACTGAAAATGCCTTGAAGGAAATTAGACTCATTTTACTAGTAGAAAGTCATGCACATACACCCAAGAACAAACAAACAAAAACATTTTTAAAACCAGGAAAACCCAAAAACAAATCACCAAAGGAAAAAACTAACCTTTTTAGCACATGTTGAGCAACATCTGATGTTTTTCATTCCATTTGATCTCTGTTATATTTTCCAGAGTGTGAGGAAATGAGATGTGGATGCATTTTTATGGAAATAGTGTTTGCAGGGTAACAGGAAACCAATGGCCCTCTGCAGCTGTGATGTGTATATGAGTTATCACATTTCCATGATTACCAGCTCTCTCACATCTTTTATTTAATAATAGTTAAATAAATTAATTGTTTTTTTAACAAAAATAAGTTAAATAACTATTAACTATTAATAACTTTTAGACAAAAGCACAAAAGCATGATTCTCAGGTAAAGCTGCTGGATCTACAGCATTAAGATAGCCACTTAAGAATATGGAGAATATAATCATGCTTACCACAGTCTTCAACAAAGGTGTCAAACTCAGGCCCGCAGGCCAAATCTGGCCCACCTCCTCATTTTATGTGGCCCTAAAGAGCTTTCAAAGAATACGATTATCGTATATTCTTTACATCAACCATTACCATGAAACCTAATTCCTCATCCTTCCACTAGGTGGCAGCAGCCTATTTCAATAAACCTCTAGTTATTCATAACTCAGGAAAGATTGCATGCTAGCTTTTTGCTGCTAAGCACTTTTAGAATATATGTTCACTGATTTTTTTTTGGCCCTCGATCACCTTTACATTTAGTGATGTGGCTTCCAGTTTTCACTGAAGGCCACATGAGTTTTACACCCCGGGTCTACAACTTCAGAATCTTTTGGGAATGGCTGTATGGATAAAAGCAGCCACATTATCTTTAGGAACTGTAATCATTCCTAAGATGGGTCAGCCTGCAAATGCTACATATTAAAGGTATCGGTAAATGTAAGTCATTAGCCTTCTGGTAGTGCTGGTGTTTCTAGCTAAATTGATTTGGGGATGTTTGGGGATGTACCTCAGTGGATAGGTAATCATTGATTTACTGTGTAAAGCTGCTTTGCGACAATGTCAATTGTAAAAAGCGCTATACAAATAAAATTGAATTGAATTGAA
>JBCNYG010000025.1:31459080-31473556 GCA_039654305.1 Porochilus rendahli
ACAGTAAGAGACATGGCCGGCCTTTGATAACCCAGTTAGCTGCACTGGGGGGACAGCAGTGACAACCCGCCGATAGGTGGGCTTGAACCCCTGACCTTGGGATCAGTAATCCAGCACCTTATCCATGAGGCCACCACCGCCCGTATAGGGAGTGTGTTTTTTTACTAACTGATTTTTGCTTGTAAACGTAGGCTATGCATTTTTCACAAGTGATCATGTATTATCCAAATGATGCTTAAAGTGGCATCATACAGGGCATAATATGTTAAATAATAATCATGTGTCTTTCACATGTAATCATTTTTTAAATTATTTTTTTCTGTAGGATAGTTCCTTACTGAAAGAATGTTCCAACAGAGAGTTTAGAAAGTATGGTGTTACAGCTCAGTTGACCCTTATAGGCGTGGTTGAATTCCAATTAATTTAATTTAATTTTAATCCAATTTAATTTCCTAATTAGGGTCTCATGGAGGCTGGCACCCATCTCGGTCAACTCTGGGAGAGGGCAGAATACACCCTGGACAGCCGCCAGGCCATCGCAGGCATCGCCTACTCTTTACGAACATCAGCAATGGTTCTTTTACATGCCTTTCACGAGACACAAGTCTCTCAGAGACATGGCTGGCCTCTAGTGGGACAGCAGATCCTACCACAGGGCCACCACTGCCCCAATTCCAATTCTTTAATTATTATTATTATTTTATTATTATTATTATTAGTAGTAGTAGTAGTAGTATTAATATTAACAATAAAAAGTCTCTGTGATGTTCCTTATAAGGTTTTATGACCACACTGGTTGAGAGACTGTTTCCACTGAAAGAAGGCTTGCATTTTAAAAGGCATAACACAGTAAACGACTTTATGAACAACTATGTAGTGTCAAAAATAGGCCTTCCTAATGAATGTCAGTCTATCGACGCAGGCAGCATTACAAGGAGACAATCCAGTGAAACATAACTATGGACACCAAAGTAACAGAAAATATGTTATTCTTTAATAGTAATGTTTCCTATGAGGGTTGAAATATCTTGGTCAGTCAGCATTTCAGACGGTAGGCTGGTGAAACAAACATTTTTTGTCTCATTTTCACTGAAAAGAAACTTGTCATATGCACTGGAAGATTTCAAAGTACCCCTCCCTACCTCCCTTTCTGGTTCTCCTACATGTTTCTTTTCCCTCCCCTTGACCACCCCCTTCAGCTGCTGAGTAGTCATGCTGCTGGAGGACGGCGTTCACATTCTCCACACTGACTGCAGAAGACACTTTTCTCACAATATCATACACTCTCATAAAGGCAAGGACACAGAGGCTTTCACATACTTGCACACAAATAGTTATTTTGGCAACATGTTTAAAAAAAGACTTTTATACATCAATGGATCTTGGTGGACTAGGATTTTAGTGAACATTTAAATCAAAGAAATGGAACATCAACACTGGCATACTGAAAAAATGATGAACATTTGAATACTTCAGAAAAGAGATTTTCTTTATTCCAATCATTGATGACTATTAGAGCAACTTCATTGGATCTACATGATGAGTTTGAAAAGAAGAAAATCGAGCATGGCTTTTAGCTGGCAAAAGTCATTTACAATCCTCACACCTTGGAGGAAAGGTAAGACATGCTTTGCTATCCCATTAACACGAGATCATGTCTTCTGTAATGATCAGATCAGTTCATGTTATCGAATGACTGCAAGTGGTAATTTATATGGCTTAGGAATAAAGATTAGGAATTTAAATATATTAATGAGTATATCAAAATATAATTGCTTAATATGTTAAGAATTTTGAGAAATGCTTTAGACATCAATGAGATACTAATTTTCACATTTGGTGTCTATACAGAGAGATTTTAAACCTGTAAGTGAAAAAAAAAATCAAAAATAAGTCAGCATTTATACCTAATTTCTTATAGTTTGGTTTGTTGTGGCTTTGTAGTGATTCCAGTAGGCATGACATACTGGATTGTCACTCTTTACATGAAGTAATCAGCTGGCTTCAATTAGCAAAGAAAATCTTATTTAACAGCCTGACTTGCTCGACACTAAAATTTGTTAAAGTAGTAATAAATGTAGAATGCTTGTGGTTTAATAAATTAAAAAAAACATAAAATGATTTCACTTTTCTTAGAATTGAAAAATGCTGAACCAGATGTCAGTATTATGTGATTTTATATTCTAACTATTTTAAAACATGTAACAAACATCAAAACTGAAAGCAAATGATTGAAAAGCCTACTGCTTAATCAACCTAAATTCATACTTAATGGTCTAGTGTGTTGTTATTCTTTATTCTGAGATGTTTGCTTATTTCTCCAAATCAAGCGAAATCATTTCTCAATAATTTACAAGGATATAATTATATTTTATCAAAGACATTTAATGGGTGAGATCTTTTAAAACAAAGTGCATTGTATTTATGCTATAAATTCCCTGTTTTTTAGCAGGCAATAGTGGTGAACATTATCATCAATAGTTGGGTTAAGAATATTACTGAAGTTCCAAAATAATTTTGTGCAGCATGATTATGTTGCACAAGAAGATATCAGGGTAGTTGTTCATAGTTTTGAATTTTATTAATCCATACAGTATTTCAGGGACGTGAGAGATTAAAGTTGTGGTCAGGACACAGCACATCAATGGCTGTATGTGCATGTGAGGAAATCTATACTGGAGTTACGGCTCCTGCACATTCTTTTCTTATCCTAACAACGTCAGATAATGAAAGCCTGGGCCATTCCAGCTCACATTGATAATGTGTCTTGAAGGGCTTCTCAGGATTCCCACCCTTGCCAGAGAATCGAGGGGAAATACTCCATTATCGCACTGAGAGACAGACAGGCGAGAAGTGCTGAGCTTATAGAAAAAAGGTGGGGGAGGTGAGGTGTGCAGCTGCATTTCACACCTCATGAAACATGACATCTGGTCTGTGTCCTCTAAAGTGAAGTTACACAAGGCCAAAGGAAAGCAAAAATTTCATCAAACTATTTATTTGTCTAACTGCCTAAAATGAACATTTTATCCTAATTTAATTTTTATTCTAATTAATTATTTACCTAATTAACAATTCAGTGTTGTTGTTGATCAAGGAGTAAAGTTTTGATGAGGAGAGGTGATAGTAGTTCTCATCATAATCCAAACCTATCCTAATTTGTTATTTACACCAAACATAATTTATAGTTTAATTTAGGAATTCTCATTAATCGTTATTAAATGGAAAATAGTGTATAAAAATCAACCTTAACCCAATCAGAAGTCAAATAGTTTTTTATGCAAGTTTGGACAAGTTGAATAACAGAAATTGCACCTTGTGGTCATTGGGTCTGGCCACCCATAGAGATACCCAGCTTTTGACATTCTCTTAAGCTCTTTTAACCATAAAAATAGCAGACCTGTCTTGGCCTGCCTCTGACCTCTCCACCCAGGAGGTCAGCATCTGAGACATTGCATAGCTTAGTCTAAGGCTTATTGAAATCTTTACTTATGTGAAAACATCAGGCTTGGACTATAAGCCTACTATAACCTTTATACTTGAGATATTATTTATAATTGCAGCTGGTGAAGATGTAAAAGTCCTTGGTTTAGATTTCAGCTAAGATTAAATCTATTTTTTCTTACACAAAAACATATACAGAGCTGTCTTTTGTCAGTGATCACCTCAGAGACAGACTAGTTAAA
The DNA here is from genome assembly GCA_039654305.1 of Porochilus rendahli. Lineage (NCBI taxonomy): Eukaryota > Metazoa > Chordata > Actinopteri > Siluriformes > Plotosidae > Porochilus > Porochilus rendahli. The sequence goes on from JBCNYG010000025.1 coordinate 31,462,764, forward strand.
TCTGACTAGGGCACAGTCTTTTACTTAGGACTACATATCTATGGTTTTATCACACTTATCAGTGAGGTACTCAACACTAAAGAGTCTTAAGTGAGCAGACCATGGGACTTTGAGAAAACAGACTATTTCCAACCACCCTTTTTCTGAGAGCAACATAATATCTCTTCTGATATGATACGACCTAAGACACAGAGTCTCTGATATGACATCATTCAAATAAATGAGAAACACTGCAAATAATGTCTGATGAAATACATAGTTGGAGTTACAGTTCTGTAATATTGAGCTTTACATGGTTTGTATTTGGATGCAACACCTATTTGAATACAGTATGAAAGCAGAAGGCATCACTGTTGATTCAAAAAACATTTTGTAAATTTTTAGAAGATTGTTCAAAGTGCAAAACACTTCAGGCACTCTTCACTGCTCTTTAATTTCCTGCCTTTATGAACGATAAGCTGTAATTACACAAATGCTTAAAACACTAAATATAAGTATACCAGATCAAATAGCGTAAATAATGGACATCCATAATATCAACTTTACTAAAGAAAGGGTAAGCAATCATTATTGAATTTTTTGGTTAAAAGAATAAGCACGACCTAGGTTAATAATTGACAACATATGTTTTGAATTGTGAAGTTTCACAAAATGTCCACAAAGAAAAGCTTTTAAACATTGCTTAAAAGATATATCCTGTTTTGTTTCAGTGGCCCCACATTCCTAATCATTGCTGAAGTTGAAAAATCAAAGCAAAAGGCTTTATAATGCCATAACTCTGAAGTGAGCACTGCTTTTTTTTATCAACTTAAAAATGTGAGGTATTTTCCAGTTAGAATGGATGGGGAAAATCTGGTCCCCTAAAGCCAAACAACCACTCCAGGTGGGACATGACTAAAGTACTTGTTTTTACAATTGGAACCAAGCTGGGCAAGAGAAACAAGGTCAAATCTCTATGTCAAAGGCAAAATGTTTTGGTGTGTAGAAAAGATGGAGGGACTGTTTTCATGGAGTTCCTGGATTCAGGTGCTTTTGAAATAATTTACTCCATAAAGTCTCCTGGATGATGAGAGACTTGGAAAATGTGGGTCAATTCTCCTCCACCAATAGTATTAATGTAGTTTTTTGGTTGTTTGTATTTGAATGCATTTGTTTTCTGGTGCATGTAGGTACCTCAGCATTAGTCACATTCCTGCGTGCCAGGGTCTAGAAGAGGGCCTGTTTGATCTCTCTATACCAACAGCCAGGTCTTGGAGATGTTAATTGAAAACCAAGGGGGATTGAGATGCAGATTGCTTTTTCCAACAGAGTGGCACAAAGAAAATGCTCCACTATCAGCAGTTCTGCATTTCTTGCTGGCATACACTGCTCCATGTGGATCTGGACAGGCAAACATTTCTGAGTGACCATTTAAATAGAATAAGCTCATTTTGTTCTGGGCTTTTGTCACCAATGATGCACTGAGTATAAAGTAACAACCTTAATGTCTTCATCACCGTACCAGGCATATGAATATGTAATACAGTTTACAGTATAGTATGTGTAGTGTTTTACACTGAGGGGCAGTGAATCTTAAGCCACCACAGCGGAACAAGATATCCTTGGGAACATCAAAGACAATCATGCTATAAAGTGCACTTTAGTGTTCTTTTAATGTAATGTAAGTACTGGTCATAGATAACATTAAAAGTTAGTTACATTTACTAAAAATAGTAAATGTAAACGTAAGTAATGTATGATGTCTACAAAAACATAAAACCACAAGATAAACTAACAATAAATTATGGCTTCAGATTAATTGAACATTGGTAAAAAAAAAGTAAACAAACAAAAACCACAATGGTAGTGAAGAACACATAGCATCCAGGCTTGTGTTCCAATGCTTGTATTGATAGCCTGAGGGTTCCTGTCGGGAAGGTTCATGAGAAAAAGCTGGCAAAACACATCTATTGTTTTGGATTGGGGAAAAACCTGGGCCAGACACAAAGTTTTTATGACCTCGGATGATTGAAATGGTATCACTGTTTGTGCAGCGCCACTATCCAATCTGAAAACAACTGCCTATCAGAATGAAAAACATTCTTTTCTCAGGGATGTTAAATAACTGAGTGGTTCCATCTGAAAATGTAAAAAAGCTTTAAGTGGTATGTACCGAATGTAATTGATAGTAATTGAAATAAGTTTAATTTAAATGCTCATGAAATCATTACATTTCATGACAAACAAAAATATATGAAAACATGTTTTGTGTTTGGAGAGCACAAACCTATAGCCATTGCTTAAAGGATCAGAGGCAGAGATCTAATTATAGTTTTCAGGTAGATAATTTCTGAGTCTGCTTTTAAAATGCTTAGTTGTTTAAGGAATAGAGCTTATTATTTAGCAGACCCTATAACCTGTGTAAGAGGTATTTAAAACTCTGACAAAAAAGGAACACTTGACAGACACCTGAAAAGTATCAGATTGCTGAAGGTTAGAAATAGGAGAAGTCACATATGACTGAATCCTGTAATGTCATTAACCAAGGCACGAGATCAAAGCTGGAGAGTTCTGTGCAGAAGATAGACATTACTATGGACTCATTGCATCTGTTTTTTTTTCTTTTTTTTCTTTTTTTTATCTCTCATAATAAAGAATGCTTTATAGTACAAAACTGTGAACATATTTTTGAGTGCATGCCCTCATATAATATGAATGCTAAGCTGGAGTCTGCAGTGACATCTCAGAAGTCTAAGGACAAAAGTGCATTTTTCAAATACCTATTCAGTTTCTCTTACCAAACATGTTCAAGCCTACTTAGTCTGACAAAACAAACCACTTGTTTACACACAAATCACAATACCATTCCAATCTTCTGGATATTTGATTTTGAAGATTCTACCATTTGTTAATATTTTACTCAAATGCTAGGCTTTCACAAATTCCTATTTTCCCTTTCTTCCTCATATAAGCACAGCTGGAACAAAGTCTTCTGTTCTTTTCCATTAGTGCATAGCATGATGTTTTGAGTAAATGGAGTATAAACATTTTTTTTGTTCTTTTTGCAGGCAAAGGGGACATGGCTTTAGAAAGTGAAGTCGTGTTGACGAAGGTGAAGGTCTTCAATGAGAAAAACTTCAGTGAGAAACTCTTAAATACAGAGGGTTCTGTGTCAAATGTGTCCATGTCTGAGCATGATATACCTGCACCACTCCAGGCTGAAGAATCAATCTCTGTCAATAGTGCAGCGCCTGAACCAAACATGATGGAGTCAAAGAAAGACTATTTATCTACAATCTTTTCTAATTCCCAGTTGCCAGATTTGTATAAATTTGAATCAGAGGACTCTGGGGTAGAGATGCCAAGTGGAGCTAACTCACCGTCTACCCCAACAGGCTCAGAGGAGAGCTTTGTTGTTCACAGTAGAGAGTCTTCATGTGACTCTGGCAATCAGAATCCTCAGATACAAGCCAGCAGTCACTTCCTCTCACTGGAAAAGAGTACAGACTGCTTACAAACTGAATCAACATCATGTATATATGCCCAAGAAACCAATCTTACAGTATTACATGACAGATCAGAGGATGAGATGGATAATGTTCAACTGGAAGTTGTAAGAGACTTAGAAAGCTTAGCGAATGGAAACTTGCTGAAAGTCTTAGAAAGCAATGAGGATGGCTCAATATGTGCAGAGAGAGAACATACAATAACAGAGGGTGATGCTGCTGAGGACACAGGATCAATTATCCATGCCATTGACACACGAGATAGAAATATGGAAGTGGAGTTCCAACAGAAGCCATTAAGGAAAAGTACAACGAGTGACAGTCTGGATGAATATATGGAGGAGTGCTGCAGGCTTAGTGAGGTAATTACAACAGCTTACCAAATTTGGTTGGTATTTACTCAGAGACCTTGGATTGTGTCCACTATTATTTAAACAGATTACCACTGTCTATGCAGCTTCACAGTGACACAATGTTAAGATAAACACGAGCAAAATACAACAGTTAAGTAGTAAAAGTCATTCTTTTTTTACAACCATTCACAGCCAGAAAAGTAGCATTTTGACATTAATACAAGGCCAATTATTCTGGTAATGAACTCTGCATATTCTGCAACTGACAGCTGTGCAATGTGTTGAACATGTCTCCCTGTCATGTTTAAGTAAACTATGACTACACTAAACTTAAGTAAAGTGAACCTTACTAACATCTTAAACTAGTAATTAAGTAGGTTGGTACTTCCTTAAAATGCAAAATAGCTTGGTTGTGATTGGTTGACTAATGCTGAGGGCTCACATAGCCAGTTCATATGTCTGTGGCTGGGACTACTGTGGACATTTTGTGACCACTCTGGTAGATTTTGGGGCAGTTTCTCACAAAAATATGGACAAAGGAAATATGCACTTGCCTAAGACATCACAGCTGTCATGTCTACTAGCATTAAATGTGATGCCCACATGGCAGTCACTGTCCTGTATATATAACTGTGATAATGCTGATCAAGGCAAAATTCATCTACTCTGAAGTAATTTATTTGTAAGGTGCTGGATTAGTGATTCGAAGGTCGGGGGTTCAAGCCCCACTATCAATGGGATGCCACTGCTGTTCCCCACTGCAGCTAACTGGGTTATCAAAGGCTGGCCATGTCTCTCACTGTCTATGGTGAGAGGCATGTAAAAGACCCATTGCTGACTTTCGTCAAGAGTAGGCTGCATAGCCGTCAGCATGTTTCTTGTGATAGCCTGGTGAGCTGTCCTGGGTGTATTCTGCCCTCGTCCAGAATCGGCTGAGATAGGCGCCAGCCTCTCCGTGACCCTAATTAGAATTAAGCGCTTCAGAAAATTAACGAATGAATCTATGGCACTTGTCAAATGCCCTTATCCAGAGCGACTAACTGAAGTCTTTATTAATGAATACATTTTGATGCTGGATCACAAGGATCCAGGCTAAGAACACAATCAGTTAAAAACATTTTTAAAATAAAGGAATACATACTGAAAGTATATACATTCTTACTTCTTCCAAAAGAGAGGTTTTGGTTCGACAGTTGAAGACACCTAGTGCTCATCTGTCTAGATATCTAAGGGAAGTTTGTTCCACCACCTAGGTTCCAGACCAGAGAAAAGTTTAGATGCATGTCTTCATTGTACCTTGATGGATGGAGGGACCAACTGAGCAGTACTGGAAGAGTATAAGGAGTACAGTGCAGTGCAGTGTGATAAATGCTTTGACGTAGGATGGCTTTGTAGGCAAGCATCAGTGTTTTGAGTGGGTAGCTACAGGAAGTCAGTGAAGGGAGGGTGGCAATGGGGTGGTGAGGCAGAATATTGGGAGGTTGAAAATGAGTGAACCAGCTGCATTCTGTATCAGCAAGAATGTAAGCAAGATAGCAAAAATTATTAGCAATATGACAGAAAAAGGAGAGGTGATTGTCCATGGTTACCCCAAGGTTTAATGCAGTGACAAAAGGAGAGATCAGAGAGAGTTGTCCAGGAAGATTACAAGATCCTGATGGTGTAATGAATCAGCTGAGATGAACAGCAGCTCAAAATTGCGGGGGTTGAGTTTCATTTGATAAGCAGCCATCCGTGATGAGATGTTTGCTAATGATGCTTTTTGGTGTTGTTGAATGGCATTTGTTAAATGCAATGTATGTAGCTTGTCGCAATGTTGTCGCTGATGTTAGCAAAATGAAAAGCTTGAAATGGTAATGGAAATGACATAGAGACACTTTCAAATATCCCTTAACCTTATGCTAATACAAATTATGTGAGAATCTTATTGACCCTTTTCAGAATCACTTAATGTGAACATAAATAAAAGTACAGAGTTACTGACGGAATTCTTGGATACTTTAACAAAGTTGTAGGAAAATTAATTCAACAATAACTCTGTCAAAATATGCGGTTATGGTTGGCTTGATGTTTAACTGTGCTGATTAAGCACAGACTGAATCCTCAAAGCAAATAAACAGTAAATGTCTTCTACTCCTTACTGATGAACAGAATGTTTGTTTGTTTCCTCTCCATCGCCTGCTGCTCCAGTAACAGAAGGCAGTGCGAGCATTTCTCTTTGACCGAGGATGACAAGTTGCTATAAAATGAGTAGGCAGCCATATATAAATCTTTAATAAGATAACAAAAATACCCTTTTCTATACCTTAGACAAGACATGCGGAAACCATTGTCCCTGGCCAAAACATACATATCCTGTTAATGACAGCAAAGACAACTTTTGCTAAGTGAATCACAGTTTTCATTTGGAAAAAGCATTTTCTGATTAACAGGTATTATATGTAGTGCTTTAAGATCATAAGTAGGATATGTCTGTTTTAACTCAAATTTCAACAGTGTGTGTAATTAAAACTCAGCAAAACTCTTTAAATTCTGAAAATAGCCTATTATTTTATTTTTCATTTTTTAAATACATTTAAAGGCCCTCTATATCTCCCAATAAATAGACTCACACATTCACTTGGAAGACATTTAGCTGCTCTTATAAATAGCTGGAACAAGGTAATGGCTTATTTGGTTCAATGAACTGGGTACAGCCTTTTTAATGGAACAAAGTAATACGATAATGAAAGATGTTTGATTAAAATTAGATTTGGCAAACAAAAAGGGCTTCCATAAAGACCAAAATTTCACCTTTCTAGAGCAAAACTGATATCACAACTATTTTTTCAACCAATATAGCTTAGTTATTCTTTAGAGCAGACCTTGGGAATCTAAGAACATAGTGTTCTTCAGCATAGCTATGGCATGGTGTATGTCGTGTTCTGCTTTGTACAGTACAGTACTGCTGTCATTGCACTTGTGTGGTGTAGTTTACTTTTCTTTTTGTGGAGCCGCACATCACCCAGCACCTTTTCATCTGTGCTGAGTGACTGTGCAGATGTCTGAGATGAATGAAACCACCATTGCCAAACTGTCGCCTGGATCCTGCTGGCTTCTGCAGCCTAGCTGAATGCATTAAGAAGGTGTCAAAAAGCTCAAATAACTAAAATATGTACACACGTAAATCCATTTTTTGTAGTTATATAATCTTTTATGAGCTGGTGAGTTGTGTTTTTTAAACAGTTTTCCTAGAATTTAGAGGCACGGTGTCGACAGGCAGACTGGGCAGTCAACTCTAGCTTCATCATTACCTGTCAGCACACCTAATAAACTAATTCCTCTGCCCACTAAACATAGCTCTTGGACAGAGGAAAGGGATATTGGAAGAGAGTTTTAAGATATTTTCCCACCCGCTTTAGTCAGAGCAACTTCAAAGGGTTGCTCTCTACCTTTCTGCTAATCTGATTTGTTTCCTCCTTATGAAAGTACAACATGGCTGCAGCACTGCTTTAAGGGAAGGAAAAGGAGATATGCTGAATATTTTTATATCCAACCTGGCAACATCAAAGGACTGGGACCTTTAAGGCATCAGGATTTATAAGAGAGATTTGATTTCCAAACCAACCTCATGCATGTGGCTCAGTCTAACTGAGAATCCATGTAACATTAAAAGCATGGCAAAATTTTCAGCATAGCAGTTAATTTAAGCATTTTTGTTTACATACCTTTGTTTGAAAACCAGGACTGACAGATTTCAGCATCAATTTCAAATCAACTACTGTATAAGAAGCATAAGCTAAAATAAGAGGTTAAGAAAATGGAACTGACACATAGCTGAAAACGTTCACAGCATGAGCATAGGGAAGCATCAATCTTGAATAAATGGACATGTTTTAACTTTGTTCCAATTCCTATTTTTAAGCATTATGTTTCATTTTTGACCACAACAGCAAAGAAATCATTGTTTTATTAAAACCAGTTTATGCTGTATTTGTCAGATCATGAAAAATATAATTTGTTTGTAATATGGAGTTGTGATTGAGGGCTTGAGAAACATTTAATATTTGTTGAACAGTTGTCCATGGATAAGCAAGCACTACCACCACACTACTAACAGCTTATACTGTTCATCCATTCATCGATTATCTATACTGCTTATCCAATCCATGGAAAAGCTGGAGTCAATCCCACCTGACTTTGGATAAGATGCAGAATATACCCTGGGCAGGTGGGCTATATCAAGACCAAAACAAAGTTGAAGAACTATTTACATTCACATCCACACCTATTTAGAGTAGCCAGGTGACCTAATCTGCATGTTTTTGGACTGTGGGAGGAAACCAAAGCACCTGGAGAAAAGCCAAGCAATCAGTTAAGGGAAATTACCATTGGCTTGTTCAAATTACATAAAACTGAATATTGAATAATGCAGAATCTATAGGAATCACAAGAGGTATATTTTGAGAGCCGGTGGACTAAATTTCACAACAGTAATTTCTTCTGAATACTTCAGTGTCACATCAAGTCCATTCATTCATTCATTTTCTAGCCACTTAATCCTAATTATGGTCTGGTTGAAGGCTGGGAACACCTAGAACAGCTCGCCAGGCCATTGCAGGTCCAACGCGTACAACCATTCACACTCACTCTCACACCACTTTAGGTCACTCAGTCAGCCTGCTGCGCATGTTTTTTGAATGTGGGGAAAAACTACACAATAATGCCCTTAGCCCAGGAATCAAACCCGGGACCTTCTTGCAGTGAGGCGACTGTGCTCACCACTACAACACCGTGCCGCCATCACATCAAGTTCAATATATTATTTAAAAGCCTGCATGTCTAAATAAAAATATATTAACAGTTATTTACCAGGTTGCATTTCAATACTCCTGTACAAGCTTGTGAGCCATGATATAAAGAAATACAACTTGCCAGGAATATACCTTGAATGAAATGACAACTTGTGAATTGTGACAGTAATATTTAGAGTGCGTTATTTGTTATATATATGTTTTTTTTAATTATCTTATTTTAATTTAGAGAAGCAGTTTTAAAAAAAGGGTCATGTTGATGTGTACATATAATGAATATACACATTGTGCTTCTTGTGTGGCTCTCCAGATCAGTCTAAATGTTTGCCTCACATTATAAATACTTTAACATGATTATGCAATCAGTAAAATCTAATCTGTCTACACAAAATAATTGTTTACATGGGCAAAAAAACATTACTTATTTATCTACTGCATAAAGCATATTGAATTATCTGACAGTTGTTTTGACATATTTTATTTTTTTAGTTTCTAAAAAAGACACACCTTTTTTCCATATCTCTTACCCCACCCTACATCTGGATGGTCATTCCACTCTGATGAAGTCACGATTAGGAAAGCATTTGTACACCAGCAGTGTGTAGTGTGTTTTTTCTACAATGAGGTCTTGAAAAGATCTGTCATTTGATCTTTCTTACATTAATTATAAAACAATATGCTGCTTTAATACCAACCAAAACTAAAACACAGCTGTTTTTACTTGGATTGGAACTCAGTCATGACAACCTTCTGACTTTATGAAGTTATGAGTCTTACGCACAATATAATAATGAAACCCCAGAGTTTCATCCTGTTTCAGTTTGTGTAAAACATGTTGCATTCTTTATGATGGGGAGGAAGTGAAGGGTGTGGGGCTTTTCAGAGCACTTCCCTTTTCCCCTTACCCAGGACACTTGGGATCCTGAGAAGGATAAGATCTGGCAAACCTCATCTTTAAGGGTCAGGGAATAACTGTAAGAGTGTAATAACTGGCTTTCCCATGTTGTCATTACTCAGCATGTGAGAATGCTAAGATCACGTTGTAAGTTTCTCAGTAAATCATACAGGGCTCTGTGGGTTGGGGCACTAGCTAATGTCTCACCTGTTCAACAGAGATGTTGTCTGATACATAAACAAGTATTCTTAGACCCAGTGTCAATAAACACATGAACCAGCCAGTAAATAAATAATTAGAAAATTACACAGTCAGGTTTTTCTCTTTGTTCTGATACGTTATTAGCAAATACCCACTTTTCAATTTTAGTAATTGATTTTCCCTTGTCAGTATCAGTGTCAGTGGATCATGTGCCCATCTTGGGAACACTGGGTGCCAACCTATGACAGGGCACCATGTACACACATTCTCATAATCATTTTGCGGACGTGGAGAAAACTGAAGTCAGGAAACACACATGGATGTGAATGCATAGTAAATATGTTCAAATGTAGATGCAGAGAATGTGCTTAGACAATAATCTGAGTTCAGGTTTTTACTGGGGACCCTTGAGCTGTCCCTGTAGCATCCTTTTTTATCACCCTTAATGCAAACATTTGATAAAAATAATCAGCGTACAGGTATGCATGCCATTAAATGAAGAGCAGAAATGTTCCCATACTGTTTATAATAATGTGATATAAAAAGTCATAAATTAGTACAGCTCATTGTCATAAGTGTGTAACCATGACCTCTTAAGAATCTCACACTCTGTTGAAGGAAATGAGTGATGTCAGCTCCCAGCATTTTTGCTCCCTGTTATGGTTTTGTCTTCTATTGTTTAGCCTCTCTGTTTCCACTAATGGTGGGCTTTGGGACGTAAGTGGCAAGGAAAAGCTTTCTGAAGAAAAATCCCTGCACCTGAGCTCATATCCTGCTTTTGTTGGGGCACGTTTAGGAATGTGGATAATTCTATAAATATTTGTTCAAAATTTCCTTATTACAATTTTGTAAAACATGATCATTTGCAGCATTTATGCAAATTATGATTCAACAAACAAACAGTGGAAATCATGGCTTTGTGCCTCAAACTAATGTGGTCTCTAATTTACTTATTTATGACTAAAAACCGAGAAGTGTAACATCTGCAGAATTGTAACATTTCATTGAAAATTGGGGTTGTGGTTTGATCCTCCACAGTAATGGTACAAGATTTCTGTATACAATT
>JBCNYG010000025.1:31521690-31531813 GCA_039654305.1 Porochilus rendahli
TTGAGAGAAAGAGAATAGAAAGATGACACAAATTGAATAAACCCCCCGAGAAGTGAACAACCACAAAACAGGTCTATAGGGATCAAAATGTAGTCATTTTTTCCCTTATACCACATATATATATGTAATTTTTTTTTTTTTTGCATGGTTGCTTAGTGGTAATAATGACCATTGCACAGCAAGAAGGCTCGGGTGTTTCGGTGTGTCCCTGTGCTTGTGTGGGTTTTCTCTGGGTACTCCAGTTTCCTTCCACGGCCTGAAGACATGCACATAAGGCTAATTGACTGTTTCAAATTTCCCAAAGGTGTGAGTGTGAATGGTTCTGTGTGTGTTGCCCTGCAGTGGTGTGGGGTGCTGTTTAGGATGTACCCAGCCTTCGCCAAGTGTCAGCTGAGATAATAGGATTAAGCGGTTCAGCAAATGAAATGAAATATGAAATGAATTAGAACAACGCATATCAATTAAGCGTATATCACTATATTGCTTTCTCCTGGGGTCAGTTTGTATATTCTGTGCCATCATGTGTTTCTTGATGTTGATATTAGTTCTGTAGAGATAATGTGTACTGTGTGATTATGAGATTTTGGTTCTAGCTTTTGGTCGTGGATGCTCAATATTTTATTTGAATGTGTGTATACAAATACAAATGACAACAAAATGTAAATGTATATCAGAAGAACCATGATTATGACATTCCTTTTTTAACAGAAAATATTGCAGATCAGTGAACTTCATTAAGAGGGATTGGGTTAAACAACAGTTCAATCAAAATGCACAAAATATGCTGGTTAAACTGTTTAAAGTTAAACCACATTAAACTCAATAAACACACAGCCCAGTTAGACAATATGTAATATTACTATTATTATTATTATTATTATTATTATTATTATTATTTTATTTTAAGAGGGCTAAAAATCATTGATCCCATCCACTACTGAAATGTTCAGGGTTTACTATTTTTAGAGAAATCCAAACAGGCAATTCACAAAGACAAGTTTCTTACCTTATGCTCTTATACTGACTCCTTTTCTGTTGAAATATTCGCGGGATGTGTGTCATTGTGGCTTGAAGCAGGAGATGAACGGCGCTGCGCTGTCGATGCTCTCTGAGCGCCTAGCAACCTGACGGAAGCTCTACCGTCACAGAGTGCGGCGCCTGCAGCGCGACCCCTAGCGGCCAATACACGTTATGAGGGTTTTCATTGCGGCTGCTATTCCACCAGTAACCACAAGTGGGCGAAGATGGTGACCCACTGACTCTCAGGAGACTTGTCATTGCATTAGATAATATATTTAGTGGCAGCACTGTGCCCTCTTCCCAGAAGTATAGCTCTAAAGAAATAGAGAGTTATGATGAGCCCTATAAGGCCAGCCATCGGTTTGAGGCCGAAAGGGTGCTGGTTCGATTCCCAAATTGTCAGGAAACCTCTGTGGTGGTGGGGAGTGAGCAGCACCTCCCCACCCTCCACCTTCATTGCTGAAGTGCCCTTGAGCAAGGAACCTAACCTCCAACTGCTCTTTTGGCACTGCAGTGTGTCTGCCCATTGCTCCAAGTGTGTGCATGTTCATTTTGGATGGGTTAAATGCAGAGACAAATCTCCCTTTGCTGGATTAATACATTTATCTTTTAAGAAATGTTTTCTGTTTGGTATCCCTGAATATGCTTCTCTAAATTATCTTTAAGGGCCCTAAATATTCTGTTGCTTCAGCTTGCAGTTGCATCTCCAAAATCCAACATTTGTTGACAAGTTTCTGTAAGATCTACAGACACATATGTAAGATGGAAAATAATTTGGCATACCTGCTTGAGTTTTGGAAGCTAGGAGCTGGTCAATTTTTCAGAATTTAAAAAACATTTTTTTGGAGAAATAGTTTAGCTCTTGAGACTGTAACCTTAAAATGCAACATTTACAACTTGTTTCTCTATGTTAATGGATGGCTGTAAATTACCAATTTTTTCCTATATGCATTGATTAGGGTGTTTCCTGCTATTTTTATTGTTTTTGCTGACCTCCGAAATCTTACTGTATATGACAATGCCATAAAAGTTGTGGGTGAGCTATGTCAATGTTTGCATTTGTCAAACTAAACCAGAAATTCATATTCTTTTTTTTAAGCTTATGTAGGTATGGTAAAGCTACTGAAGCCATGAAATACTTCCCTCACAAAAGAGGAGTCAACTCCTCTTTAAATGAGAGCCATATGCTAGTACTTAATCAAGCATCACCGAAGCCACAAAACTTGCTGGGTGATCTTTATTGGTCTAGTTTTGTTTATAGTAATGTTTCTGTTCAAGGAAGACCTTCCTCTCAAGCTGTAAATAGTTATAGTTGTATGCTGTAAATAGTTATAGTTGTAAGCTGATGGTATGTCCATTACAGTGTCCATAACGTGCATTTGTATTCACCCCCTTGCTATGTAGCCATGTTCTGAAAGGCCCCAGAGTCTGCAACACCACTAATCAAATTGTACAATAAAGCAAGTGACACCATGAAGACCAAAGAAGTCAGGGACAAAATGTACAACAAACCTGTCTAGAGAGGGCCATTCACCAAAACTTACAGACCGGGCAAGAGCCTCAAAAGAGCTGGAGAGCTCCTCAGCAGAGACTGGTGTACATGCCCACACTTCGCAGAGATGGAATTTATAGAGGAGTGGTCAGGAAAAAAGAATGTGAAAAAAAATGTGTTGATGACAAAAATGGCATGGTGGCATGGCAGATTGCTTACAAAGGATTAAATAAAATTTAAAATTAGTCTAAATTTGGTAAGAGAAAAGCAAGGTAATAATCAACTAATCAAGCACAATTTTCCCCGCAATGTTTTATTGAATGACATTTTTATTATTGTGCTATAGATGGTAAATTGAAAACAGGTTAGCTACATGTTTAAAAAAATTAAAATAAATATTTAGGTCTTAGGTGTTAAGAATGACATAAAACAAATCATTACATCTCAGTTGTTTCAAGAAAAAAAGAAAAATCAATCAGAAAGCAAATACATTGCTTTATAGTTACTAGAGATTTTACATGAATATATCGTAATGCATAAAACCAATATTTAACATGCAAGTGAATGTTCTTGTTATAATGTAACTTTAAAATGCATTACTATGTAGAAATGCCCTTGTATCCTTTTTTTTAAGAAATATTTTATTTGAACTGTGGTAACTAAGAAAACAAAGAGAACTTGAATAAACTACCTCCGGGTGTGCATGCTGCATACATTGTTTAAAAATATCCAAATTAATGAAGCTGTATTATCATAATCTGAGAACACAACCAGTCAAAGCTAACATGGCAAGGCTAAAGGTGAGATCTCTAGAAATCTTAATAAACTAAGAATAAACTGGCATCGAAGTCTGCAGCTTGAGAGCTGTTGTAACAGAAACATATTATATTGAGTATATTGTACTCCTCATACACTCACAGCCATGCAGGCTGAGATCAGCTCGGAAATCAGATACATTTTTTACAAAAGCAATACTTCATACTATATACAAATAGAGAAAAACACAGAATGAAATGGCCACTTTAAATATGGTGTGGCCTTACACAATCTTTTGTACATAAAATCAGACATCATATTGTAAAAAGAATAACACTGGCGCTATCCGAAGAATTGATTTTGTCTGTTTTCAAAATGTTCCTTCTAGTTTGGGTTAACTCTTGACTATCAAAAACTACAGGTTCAACAAATAGAGAAAACGATTTGATTTTGCCTGCGATGGCCTGGCGAGCTGTCCAGGGCGTACCCCGCCCTCGCCCAGAGCCGGCTGAGATGGGCGCCAGCCTTCCCGCGACCCTAATTAGGAATAAGCGGTTCGGAAAATGATTGATGATGATGATGATGATTGATTGATTTGATTTTGCTATATTTCAAATTCAGCAAAGCAATGACTTTTTAAATTTTTAAAAAGGAAAACAGGGAAATATAATTGACTAGATACTGTCAAGCTTGAATATGCTTAGATTACAATTATACTAATTAGTAATCTCTCATACACATTATGCTACGAGTTCACTATACAAACAACAGGATACCATTATGACACAATACATGTTATGTCATTAGGGAAATGTTCTGTTTAAAAGATAAAAGACAGTACGAAGATAGCAAATGCTGTCTGAGCCATAGCAATTTATAACACACTGATTTTAATGTGCAAAATGAACAGTCAAAAACACCTCAGTATGATATAGGCATTAAATCAAATACTTTAACGGTTATGCTTAAGTATAACTGAATGGTTTTAAAGGTTGTTAAATAGTAAATGTAAAGAGGTTGATGATTTGTTGTATTAAATGATTAAACCAAGACATAACATAGCTGCAAATGATAAGAAATGATTTTGCACAACCTTGGTAGGAATATATCTGAAGCAAAGATCACAAGTAGGCATCTGAAATAATTTATAATATTATTAATTTATAGTTATATTTATAATACTTTTAATGGTAATAATAAAGTTATTATTTAATTTGCTGAATGTAATAATGTGGCTTTTGATCAGATGCAGTTCAAACAGCCCTAATATTCCTTCCTTAAAATTAATTTTGAATTTACTTGATGTGTTTTGTCTTGAAATTTATTCTGATGTACCATTTAAAGATTACATTTTTTTTTTTTTTTTGGTTCAAATAGCATATAAAGATGTTAACATATCAACTAGCAGATGAAGTCGGTATAGTTGATAATAGGCAATCAATGTGGATGAAGGCTGACAAATGCGGTCAATACAGTATGACATCAGGAATGCTTCTGTACATTAAACTATCCACAAAATAATCAGGAGTATTAATAAAACACCTAATCAAATTCAATTCTACACATGACTGTGGATCACAATGCTGGTGGAAAGTAAAGCATTTTGGTTTTTTTATTTGTGTGATCTCACATAATAATCAGAACTTGTACTATGAGTATGGCTTACGTGTGCCTAATTCATTCCAGAAACACAGGAGCTTATAAATAAAACTTAAGCCTATTTAACATACGATTTTTAAAACTGCAAGAAACTTTACTAACTTTATGTTGCCATTTTTCTGAAAGAGTGGTTTCATGAATAAAAAATAAAGCTGTTTCATAGTCAGGCCAGATATTATTCACAAAGTAATTAATAAAATTTAGCTGCCCAGCACACAAGCACAAGGTGTAGATAGAAAAGCTTTTTCCTCACTGTAGGTGTTCAAAAGGAAATTTAATCTATAATCTTCACTGAAAAAATATATCGACCTCCAAACTTTTCTAATGTTATGAAAGTCATAATTTAAAGAAACCTATAACTATGCGTAGCAAATTATAAACATCTTATCACTGTATTTAGCTGCAAGTCTTGCTGTACGGTGACATCCAGACATCTGTCTGCTTTACTATGAAGCAGTTTGTAAATATAAATATATTTTTCAACATATGATATGAGTTGAGCTGTCTCTCTGTGAGTGAAGGCACATACAGCAGGGTTCTGTACACTTCCCATCACTCACATGCTGACAATAGGCAGTGAAAGAAGAAAATCAGGAATCATTAAAGGATTTTTCCCACTTGTTACTCTGGAAACACATGACCACAGAGATGACATGTTCAGTGAGCTGCACTGAATTCTCAAATCACAGTTACTGGTGTCAAATAGTAAAAAAAAATAAAAGAAAGAAAGAAAAACAACAATATAAAATGCTAGTTTTTCACATAGTGAACATGATAAAAATAAAGAAATGTGTATAAAATTTGGAGCAATGATTGTTTTTGTTATGGCAGTTTCTCCGGAAAAGCCCTTAGCAGAAATGTTGAGAATTGCTCACAAAGTCCTATCAAAGAATAGGACTTTCACCTTCACCACCCAGTGGAGTCTCCCAGGAACGCTACGTGTGCTTTAACTCTCATGAACATCCATGATACAGCCACGTCAGTTCTGAACTCAAAGATCCCTTCTTCAAGTTTCTTCATGTAGCTTAGAATAAAACCTCACCGTTAAGAGGTTGGACTCAATTTGTTACTTCTTAGCCAGCTGGAAAGGATTCTGACCCTTTCAATAAAACAAAGGCCGGTCAACAACAATGCTGATGTTCAAAATATTTGCAGATATTATAATTTTTTTAGTGCATTTATCTTACAATTATGACATCACACTTTTCACTCACCAGGTGCAATTTATAACAAACTTTTTTACATGCTGGTAAAAAAAATATATGCACATCTAGTTAAAGCAAGACAGCAAACATAAACTCAGCAAATCTAGGCAAGACTTTTGTTCTCAGTAAATAAAACTATCTTGAAGCAAGAAGGGTTTAACTATGATTTATTGGCATTTGATGTTTATCTAAAGAACGTTTTGACATTATCCTTGATATTTCACTTGTGTGAAAACATCTGAGGTATTACAGCCTTTTGACTGGTTTAGTGAAGCTAATTAGAGCTTTTATTATAAAGCCGTTATTAAAGCTTTAGTTAATCTCTGCTAATCTCTACTAAAAAGCTAATCTCTAATGCTTTTCATGGTAAGCAGCAGCAATCAAACAAACACCATAATCAAATGAAGCACTCCTTTAACACACACATGTCAACACACCAAAACAGATGAAAAATCATTAGCTTGGACCTCCCCTCAAATGACTGGATATTATGTAAAGGTTGTATAATGCTCTTGGCTTTGCCTTATTCCTGATTTTCAGCTTGTCAGATGAGGTATAATAAGGCAGAGGTGCAAAATAGTAAATGCAGCAGCTTGCTTGTCAATGAGCAGCAATATACATATGGTATAACATTATATTCTTTATAGGTATTAGTCAGGTGAATAACATGGCTTTGGCACTACTCTAACACAAGGCAAGGGGTAACGAAAAAGAAATAGTAGTTGCTCAAAATAAGATCTGAACCAAAATTGCTATGTATGGCCTGCCAAGGCAAAAATAATTATAAGGCGTCCTGCACAGGGACAGATAATCATTTAAAGCTGCCCTTGAATTATAATTTCTCAACTTTGGACATCCTCACAACAAAAAATACAATAAAATAAAATAAGAATAAACATTTACTGACCAAATAATTTATGCATTGAGAGATATTAATTGACTTGTTTAAAAAATCTCAGTGCTACATCAAAGACTGATTATATGTCCTAAACACATTGCTTTAAATGATTCATTATAGTAAACATTACAGGTTACAGTGGTGGTCAGTGCTGTACAACTTTTGGTATTCATATTTATCTCAGAAATGAGTTGTTTCCTCATGAAAAAAGGCCAAAATCTGCTACACTGATTAGTGCAGCATGGTCTGTTACAGTTCATCAAAACACGACTATACAATAAGTTAATAGGCACATATCAGTTAACATAATGCACAAATATCATGCATATGCTGCCTCAGTATATTTCCTCCTTAATCAAAACATTTTGCAAAATGCATAAGCACAGTATAAAATCCATTATGTCAAAATTATTGCCAGTAATAAAAATAAATCTGTACAAAAGTCCTGCCAGTATTTTGGGGGATTTTCTATATTTTCCCCATCATGTAACAAAGCAAACAGTACAAAAATAAATATTCTATATACAATCAAACACAACAATCCAGAATTAATGTCACTGCAAAAAAGGAAACACAAAAATCAGCTGTTATTTTCATGCATGATGCACACACAAATACTTAGTTCAAGAATATATTATTAGTGAAGTATTATTTTAGACCAAAATACTGAAATAAACAATATTTAAAAAATAAATAGTTGTAAATTCATTATATGCATGGATTATCAATCAATGCCAAAAACCAACCAAAATATTTCTATATTAATAGCCATATCATTCATGGTATTTTAGTTTAATATAGCACAGGTTCTCAAAATAATACAGGATTCTTTTAACTGTAAAATAAACACTACAGACTCCAAAGGTGTACAATAGTATTTCAGTTATGTTTTGAATTGAATATTGTTTAATTAGTGCCAAATAAATGAGGTCCAATTTAGAGCTGAATTATTAATTGAATTGAATTAAATGCATTAATTCAATCATAAATATAATCAAATATGTGGGGACATACAGGTGATTTCCACCTCTGTAACTAAATAAAAAAAATCACATATGCCCTAGTTAGGACCCTGGGTGTTCCAGGATCTCACTTTAAGAACCATTGCATTTAAAGCACTGGAAATATTGGTAGGGAGGTAGAAAGATGTGCTCATTCTTGCATCACTACAAATCCACTGAAAGCAAGAGATCTAAAACCCACTTACTTTATTCCAACATCCTGGTACTGGTAGTCCATCATCACCCTGAGAAACACAGGAAAAATATAACTATATAAACAGAAAATCTGAAGAAACATCCACCTGTCTATTAGATAGATTTATACCCTTTATCAGTTTATTAGCTTCACATTGCACACAGAACACACTCCACTGATGGACTCCACTTGCCACCTTCCACCTACTCTCTAACCCTCCCACATCATATGCTGACTATCAACCAGGGAAGGTGTAGCAAACACATATATCATTTGATACACGTGAAGCCAAATTTCATGTTCATGCAGCATCACAGCACACAAAAATAACAAACATGCTATGTGCCTTATTCTGCCTACAAGAACCCGTTGACTCGTTGTAGGAATTGGCTAGAGTTGATCTGACTGACACGGGAGAGAGAATGCTATCTCTCTCATCCAGCATGGCCAAATTTCTCTTGACTCCCAACCACAGATGGCTGTGGAAATAAACATGACTTTCTCTTGATGATAGGGTGAATGCTTTGCAGCTGTGCCTCTCACAAGTTACTGACATGTGTAACACTATCTGAAGTATCCCTTTTGTCAGGGAAAGAAAATACCAAAAGCAAATGTCAGACAATATTTAGTTGTATGCGCTCATATTCAGTTCAGCGAACTAGTGCCATGGTAGTAGGTATTGTTCTGGTTTAAGTCTAAACCAGAACATTACATTACATACAGTGGCATTAAAGGATATTTAAATATTCCTTACTGACTTATGTATTAAACAACACTACTCTGTAGTTAAACAACAATACTCTGTATTTGTGTTACCGCTGTGCCGATAATCTTTGGCCACTCATATTATATCTACTCATTGGTGGTCCCTTTCCAGTAACTTATCGGAGCGAGGGACTAACAAACTGTGAACAGCACAAATGGGCCACAGTTACTGAATAATTGCAGATTACAAAAAATACACCCATATAGTAAGTCAATGTGGTATTTGGACACTGTGTATTGATACAAAGTAGCTGAACCTACTGACTGCACATGAAAAACAGTAAAATTAACTAACATGTAGGATAATAAAAAAAGTTTAAATTTCTTTTAAAATAACTTTTATTATGTAACAATTAGCTTTCTATCTATACCAGCATGGCACAAAGAGTGGTGCTGGCTATTATTCAGATTATTATTATTGTTATTTGCATATTTTTTATTTTTATATACAAACCTATTCATAATCATTCATTTCAACCACTTCACTATTGTATAAAGGCAACCCCAAAACATACATACAGCAGTGTGCAGTGAAGATTATACACCACCACTGTTGTATAAAAGGGCCCTTAATAAAAAGAAGTATAAAATACCTTCTCTACAATTTTTGGTGAAAATGTATTGAACAATGCTGTTGTAGGCAATGAGAACCAAAAAAGCACTGAGCACTGTATTAGATACCTACTCATTCATGCAACTATTAAAGCAGCCACCTGCGTGCACTGAAATAATTATCCCTTTACTTAATTTAAATGTGTACATTGGTCCCACATAATCAGAATGTGGCTAACTCATGTGACTTTTTTCTCAATAAATCATATCAATTGGCCACTTTACATTTAGGGTTTTTAATTATTTACTTACTTTTTTATTCTTAATTTTTTTCTTCAAATATAGGACAAACATTTCACTACATGTTATATTGTGTATGATTTTTGTATGTGACAGATACATTTGAAATTAGAATTGAACATTCTGATCATTTGGGACTGATTTACACATTTAAATTAAGTATAGGGATTATATTTTTTTATATTTTATATTAATGTGGCAGCATTCATTCATTCATTTTCCAAACCGCTTATTCCTAATTAGGGTCGCAGGGAGGCTGGCGCCCATCTCAGCCGACTC
>JBCNYG010000025.1:31546701-31559730 GCA_039654305.1 Porochilus rendahli
GGGGGGGAGTGAGGAAAGGGGAGGATGGGGTGAGTGAAGCAGTGATTTGTGTTGCATAAAAATAGCTTTGATGGAGGGGTGACAGTGTGGCTGATGATGTGACAAGTAGACAGTAACTCCTTTTAACTTTCCACATCAGTGTAAGCCACTTCTTCTGGGTAGCTGTAACCTGACCAGGTGCTTTGATGTGTTATCTGAGAACATTTTTAAACGATTACAACAAGAGTGAGGTATATGATTTATTTCATTACTTAGACTAATGGCAGGAGTATTTGATGTTTAGGAATACGATGGATTTAAAACGTATACCGTACACTCCCCTTTAATAATGCCAGATTTTTGACCTGTAAACTGCACAATTTACCCGAAAAACAATCACCTCTCACAATAACCATCTTACACAATTTTCTCTTTTCAATAAAGTATTCTGAGTCTTATTCTGATATCCTATCCAAAAGTACCTTTTGATTTTAATGACTGCAATCAATCCTTTTGGGTAGAAATCAGCATGGTGCACCCTGACTTGGCAATGTTTATCTAATATTCCTCCATAAGTGCTTCACATCTGTCATGTGCACAGCTCTCTTTAGGTTACCCTAGAGAATTTCAACTGGCTTCAGGTCTGGGCTGACCGGGCCATTCTAAAACTTTAATCTTCTTCTGGTAAAGCCATTATTTTGTTGATTTGGAGGTGTGGTTTTGGGTGCTTTCATGCTAAAAGGTGAAATTCCTCTTAATCTTTAGCCTTTTAGCAGAGGCCAGAAGGTTGTGGGTCAAAACTGACTGATATTTGGAACTATTTCTAATTCTCCCCACCTTAACTAAAGTTCCAGTTCCAAATGAAGAAAAAAACGTCCCAATACTCTTTGTAACGTTCTTTTGGTGATGTGCAGTGTTGCATACCTTTTTGGATTTTTGGTCAAAAAGTTCAATCTTTATTTGACCATAACATATTTTCCCTCACTCATTTGGAAATCTTGATGTAGTTTTCTGCAAACTGCAAAATTTTTTCTTTGCAAGAAAAGGCTTCCCAGATGAATTAAGAATATGTGAAAATTGTTGTCTCGTGTAAACGTCCAGTGCAAGTCAGAAATTCCTCTGACAGCTATAATGTTGCTGTAGACCTTTGGGCAGCCTCCTAGATGAGTTTTTATCTGTCACCAGTTTTAGACTGGTGACATACCCTCTCCACTGTTGATGGCTATCTTCATTGGCATATCTAATGTCAAATGTTCTTTTGTACAAAATGCTTTTGTACCCTTTTCCTGACTGATACCTTTTAACAATGAGTTCTGTTTGATGCTTTGGAGGCTGACTGTGGACTGTAATATACAACTGAAATCATGTTAGGAAAATTCTACTACAGCTGCTGAATTATGAGCATTATGAGATTATGGGGTTAACTAACTATTTAACATGAGTTTGAATGTTATTTCTTTCTCCCTAAAAGAATCCTGTGTTTTTCAGCGGAAAATAATTATCCTGCTCTCATTTTCTGCACTTCAAAACATTGTATTAGGGGCATTGTATCAGGGGTGTGCAAACCTTTCATATTCACTGTACACTGACCCAGTACACTGACATTGTCCCAGTCATAAGAAACCCAGAAAAAAATCTAAATTGGATCTAAAAGTAAACATTTGCTAATGCAAATTGTGTAGTATAATGTGCAATTTTTAAAAACCTGATGACGAAGTAAGGTTTTCATGCCACCAATAAACAACTAACATGAAAGTAATGCATCATAAATTAAAAAGAATTAGTTTATCCTTTTTTCCCCATTTTTGTCTCTAATTTGGTCATATACAATTCCCACCCTTCAAGTATGCCTTCCTTATCACACAACCACCACCAACCAGGGAGGAGTGTATGCATACACATGCCCCCTCTGTGACATGTGATGCGTCCACCCGTCTCTTCACGAACTGCTGCGCATGCGTATTTGGGGTCAACCTAACACACTCGGAGGAAAAGCGCTATCCACCCCTTAGTACGGATGAGCTCACAGACGCCAATGATTGGCTGGTAATTGCTGTGAGTGACAGGGAAGTGAGCGTATGCCATCCCGCCCTCCAGTGAGAGCTTGGCCAATTAGCTCCCATGGACTCCGGTCACGGATGGCTATGGCATCAATCCAGATTTGTACTTGCGTTCTCCGAGTTGATAGTGGTCCACTTTGTCGATGTGCCACTTTGGAGAAGAATTAGTTTCTTCAAGAATTAGAGAAAAAAAATAACTTTTTATTTTTTTCTTTTATATATGATCTGGCTGAAAATGTGAAAAACAGGATTTATAACCCTTACTAGATAATTTCAGCCAACAAACATTCACATAGTGTTATGAGAAATTTCTAGTGCTTAAAAAAGCCATAACAATTTTCTTATGACAGCAACAATAATTTAAACGTCATTCTTTGATTTAAGGCAAAAGGAGTTATTGTGCTACTGATTGGGTGACTAGATCAAGTTTCTGAATGACTATCACCATAAAGAAAAACAAAAAGTTTAGAAAAGTCCAACTGACATTCACTGTGGACGACACTGATTGCATGCCTTTTCACAAACCAAAGAACATCATAAATTTTGTAAGAAAAAAGATGAAGTCATTATTACACAATAAATTACAGTAGAGTACTCTTGCACTCCATCACACTAGTGAATGCAATCAAAATTTTGACACCTTTTTAATTTCTTTGTAGAATTATTTTCCCCAATGAAATATCATTAAAATAAATGTACAAATTATTAAAATATATTTTTAACTATTTTTAGTGAAGTATCTACGACTTTAACAATTAATCAGAACAGATTATCCAACTATATTAGTTATTACTTGCCTACTATGTTGATATTATATTAAGCCAACAAATAGTATAAACATGATGTATTGCTTGTGCTTATAGTTCCTTACTCTTTTAGACTGTTCTGTATCTCTACATTCAGTAGGGGTATAACCGTCTACAACTCAACCGCACTTCCATAAAAGTTGGGATATTTTCCTAAGTGCATTAAAACCCCCAAACTTTTGATGTGTTAATTCATTTGAATGTGTTTTTAACAAACAAAAGTGCAAAGAAAATTTTTTCAGTACTTTTACT
Source organism: Porochilus rendahli (assembly GCA_039654305.1). Classification (NCBI taxonomy): domain Eukaryota; kingdom Metazoa; phylum Chordata; class Actinopteri; order Siluriformes; family Plotosidae; genus Porochilus; species Porochilus rendahli. The sequence goes on from JBCNYG010000025.1 coordinate 31,549,799, forward strand.
GACCAACCTAACTTTATTTTATTTTCTGACCTGCTTTATCCTTTAAGGTCATGGGGAGGCTGGAGCCCATCCTAGCTGACTTCCAGCAAAGGCGGGGAACACCATGAACAGCTCCCCAGAACATCGCAGGGCCAACACAGACACACAACCATTTACACTTACATACATACCAAGCGGCAATTGAGAATATCCGGTTAAACTAATGTGCATGTCTTTGGATTTTGGACGAGACCAGAGCATGTGGAGGATATCCACACAAGCACAGTGAAAATATGAAAATATGCTGCTGTTAAGTGGAAATGCTAACCACCATGCCACCGTGCCACCCTACAAACTTAATTTTATTTTTGAAACTATATGTTTTTTTTTTTTTTTGCAACAAATATTATAATACATTTGGTATGTCAAATTTTATATCTATATTCTAGGGCAATTATAACTGACAGTCTGGTTTGTCTGATAACTATCTATCTGTTCCGTGAATTTTCTGCACTCAAGGACATTCACTGCCTCATTCAACTTGACACCACTGCACTCAATAAGCCATCAGCCAGTGAAGCCCAGTCTTAATGCCACAAAAAGCAGCAGCACATTAGTAATATTACAGTATTTTTAACACACAGGATGTCCTTTGTCCTGAAAAGCATTAACTTAAACAAAATATTATCACAATCTTTTCTATCTTATATATAAGTGCTCAATTAATATTTTAAATGCAAGTATTGTAGACGAGTACTTACTGGTAGTCCAAGGTGACCCCTGTCTCCTTTATCTCCTTTCTGTCCAGGTGATCCTTTCTCTCCTCTGATGCCCAGACCTGGATCCCCCTGGCAAAGACAAGTGCAGAATAAATTGGCCTGCTAGATTTAAAATATAATGCTAGATGCAAAAATAAGACTACTAGACAGTGCAGGAAAGCATCGTCCTCACCTTTGGCCCTGACAATCCTGGAGGTCCCTGAAAAATTCAAATAGTACATTTTTGTTTGTTTATATAATTACAACAAATTTATTTACAGCACATAATAATCAATGTTCAGATGTGAATATAAACTACACTGTATTAGTCAGAAGTTTTGTAGGTTGTGCAAAGGAGATAAAGAGGCTAAAATATTTTTTGACAGCACAGTGACATAGTGGTTAGCATGTCTGCATCACAGCAAGAAGGTCCCTGGTTCAAGTTCCGAGCTCAGCGAGGGCGTTTCTAATTAATGGTTCCAAATTGCCCCTAGGTGTGAATATGTGTGTAAATGGTTGTGTGTCCAGAGTGTACCCCATGTAGCCAGTATTGTGTTGTCCAATGTGACAATGAAATAATGCAATTATTTATCAAACATTGATAAGCAAAGGAGTCGTAACTGTCCTCACCATTGGTCCCACTGGCCCTGCAGGTCCTGGAGGTCCTGGTGGGCCATAGACCTGAGAAAAAATTGAAAAGAAAAAGTTATACCAGAACTGTAAGCAGTTATCAAGGGGTCCAAGCCCACCTGCGCAGGTCCCTGTTGAAGGCTGTGTGTTGCACATGTGCCATTTTTGGTATTTGAATTTATTCAGCTGGATCTAATTGGTGAATTCTTAACATTGTAACTGTTAGCATAATAGGCTATGCCCACTTTAAGCCATCACACCACCACTGTATTAATGGTCACAGCAGTGCCCCTAAATTGTAAATTTTTAACAAATGATGAACCAAATGATGAAATAAATTTAATCCAGAGCATCAGTTTTATCTCTAACAAATTGTTATTTTTGTTTTGTAAGTTTTTTTTGTTAAGTTTTGTGCAGATCAGGCACTACAAGGCATGTTGGAAAAACAGGTTTTACATAATTTACAAGAAATTTTCAAACAGAAATTGGCAAGGCCTACACTGTGCGATTCAGCTTAATTCATGGAACATGGAGATGTAAGGATTTTGAATGTGTGATATTTGGTTTGGGATTTATTCTAATCAATATTAGAAAAATGTAATTATAATCATAATAGGCCATGCCCACTTAAAGCAATCACAACTCATTTGGAGTGATGGGTACGGGAGTGGCCCATGAAGCGTCATACAAATCAGATTAACCGCTCTTGAGATATTTAATTGTCATATTTATAGCGTCCCTTAGTGGCCAATGCAAAATTTGATGCACAGCATCTGAGTCTGATCAGAAAAAGGAGTCTTATTAGTTTAAAACTTATTAGCATGCTAGCTACAAAAAAAAAACTATATTAATTATCACATTACTGAACATAGAAAAATTAGTTTAATAACTTTTTTGGGCTTTGCATTTGTTATATTTATAGAAAAATAAGAAAGAATAAGAAGAGAAAGAATAAAAAAACTGAAAACAATAGGACTGTACCCATAACTACCCAATATAGTTCAATTAAGTACCACAAAAAATGAGATCTAATAGTACATGAAAGGCAAACTTGAGCAAGATTTCTTTTGCTCAAATTTCAATGTTGTTCCCAAATTATTCTGTCTGTTTGGCACACTTTCTAGGTATAGATTTTGGTCATCATCAACAGCAGCATTAAATTTCATTATATTGCCTTTATATTTGCATTTAAATATTTATATTTTCATTTAAATATTTATATTTCATTTTATATATTTTTTTGTATACAATATTTTCTTTATTTTCTATTTTTGCATCTTTATATTTATACTGATCTTTAACTGTAAAATCCTTTAAATAGTTTTACTTAAAGTTATTGTTATTGTTCTTTTCTTCTTGTTACTTTGATAGCTTATTCGTCACATTTTTGGACAGTCGTAATAAGCATTTCACTACATATGGCACTGTGTACAATTTGTATGGGACAAATAAAATTTGAATTAGAACCTTGAATCCCTCAAAACAAACAAGAACATTTACCTGGTCTCCATTTTCCCCCTTCTCTCCAGCTTCACCTTTTTGACCCTGAAAAACAAGTTAAAACATTCATATTCTTATCGTTAAATAATATCATCAATACAAAATGGAGGAGTATTAGAAACATTGCACTCTGATGTCATGTGATGCCTATGCATAAATAACATTAATTCAATGGGGCACCATTGCGTACCATTGAGCCTGGTAATCCAATGGGGCCAGGAGACCCTGCAGCCCCCTTTTCACCAGTAGGGCCATCTAAACCCTACAGAATGGAAACAAATCAGGAAATAAAGGTTAAACAGTACAGCCAAGAGGGAAATTTTTGATGGAATGCATTTATGTTTAAGTTTAAAATATAAGCATTCGATTCATAGCACCTCAAATAAAACTCATGTTTTCAGGGTAATTTGAATTTAAATCTTTGCATGATAAATGATGGACGCAATGCTGCCCACACTAAGAATCTATTACCGTGGAGGCACACAGGGATTCAGATAGGCAACTTACTTCCTATACATAGTTTAACTGCCATCATGACCTTGCTATTGTCTAGTGCTTCTAGTGCTAAGATAATCTTAACAGATTAGCTTAAAATGTACTTTCTGATAGTGACAGGTTTTAAGTTTTCATTTGAACTCAGGATCATTAAACCACTCACAGGTGATCCGGAGAGACCCATGTCTCCTTTATCCCCTTTAGGTCCAGGGAAGCCCATAACTCCTCCCTCTCCTCGTGGCCCTTCAAGTCCAGGGGGACCAATGGGTCCTGGCTCTCCAGTTTTTCCCCGAGGACCCTGAGATATGTAATTGTGTCAGTCATCCACTTTGAATTACCTTGTCCAGCAGATCAATGATGTTCTTTTTAATTGCAGAAGAGGAGGAATACGCTTTTACCTTTTCCCCATCATGACCAGGAGGCCCAGGCAGTCCAACTTCACCCTGAATACAAAAGAAGTTCCCAGAAAATGTAAATAGAATGTCTATATACCTTTAGTTACTAAACTGTCAATAAAATGCATTACAACATAAATACTGAAAATTATTAAAGTAACTACCTTGGCCCCAGGTAACCCCGGAGGCCCTGGTGGTCCTGGTAGACCAGGTGGGCCCTGTTTTAACACACAAATAATTATTGTAATAAACATTACTCCTTTATTTTAATTAACTCAAACTTTACTATATAGGCATCCTCTTGAACACTTACCATTAGGTGCACATTACGAATGTCCTGTAAAAGAATCAGTAAAGTTAAACATACTATACGTCTAGAACTACTCTTTTCATCAAACTATATAGATTAATATATGATATATATACATATAAAATAAATAAAACTGATTAGACAGACAACATACATTCTCGTTGTTGTTGATCAACATTTTTCCTGGTTCTCCTGTTGCACCTGGAGGACCCTGTTATGCAAAAACGACAAATATATAGCAAAACTGTACACACTAAATTAAATTAATTTGAACTTATAAAAAGCTGAAATTTTAATTTACTCTCGGTCCAGGGTGGCCCTCAGGTCCTTTTTCACCCTACAGACAGACAAAAATGTTACTATAAAATACCAGTGCAAAACTACAGTGTTTTTATTAGTAGTAGAGATATCACTAACCTTAAAGCCTTGATCACCTTTTTGACCCTGTAACATAGTACAATATACATATTAACAGTTGATGATAGTGACTGGTCACTGAAAACTCGAATAGCCCTACGTAAAATGCAGAACCTTGGATCCAGGCAGTCCTGGCTCTCCTGGTTCTCCTTTAATGCCAATTCCGGAGGAGTTCAGCTCCCCTTTTTCCCCCTGCCAAGAGATAAAATCATAAGAGATGATTAGCCCATTATTGATTTCAGGTATAGTCATACCAATAATCGACATTACGTACACCATGATATAGTGATTAACACTAAAAGCATAAGATATTATAATACTGTTTATAGTATTATAATATATTGTATTGTGGTATTCTCACTACCACTGTACTGCATTCACAAATTTGCAAATCTACATAATATTTTATGACTGTACTAGCCCGATTTTATTGTCAGGCCAGTTCATTGTAAATATTTAGCAATAAAACATAATGACCAAACAAATCCACTGTTAAACACTTTTCATTCATTTGTTCAATAATTCTTCAAGCAACATTGCATCTACAAACTATCTCTGGACCTCTGGAAGTGTGCAAGTGTAAATAAATACTCTTGATAGGATTACAGTGTGCTTAACTGATCTGCAGTGAAACACTCAAAACCAGTATAAAAAAATTCTCAAAAATAAAATAAAATAAAATAAAAAAGAATGAATTAAATTAAATAGATTAAATTGCAAAACTAGTTCTAATGAATTCACAGTGCAAAGTCAAGTCAATGTTGAACACACAGTTATTTTCACACCCAGATATACGCATGACTAAAATTCATGACATTAATGAACACCAAATGAAAAAATTAACATTTAGTTACCAAAGGCAAGGTGGATGACACTGAATATTCAATTGAGTTCAGAGGAGGTGAGTGCTGTGTAGCTAATGGTTTATTTTTAAACCCATCCAGAGTTTTAGTACATACTTCACAGAAACATAAGTAAGCCATGATGTGTAAAGGTGTATTTTTGACTCATTCAATGTTTTATTATATTTTATATGGAAACACATGAAAAGAAAACTACATTTTACAGCACTTCTCCAAGTGTCTAGGACAAACCATCAATGTCCATCCTTTTCATTCATGCATTATCATTATACTACTCAGTATCAAGTATATTTAACCCCAGATAAGGGACCAATCAGTTAATGCCGTTTCCATGTAGTATACAGTGACACCAAACTCAATTTTCAAATAATGAATCAAGGACCCTGTATAGAAAGGGCTGCACACAACATGACAATAATTATAAATAAACCACATGCTCTTTTCATGCCCATTATAGGCTTACCTTATAGCCTCGCTTGCCAGGAATACCAGGAAAACCTGTCTGACCCTTTATACAGTGATAGAAAACACACTGTTTGTCTTGAATTTCACTAAAACATTAAGAATAATGTTTTACTGTCACTGTCTTAACTTCTCAGACTTTTACCTTTAGTCCAGGAGCCCCTGGAAAACCAAATTCTCCCTAAAGCGAATGCCCAGAACAGTCAGACAGAAAAAGGAGACAGCAAAAGAAAGAAAAGAAAAAAGATTCTAAAGCAATCATGCCAGAGATATTACCATGTAACATTTCATTAACAGTCATAATTTAAAGGTTTGGTTATTATTTAAAATGCTTATTATAATAATGTTTCGTAAATAATATCAACAAAAACATGAACTATGAGCCTTTCGACTTTTGGTGTCCCTTAGACACGATTTGTCTTATCACAATCACTGGACAATGTGCACTGGTGTCAATATATAGAATATCTGGTTGGGTTTTGTGTGTTCCAGGAATCCAAAGCTGATCAGTAGTGGAACCAGAATGGACTGCCCTACATTATGTTGTTATTGATAGTGAAGAACACATGACAGATATTTATTTCATATCTGACTCAAACTAATGAGCAAAAAATAAAGGTCTGATAAATGCACACAGCTGAGACTCTGTACAAGGTTACTGTCAATCTTACAAACAAAAAAATGGAGTTAGTATATTGTACCCTCCAAAAGTACTGAGGCATCTTTTTATTGCTTTTGATATACCATAAGGGCATTTGGCTTTGAGATCAAAAGCTGAATATGTCATATCGTGATTTTATTTTTTGGTTCCTGATATTTACATCTAGGTGTAAAAAAAAAAGTAAAAAAACAAAAACCTAGCTTAGAACACATGACCTTTAACGACTGACCACAGAGTTTTAAATTGAGAGAAAGTATTGGAACATAATAGTTGTTCTTTTCCAGGATTGCTACATTGTTGTTGTTGTTTGGTTTGAACGGCTTCTATCCTGAGTCTATTCGTCCGGAGGTGAAATGAATGCATAATTGGGTTTAAGTAATTTAGTTGGCCAGTGTAGAATCTTCCACTTTTTTAGTCTGATTAAGTTCTTTGTAATGTTGTCAGTATGTTTTGGGTTATTGGTGTGTTAAAGCTTTTCCCAGGTGTATAATTTCTTCTGCAAACTGGTAGACTATATTTCTGTAGACTTCTGAATTCATTCTTATGCATCTATCATCAGTTACATCATCAATAATGATTAGTGAACCAGTTCCAGAAGCAGCTATGAAAGCTCAAGCCAAGACACTACCATCACTGTGCTTGACTGATGACCTCATATGTTTTGGATTATCAGCTTTCATTCGTGCTCCACATTTTGGCCTTGCCATTACTTTGGTAACAGTTGATCTTGGTTCTAGAATTTTGAGGTTTATCTATGTATTTCTTTGTGACTTTCAGAATGACTTTCAATACTAACTGCTGATGACTACTTCTTCAAATGAGGAATTGCAGTACCTACACCCTTGCCCTGTGGAGACTGTTGTTCATGTTGCTGATTAATGTTTTTTAAATTTTTCTTCAGAGCTCACACAATGTTTCTGTAATCAAATGCTGTTGCTTTTTGTGACTGTCCTGTTTCATGGCTGGTTGCTAGTACACCAGTATTCACCAGTTTCATTATTTTTTAAGGATTTCATTACTGATTTTTGTATTGGCTACATATGTAATGCTTAATGGTTGTGCAGTGTCTCTGGTTGGTTTTTCATTATTTTACTCAAAATGCCTTGACAAAACAAAAGTGTAAGTCTTGCCATTCTAATACTTCCAGATGGGACAGTAAATGCAATATATTAATGAGCAGAGAGTCTCTTGTGAACAAGCAGCCTGCCATCCACTGTTACTGAAATATGTTGGTCTTGTCTAAGGATTATTAATAGTTGCGTGCTTTTTTGAACTATGGAGATCTTCTTGAGACAGCATACGGTGTGAATACTGCAAGACAGGCATTACAGTTTGGCTTTTGAACAACATATCCGGTTTTAATATGGAAATGTGCTTGAAAAACCACGGTAAATGGACAACAGTAGCAACCCTAAAGTAAAACTAGCTAATATACTGGATGACTAAATGCACACACAATGCACACTACCTTCACTCCTTGTTTTCCAGGCATTCCAGGCATCCCTCGCTCACCCTGGAAAAGTGGTATCAGTTTTCCATCTTTAAAAGGCTCATAACATATTTAAAATACCATGCGCCTGAAATGGGTATTTAGATGCCATGCTACGCAAAACCAAAATGACTCTTCTACTACTGGGTTGTGCATTTCCAATAAAATATTCAAGGAATTCAAAAGCTACCACAAACAGCATATGTGTCAACTGCAAAAAGGCAGACACCAGGCACCATATGCAGTTAAGAGTTAAGAGGACAGTGGGTAAAATCATCCCCTCTTTGACCAATACATATATTGCGATCTTGAATTATATGAGACCCAAACAGGTGCAGTGGTTAGAATCTTGGAAGGATCATGCATTGTTAAGCGATATGTGGTATGAGAGTGTGCTTGCTAATTATCCCAGGAACTCAAGAGGGGTTTGGACTGTACACACGAGTGCAACATGCTCAGCTGCCTGTCATGACTAGCAACCAGTCCTGACCAACCTAGAGTAATGTTGTGTGTTCAAAATGAGGCAAGTGGAAGAGAATATATGCTTTAAAGTGTGTGGTGGATATTATGGTTATCTCTTCCTCTCTCTCTCTCTCTCTCTCTCTCTCTCTCTCTCTCTCTAAATCTATCTAAAGTTCTGGGCATAGAAGCAAAGAGATGCTGTAATGCCTACAGTCTTCCATATTTCCAGTAGGGGAAAGAGTCTTTGCATGACAGACCCTCTGATCCTCTCCTTTTATGCTCAACTCACACCATTCTTGACATCTTCTCCATCCCTTATGATTATTTCTCCATCCCCTGCATGCTATTCAAGATGGTGGATCAGGTCAGTATGCAATGTGTGGAAAAACAGTCCACAAATAATTTATAAGACTATCATTCTTTGCAGTGAAATTATGTGGCTGAGGTCTGTATAACACAGTGGGATTGTGGAACCATGAACGTTTCACCAATTAACTCTTAAGGATGAAAATTCTGGAAAGGGACATCAAGGTAAAGCCAACTTGTTTCTCTCTCAGTTTGTACTCATTCATCATCTCATACTCCTTTCCATTTTTGGTGATATCACTGCATGATATCACCAAACTTAGGCCACCTGCTGGCAGAAACCCTTAAACAGTTTTCCTGCATGGGTGGGGGAGTGTATGGTGAAGTTGATCTGCTCTCTTTCATCTCATTAAATTGAGATCAAAAGGATTCAAACTGACTTGCTCTCAGCTGTTGAGGTGGATGACTGTAATTCAGAAGTTGTGGTCATCGCCTGACAATCTCCTGCAGATACTCTAGCCTGCAGAACAACTGGAGTGGTGACATTGTGTAATTTATAACGTAGTAACTGGATTGCATTTCCTTCAGAAATGTCTGACACATGACAATAACCAGTGCAAGTTACAGTCATGGCAACATGTCTAGCAAGCTAAAGTTGGACCGTGTATTTTTGTGGTGAGAATATGAGTGAAGACAGATGGGACTCTGTGGACTAAACATCAGATCACTGGGGATCAAAAAAGTCTTCAGGAGCTCCTTTCTTTGTGAAAAGGCTTTTGTTCTGTTCCCTTCAGCAAAGCTTCTTTGTGACATATGAAGTGACCTATCGCAAGCAACAAGTGAAACTCATCTTTAAAAGATGCTGTGGGTCAGGATCATCACATGTGCCATTTTGACACAATTTTGTAAAATGCCTGGCTAATCCATTTACATGGTAATAGTTAAATTTTAGATTTGTAAAAATATTACAGATAAGAATTATTTCCACATGGCTATTCATGCTATTAGAAGTTATTGTGGTTGAAATCATGCAATACCCCGACACACACAAGTGAAATCATTCAGAGAGGATACCTTCTCTCCTTTTTCCCCTGCAAGACCCATCTTCCCCTCCTCTCCCTACACATCATGCAGATGGAAACATCTTTAGCAGAATAGTGGACACTTGCACACAGGCACACACACACACACACACACACACACAC
>JBCNYG010000025.1:31562887-31574231 GCA_039654305.1 Porochilus rendahli
AGAATGGAAAACATGTCTCTGGCCCACCTTTTCTGTGTTGCAGGCATTCTAACAAAATACAGTTAAGTTGGTCAGGAAGAATATTAAAAACAATTTATTTGTATTTTTGTTTGTTTAATAAAGGTTCACATGAATTAACAAATCAAATATTTTATGCCGTTTTCTGAAAATGGGGTTGTTACATTATTCCAAACGAACATATAATGTTCGTATCAATACCGATAGCAGGCATATTCTATTTCTTCGTTTTTTTTTTTTTTAAGAAGGCCTGCCAAGAAAGTTCCAAGGACATCTGTTTAAGACTTAATATGTGCATCTGGACTGGGATCCCAGAGAATGTAACAAAAAAAGGTAATACTCTACTCATGTGGGAGTTTTTTTCTCTTTCTGGAGGTGTAAACGAATGCTCAGATTAAAAGTTAACAAGACAAATAAACATAACATTCAAAAAAAATTATCATTCAAGTAAAATACAGATTCTCAAAAAAGTACTTGAGTAAAGTACGCAAATAAATGTACTTTGTTACTGTCCACCCGTGTGTGGGACACGTTTACAGTTCCGAAGCATACGTATCCACTCCTGGTCAAGCTGTCATCCATTCTGATGATTTTTAATTATTTTAAAGATGTTCCAATTGAAAAAAAAACCATCTTTAGCCAAGCACTCCTTTCAAAATAACCGGCAGCATGATTGCAGACCAATGATTCCCTTGCGAATAACAAATTTCTACTCCTTCTTCTTCCTTACTAAGTCCAACCCACTTATTTTTTTTGTCTTCACTGGTTTGAATTTTATGAAGCTGTTTATAGTTTATACGTTATAAGTTTATACACAGAGATACACAGCAGAGACTCTTTTTTTGGACTGTGTCATTGTTTTTATACATCAAATATCACATGAAGTAACTTTACCCATTTATTCTAATAAGGAAACCTGAATATATGAAAGTTAATTATTTCATTAGATGTTTGTTTAATCAAATAGAAACTAAAATAATACCTGAGTGAGTGGAATTAAAATACAGTGTTCAAATGATAAGGCTGAGATTGCGTAATTGTTCTGGTTTAACCACGCCTACTTGTAGCTTTATCTGATAGAGATACAGAAGCAGATATGGCCATTTTGTATTACATTCCACCATTAAAATTTAGCACAGTGTACTGGTAATGTACAGTACCAATGAAGATGTACAAATTCAAAAACACACAAATGTCTTACCTTCTGTCCTTGATCCCCTTTGAATCCCTAAGGTAACAAAAAACAACACAAACAAACAAAAAAACAAAACAACAACAACAAAAAAAGCATTAGCCTGGCATCAAGACATAGATTGCTGTTTTCTGTTTTTTTGTTTTATGCTAGTTATTTAACGAGAACTGGCTTGACCTGAGGTACTCACTTGTCAAGGAGTATCTTGTCTGAGGCATTTTGCCTCAGATAGGGGAGGTGCGTTTCAGCTGAGACAAAGACCAAATTGTGCTAACAGCTAGGATCATACATTAGCTTCCTGGGGGCATGGACTATGTCCAAACTGACAACCACCTCTCTGAAAATGCATTGAGTGGTTACACTCAACCTGGGATGAAAAACATTTCTTAACAATGTGTTTTCCCAAAAATCTGCTGTGCCCCATATGAAATGATTACTCATAATCTGGCTCAAGGTCTTATTTGGATGAGTGCATGGGAAAATATCCATGTCTGTGGAAGAAATCTAAAGTTTACAGGGCCCAATATTGCTGGAATGGATTAGCAGGTTGTTTCAGAGTTCAAAATAGAGGTTGCACAGTAGGACACATATGGGCTATTCCATAGTAAAGTTCATTTATATTCAATAAAGATAATAAATGCATTGGCAGTTTGAGCTACAGTAAGCAGTCCTCATAAAGTGTCAATCATACAAAGTCCAGATCTATCTCAAGGAAATGCTGTGCATGTGAACAAAAAAAGAAAGCAAAGTACCGAAAACCATATGATGCAGAAATGAAACATGAATGGGGTGTTATGGATAAGGCATATAAAAGCATTGTTAAATTCAAGAAAAAAGGACTCTGCATATTTGAGGATAGGAAAGTCCTTAAGGTTTTTGAAACAGATTGAAATCAATATGATGAAGTGTGAAGATAGAGGTTGGCTCACTGTAAATATGCCTTTCTTCCTCCGTATGTTTCTTTGTGTATATATGTTTTTCTTAGGCTATTTCACACATTAGCCCATTAACAGAGACCCAGACAGAAAAAAAATAATTTTTTTCTATTTGGTTTGGTTTCACACTCCACATAACTAAAAAGAAACCAAATAGCACAAGGAATGTTCGCTAAGGGGTATGTAGAGCTGAAAACCTACTCATCACATGCTTTCAATCACCAGAAATATGATCATGGACAAGGTCCACAAAATCTGTAAGATCAGAACAATCACCCAACGATGGAGCACATAGAACTGGCACTTCATAAGTTATTTGTCTTTTCAGTGCCTCTACACCAAAAGTATTCTGAGTCCATCACAACTTTTTCATTAATAGCAAATCAAACTCTGTGCAATTTTTAATGTGTGTATTTTTGCATATGTATGTACAGGTAAACCTGGTTTTCTTGTGTACACAGAGGCTAAATCGGCGTTGTTTATACACTTCTTCAATGTCAAGTGAATTATTTGGAGCGGTGAATCTAAAAGCACATGCAAAATTTTAGGCATTTGCCAGAAAATGCCAGGGATAACTCTATTTTTGGGGCAACAGTGGCCAAAGGGTTAGAGAAGCAGATTTGGGACCAAAAGGTCACAGGTTTGATTCCCAAACCATCATGAAAAACGTGTGGTTGGGTTGGGGTGAACAGCAGCTTTCCTTTCTGGTGGGTAAAATGAGCAGAAGATAATCATGATGATCAATGATGAATGAAGCTTACCTTGGGGCCTTCAGCTCCAGTTAATCCTGGATCACCACGATCGCCCTGGACAAAGAAGTTAAAACGGTCTTACTAGGAGAACATGCTGACTTATACTTTACTAATTCTTCAGTTTAATGGTTCTGATTAAGTCATGGTGGTGTACTGGTAAGCACCCCCCCCCCCCCCACAGCAAGAAGATCCTAAGTTAAAGTCCCAGGTTTTTAGCGTGTGAAGTTTGCATGTTCTCCCCATGCTTACATGAGTTTCCTCCTGGTACTCCGGTTTCCCCCCACAGTCCAAAAAATGGGCATTAGGCTAATTGGCTGTCCCAGACTGCCTTTAGATGTGAGTATGAGTGTGAATGGTTGTGTGTGCTTATTGGCCCTGCGATTGACTGGCGAGCTGTTTATGGTGTACACCGCCTGAGATATTCTCCAGCCTCTCCATGACCCGAGTTGGCAAATGAATGAATGAATCGTGAGTGTGAAGCTCCTCGGAAGAAAAGGATGACGGATAATTTGCACATTTATTACTATGTTCTGCTTTGCATTCAAGATTCCAAATAAGGCTCTTTATTTTAAAAGTGTTTACAGATGTTTGTAAAGTCATACAGTCTTCATACAATTGAGTTCCATATTCATAAAAAAAATTGTGCTTAAAGTAGATAATAAAGTAATCCATGACTTGGAATTGAGAAACCTACCTTTTGTCCTGGTACACCTGGTTCTCCCTAAAATTAAAAAATAAAAATAAAATAAAAACAGAGATTTTAATACAGCCATTATTATTGCCATTCATGTCTTTACCTGACCAAATACAAAATATCATTACATTTTCTCTTGGCTTGGTTTTAAGAGTTTCTTTGATTTTCAAATTATATCGAATTATAGTGTATATTTTATGACCAATCTGTATCTGGTTATTTTTTATAGTGGCTTGGATACCTCTAAAAACATGTCTGGCTCCTGTTAATATACACTATAATTTTGCTCTTATATAGAACTGTTCAAATTCTCCAGTCTAAACAATCCACTGCAATTAATGATTCAGGGGAAATGGAGAATTATCCAACAGCAACACAGACCAATGAAATCCAGCATACTCCTTCTGTTCTAGTAGCAGAAGTCTGCATAAGGAGGCTGAACCTTGATTGAACCTTAGGCCAGTTTACAACACCTAGAAAAATGCTATTGACACAGCTGTACTAAAACTCCAAAAAGGTTAAAGCTAGGACTTGTACCAGTAATACTGCACAATTTGCAATACTGTATGGAATAATTGTTTGGTTTGTGCAGGGATCATTAATCAACCTGAACAGGAACCCTTTCTTAACAGCGTACTGTGTGAGGTCTGACAAAGCTAAATATTCACATTTACCAATGGTAAAAAGTCTTTAAACATGTTTCCTAAGGCACTTCAACAGTTCACTAAGGTGTTTTGTACGATCACAATGTTGTTTCAATGTTAATTAATATAATATTTCCTCTTGATCAAACATCAACTTACCTTCAATCCTGACAACATCTATAAATAAAAAAACCCAAAACAAAGACATTATTAATTAATAAAATACTAAATGGAATCATAAATATTTGTTTAAATTCGAAACTTTGCAGTCTGAAAGAGAGAGTTTTTTTTACATACCCTCAGGTCTTTTCCTGGTTTTCCAGGTTCTCCAGGTTTTCCCTTAATCATAATACATATTCCCATATATTAGAGAGACAAGCAATGACTAATAAAAGGGCTACATCTATTTACCATAAGAGAGGTTTTAGCAAGAAAGGACTTACAGTAAAGATCAGACAGAACATGCTGAAAAACATTAGTGAGTCTTACCGGTGGCCCATTAGCGCCACTCAATCCTGGGCTACCAGGAGGCCCTGGGGGACCAGGAGGCCCTGGTGGTCCCTGCGCTCCAGGCTCGCCCTGCTGAGAGGCAACACAATACAATCTCAAACATATAAGTCGGTATATATTATTACGTCCAACACATTCAACATCAGCAGTAGGATCTCTTCTGTTTCAATTTCAGTCTTTACAACATATATTTAAACTGAAAACAGAATTTACCTGATGAGTTACAGAGACTGAAATCGAATAGAAGCAAACCCGTGGCTGACTTGAAAAATTTATGTAAAAATATGTAAGTATGATTTTCAACAAATGGAGTGGGGTATTTTATATGGTTATTCTATCAGTGGTTATTAAACTTCACAGAAAGAACCATGTTTGGAAAACACTGCAGTCACTGAATTTTGACTGTACATGTTTCAGATCCATGCCAGTGTGCTTTCGGGTCACATAAAAAGCTTCAGCATTCTGACCACTGACCAGAAAACTGCTCACTCATACTCTTTTCTCAGGACTCTGTCAACAGTAAGAACTTGGATTTAAGGCATGTACTGCTTAAATTTTATAATTTATTTTACTCGGTCAGAGCAAAAAATTTAATTTATTATAATTAAATCAAGAGGAAAAAATCACAACAACATCAAGGGTGACTATGGAAATTCATTTATTCATTCATTCTTTTTCTGAAACGCTTAACCCTAATTAGGGTCGCGGGGAGGCTGGTGCCTATCTCAGCCGACTCTGGGGAGGGCAGATTACACCCTGGACAGCTCGCCAGGCCATCGCAGGGCAAAATATGGAAACAGGAAAATTTAATTATTAAGATTTTTTTTCTGACTCTTTTGTTCTAATTAAATGATACTTGTAAAGCCTCAAATTATCTGGCCATCTAAATTAGAAAATAAAGACCCATATATTACTGTTAAATATTTGTCTTTTAAGCATTTTGCACTCAGTACATAACTTGTTATTCCAAAAAAAGGTCCATTAATAAACTAATTACACTACCCGTTTTCAGACCAGGCAATTATTTCTATTTTTCCATTTGTCAAATCTATAGTGAGGACTGTTGTCTCCAAACATGGTGCCTTATTCTTGCTCATTTACACAAATATACCTGCAGGAACAATATAGAGGATGGATGCCAGCCGAGGTCGTCTGTGCCAGGATTATGTGTACAAGCAGGCCATTACAGTTTGAATGCACGGAGAGTCTTTAAGAGCAGGAAGCAGGGCTTGCATATGCTTAGTTGTACCGTCCACATTTTCCTGGCAAATAAGCTCTATATCCATTCTTTTGTTACTTGACTGGAATTATTAAAATTACAGAATAGGATGTCTGCTACACAACGTTTTTGTTTTTTTATAGATTTAAATAAACTTTATTCAGTTACAATTTTACACTTCAGAGAATGTGATAGAAACGGATCTTGGGATAATATTGTTTGTCTTAATCAGTTACTATAAACCCTTTGGACCACTGTGGACTTAGGACCTTTCATCACTCAAAGCACAGGAAAAGCCTGTTTCATTTTTGCGCTTTCCAAGATAGTTTCCTGTCAGGGTTCTAATAATTGCCCATTTCCTTGCCTAAAATTGCCATGGAGATATCCGGGTGAGGACAGAAAATTTGCAATTTCTTGGAAAGGTTGCTTTGGCACTGGGCTAAACATTCAAATGTAAATGCTCATGGCTTTAAGAAATGGCGTGTCAGTATTTTATTAAGCCCATAAACA
This sequence comes from Porochilus rendahli, assembly GCA_039654305.1. Lineage (NCBI taxonomy): Eukaryota > Metazoa > Chordata > Actinopteri > Siluriformes > Plotosidae > Porochilus > Porochilus rendahli. The sequence continues at coordinate 31,569,362 of JBCNYG010000025.1, forward strand.
CTAAATCGAGACTATAAATGTCAAACTGAGAAACCACTGAAAATCTCAGATAACTCTGTTCTATTTGACTGCAGTAGGAATAGCTCAATAAAGGTATGGAACAGTTCCATTGCTCTTCTCACATTTCCACCTCTTAAAGTGAAGGCTAGCAAAGACAGTGGTGCCATGGAGGATTACAATGGAATTGGGGAAGGGTTTCACTGGCAATTGGTCGACAGTGGCTGGCATCCTTGGCAAGGGGTAAGAATGGTGGCTGAGAGAGGTGTACCTTGAGGCGCTTTAGAATTAGAGGGCTTATTGAGGGCATGTTGCGCACGGTGATGGGCAACATCTGCTCAGGTCACAAAGCACAGGTGGGCCGCAGTGCAAAAAGTCACAAGGGCAACAAGTTGACCAGCAGGCCAAAGGAAGGAAACGGTGTCAAAGAGATGCAGAGGTGAAAAAAAAAGAAACAGAGAAATAAATACAAAAGAGTAAACAACAGGGAAATAGCGAGGCAGGGCGAGAGAAAAGAAAGATCACGGTGGAAAGAAGAGAAAGAGAGAAAAAGGCACGAGAACTGACAAACAGGACCCAGCTGTCTGAATTACAGTGGTGAGATAAATAGTTTAAACAGAAAGCCAAATCATATGCAGCATTTTAGCCCAAAGGGCAGACCATTTAATAGTACTGATATTTAATTTGAACTTCAGTTAGATATCTCAGTCCACTGTGACTTGGTTCCTGTGTCCTGCGTCAGTGCTGTGTAGACTTCAGTCTTGCCACAAAGAGAGTTAATAACAGACTTACTGTGGCCTGTCCTCCAGCACATGGGTGGACAATACGCCGTTTCTGTTGAGATCACCATTATTATAAAGTATACACCTAAATGTCACTAACCAAATTCGAAATAATCTACATTAGTCTACTTAAACCCTTCAATTTTCCAGGACCTGTTGGAAGGTGCCCATTTTCAGTCCTCACTCTTGTTACTTGCCGTTTAATACACAAATACCTTTTTTGTAATGCTTCTCTGTATTTCACAACAATTAAATAATTACAGTTAACGATTAAAAAATGGATTTCAAAGTAACTCAAATAGTAATAAAAGCACAAAATACGAAAACAAAAAAAAATGCTGTGTTAAAAAAAGTCTAAATAATTTTTGCATATAATTTGTTAACAGGCTCCTCCCCCAGCTCAGTCAAAGGACAGGCCTTATCTGGTCTCTCTTTGCAGCATGGCTGAAACACACCCACACACTTCTGGGGATGAGGGAGGACCCCACAAACCTTTAACATCAGAGCCTGACTGGAGCGTAATGCTGCCAGAGTTTTCACTGGAAGTCCCTGCTTAAAGTGGCCCACCATACACGCAGACATAAACATACATATACACACACAAAACCATATGTGCATTTGAATGCGCATACCAAAACGTGGACACACAAGCATTCAGGTCAATGATTCCCATCTTTGTTTCATGAAGTATCTTTTCCTGTCTTGAAGTTATTGAACTTTTGGCTCCCTTCAGCATAACTGTACCCACCCATTAGCACAGACCTCCCACTAAGTGGTTTATTTTTAGTGCACTTAACAAGACCCTTTGGACAATCCGCTGTCTCTGGAACCTTCTTGACCAAAGCTATTTCATGGTTCCTTGGAAGTTTATTCCTTGAACCCTAAACATTAATATTATTAGCTGGTAGCCAATTCTTTTATAAGAGTCTGATTTCTTAATTTGACTTCAATTTCTAATGCTATGTTCAACATTAAAGTAGGTCTAATTCTACATTTTTATTTGTTTTGATTAATAGACTACCAAAGCTCCTCCCATGTATTAGTTTAAACTGGATTTAAAACTGTTATCTAGGATAGAATCTAGCTAATGCTTGTAAAAGTTAAACAACTTTTATAGTTAACTGTCTATAACTATAGACATTGTATAACTGTATAACTGTCTTTTCAGTGCAATCTTAGCAACTCAGAGAAAGCTCTCGGGGTCTCCTACTTTACATGCCATCATGTATATCAAAAAATATACCAATTTCATATTCATTCTACTCTTCTTTGCCCTCTTTTATTTGATTTTGCAGACAGGTAATTACAGCACTCTATATATGACTTCTTTGGGGTAAAAAATTCATTCAAATTACTGAAACAAAGCCAAATAAAATATTTAAACAATATGTTTATGGATTCCTAAAATGTTCCCAAAAGTATTCTTTGATCATATTGCATAGTACATTGTAAAACAGTTCCTACATAAAAAGATTTCACTCACCCGATGTGTATAATCACCACACACACCCTGAAAAGTACATACAAAAAAGAGGACCTATAAAAACTCAAGGAAACAACAACAACAACAACAACAACAACAATCATAATAATGAAGTTAGTAAATTATTAAATCAAAGATTTATCCGTACCTTTTCACCTTTTGGGCCTGGTTCACCCTAATAAAAAACATTATTAAATGTTGTATCATAAAAAGTGATTTTGAGGATTAATTGTACAAAATGATCAAGTGATATATTTATTGCAAATAACTGTAGTTTAAAGGATACTTACAGGGAATCCTTTGGGACCAGGTGGGCCCTGATAATAATAATATTTTAATAATTATTCACTTAAAGAAAAAAATGCATGTCACTACAGTTTATATAACTTATGAACATAAATCACATAAATATATACATGTGTTACATAAACATAATATTCTTTACAACATTAATGAATATATAACATATATGTTCATTTTTCACACCCATGCAAATGTTTTTCATATGAATAACCTCAGAACCTTTATAAAACATTCCCCCAAGAGGGAAAAAACAGCGGAAATAGGCTCATAGTAAAAACATGAATACATTTTTTAACTATTCAGCCTCGGCCATTCGATGAATTAGTCCAGGCCTGGCGTGAACAGCCATGTAATTTGTTTTGCTGGTGGGATTGAGCTTCTGTGGGCTGCCAGCACACCATAGCTAAAGAGAGGTGGTACTTGCATGCTCATGAAGTATCACTGGTGCCAATGGACATGACTAAGACAAATCCCCGTATAAATATAATACACACACACACACACACACTCAGAGTTTTTTTTAACTGCAAAAACAAGAAAATCAAGCAGACTGTTGGAACCAAGAGGGAACTTATCATTAAATTAAAAAACATCTAAGACTCTAAATCCCTTATAAAAGTGGATTTGTAGCCTCAGAGAGTTGTATGTATTTTAAATGTCATTATGCTTCAAACATAAACCCCGTGGAGGATATTCAACACTGAAGCTGCTTCAATAAAGGTGTCACCATGATGCAGTGAGACTTTTATTTATGACACCTTGAAGGAATACCCAATTTTACAGTAAATCATGACATCAGAAGAAAGTATTTTGTGTCTATCACCAATAAATTTAGTTGAAATTCATTACACTACAGTGTACAGTTCTCTTATGCATGGGTAAATGCTGCCATTTGTCAGAAGCAACTGCATTATAAATCTATCAAGTAACACAGCCTATAAATCAAACTAAAGTGTTTTCTTACTACAAGCGTGTTACACACTAGTCGTGCAAAATCCTTGCAAAGTTTACCATTCTGCCTCATTTCACACAACTGATCAACTCATCAACTAATTACCATGATTCTCTGGCCCTCCAGAATTTGAGCATGACTCTGCTGTTCTAAAGGCATCATGTGGTCAAACTCAACAGGCTAAATAAATATCAGGGTTACAAGCTGTCTTCAGAACAAATGACTGAATTTTACTGACTCTGACACATTTCTCTTTATGACAGTCGCTTTTCTATGTGATTTAAAGTGAGCATGTCGGTGGGTTAGACCTGCACAATTTCATGAGTAGATTTTATTTTATTTTATGGCTTTGTGAGCACTAGAAGTTGCAGTACCAGGATGCTTACCATATCCCCTTTCTGACCATTTTGCCCCTGTTGGGGAAAAACAAATCATAATTTGCCACAGAAAGTATAAGAAATATTTTATATTTTATTTCATATGTGATCTCATTGCACAGAGAATTGAGAATTGCCAGAATTACTGTTAGCATAATTAACCTAGTAATGATTATAACTAATATTAAATGAAATAACTAGTAGTAATCATTTCAGGTTCTTAACCATTAAATGTGTCAACAAATCAAAGATTTTATAAAGGGACTTACAGGTTTGCCATCCAAACCAATGGGACCCTAAAGAGAAAGAGAAAAAAATAAGACTTGTGAGCAGGCCAGAAGGGAGCAAGACTTACATTGCTGTCTTAGATTACTATGCTGATAGGGTCACAATAGGGTCAATCTTGACTTTTACAACCACATGAACTTTTTCATTGCTTCAAAACCCAATCTTTATGCTGCCTAGCAAATTTAGGCCTTTTCTTCTGATTAGCTTCAATAACAAGTGGCTTTCTTACACAGCTGTTTAGTCCTAATCAATCATGTGTCTTATTGTGTATTGTATGCACAAATGTTCTTACTTTCACCATTAATAATCGTTTTGAGTTGTACTGCCCATAATTTTTTTTTACAATTCAGTTTATCCAGAAAGGATTTTTCCATCCATACCTCTTCTGAGAAGTTGGTTCACCACTATTGTTTCTAGGTTTTAATAATGTGTTGGACAGTTCTTGAACAGTACGAGTAATTTCAGCATTTGCCTTAGTTATTTCCTTTGCTTCATGCTGGTGACTAAACTGACCATCCTGAAAGGAAGGTTCTTCACGCAACGCAGAGAAATGACATGGATGCTCATGAAAGCAGAAGCTTCTCACTGCATCAATTAGGGTTAAAGGAACTGTAGCCAGATAAACCATATTAATCACTGCAGTAATTGTTGTATTAAAGGCTCTTATATACATGCATATTTAAATCCA
>JBCNYG010000025.1:31608424-31623084 GCA_039654305.1 Porochilus rendahli
ATCAGATATGAAACTCTTATTCATGTATTTATATTTTTTGTTTGTGGCTACGGGCCACTGCTTAGTCACAAAGAGACGTCTGCTCTCAATCAGGCACTTCAAGCTCCTCTAATCGGGTAGCAAAATAAACTCAGACTTGTTGAAGGATGACACATTCACACAAAAAGCAAACACTACTAAAAAGAGAAAATTACACAAAAGTATCGAGTTTCCTTAAGATGACAGAAACAGACATGACCCCGAACACTGAGTTCCATCCAGAAATCTAAAGGTATGAAGGATAAAGGCACATTCCTTCATTTCCTAAACACAAAGCCACCGAGTGTTCTTCCATAGCCTCTCTGCTGTACAAGCTGAGAAAACTCAAGCTACAGCAAAAATAATCAAGCTCAAACCAAGCCCAGTCTGCTTGTAAACTGTTGGTGCTATGTCCAGTGACCCTTTATAGCTTAGTCTGAGACTGTTGCTGTGGTATACCAAGAACATTTTTAACACGCTTCTCAGTTACACCTCAAAATAATCCCTAGTGACACAAACGCTACTATCCTAGACTTGTCACACTGTGGCTCTGTTACCCACTTATAGTAAAAATGAGCCATTTCACTACAGGACACAATTAAACAGACAGCTTGTAGTAATTATTGGATTATCAGCATGATTTGTCATCAAATCACATGCTTAAGTTACAGAATAGCTGGAGGTCAATGACTCAGGAATTTGTCAGATCTGGATCTGGCTATATGTAAAATAAAAGGAAACAGCATGACAGTAATGTGTTTATGTCTGTATGCTGTGTTCGAATCACATTAGCGGGTGAACGTCATGTAGCGGAAGCATTTGAGAAATGTGTTTTGGAGAGAATCTGATAGACTCTGTTCATTTCCTACATTCGGGCAGCTTCAATAGTGATCACAATAACTTTCAGAAATCTCAGAACACACAAACCAGAATCCTCCAAACCCCAAATGTTCTATCTGTGTTATTAATCTCCTGTTTCCTCTTTACTCTGAATGAAGTAATGAAGTAGGATAAGAAGTATGCCTGTGTTCTTTAATGAGAGTCCAACTTCTCCTTAACACCCTACACCACTGCATGCCAGCCTAGGGCCTGGAATCCAAACACTCTGTCTCCCCTGAAACACTGGCCTGAAGAAACAATCTTCAGTGTACCTTCCCCAGTAAGCCCACAGTGAGCCTGAACTCAAATCTTAGTAAGTCCACTAAAGACTGTGTTCCCTGCGCCTCCCCCACCATTACACTAACCCTGTCAAACTGAACTGTTGACCCACTACAGACTCGGTCAATGGATTCATGCTGCTGGTGCCAAATTCTGACCACACCATGTGCTTCCCTCAGCAGAAATCAAGATTCCTCAGACTAGGCTATGGTTTTCCAGTCCTCAGCTGTCCAGTTTTGGTGACCCTGTGCCTACCGCAGACATCATACCCAACTTGTTCTTCCATTTTTACAGCCCATCTGCCTCAAGGTTTGATACTTTGCTGCTCCACAATTGTTAAGAGTGGTTATCTAAGCTACTGTAGCCTTTCTGTGATCTTGAATCAGTCTGTCCATTCTCCATTGACCTCTTTCAACAAGGCATATATGTGTCCGGAAAACTGCAGCGCACAAGCTGTTTGTTCTTTATTGTACAATTCTGAGAAAACGCTAGACATTGTTGTATATGAAAATCCCAGGAGATCAGTAGTTATAGAAAAACCAGCCCATCTGGCATAAACAACCATGTCATGGTCCAAATCACTAAGATTAACATTTCCTCTCCATTCTGATGGTTGATCTGAGCATTATCCAAAGCTGCTGAGCCGTTTTTGTATGATTATATACGTGCATTGCTCTGCTGCACACGACTGGCTAATTAGATAAATGCTTGAATGAGTAGGTGTCCAGATTCATAATAAACTGCTCAGTGAGTGTATATTCATTTGAAAACAAACATGGAGCAGACCTCTTGTTTGGCTTGCACGATCTTGCTCAAAACATATGGCCTTTCTCACATTCAGCAGAAGAATCCTGGAATCTTCTGCACAAGAACTAAATGCTTGCCCCCAAGGCATTTAAACATTGCAGGAAGTCAGCAAGCTCGTTGTGGAAAACAAATGACCTGCTCTGTCACACATCCAAAAGTCTGTGTCCTTGAGCCGCTCCAAGTCTGAGTAGCAGACATCAGGCCTCCTCAATCACGACCACAATTACCACCGCTACATGCAAATCTCTACTACAGAAAAGTGATGTCTAATTGGACAGTATTACAGAACCAACCATCCAATTAGACATCAGGCCTCCTCAGTCACAACCACAATTTTCACCGCGACAGGCAAACCTGTATTACAGAAAAGTGATGTCTAATTGGATGGTGTACCAGAACTAACAGTTAATCCAAATAACAAAACAAACTCTAGTGAGATATGAATATCATATCTATTAACCATGTACTGGATCTGAAATTCACAATAAGTTTCCATAGGATCTTTGACACTGTGTGTGGGTGTGAGCCACTTTGGCTCAGCAACCATCTGCTACTGCGCTGTTGTCTTCGATACAATGTGAGCTCCTATGTAAGCCATCCTCTTATCTATAGCTCTGACCCTCTGATCAGCCAAGCAGCACATCAAGCCAAATACCAGCACTGGTGACTGACTCTCCTGCAGTGTCTACCACACACACACACACAATGTATATTTGAGCTGTAGGACACGATCCTGGTCTGATCATGCATATAACCCTCCACCATCACTGTGGGCTGTCTTTCCCAATCCATCCTCGAGACCGCACACATCAGGAAATCCTTCTTAACACATGTCACTAAATAACAAAAAAAGGGGCTGAGGCTTAACCGTCAACCATGAAGGCAAATAACGCAAGTCATGCAAAGAAAGCAATCTTTATGCTACCAGACAGGAACATCATAAAAGTGACCTGAGGTGATCTCATGCTTTATTCCCAAACTTCACTCTGAATGGGTGAAACAATAAGGTGATGTATTCTGTGACCCCCAAATCAGACAGTTATTGTTGAACTTACTGTGTGAATGAGCACGCCTGTGTGAGTTTTGTAGGACCTGAGTGAGTTCATACAATGCATGTCTGCAGTAGGAAAGCAGGAAAGTGAGGCTGTGCATTTCATGCCTCCTGAGGCTCTTGCTTTTTTGTTCTGCTTACTTTTATGAACCGCTATATTCCAAAGTCCACAAATTACAAAGAATGGCAACAAAACAGGTGATAATCCTGGCCAGCTGAACTTGAATTCGAATGAACAATAAAATATAATAATAATAATAATAATAATAATAATAATAATGATAATAATAATGATAATAATAATAATGATAATAATAATGATAATAACAATAATAAAAGATTAAACGAGATAATATATCATAAAATGTAATTATGGTTAAAGTAAAGATTTTTGACAGATTCTCTTTGTCATTTGCCCATTCTCATGTTCATTCTTCAAAGCATTCTACGCATAAAACATACATCCCAATCAAAGTATTAATCAAATAAAGCTGTGATTTTTGTTATTAGTGATTTATTTAGAGGACTAAGTATTATTGGTGCATAATTCCAAAATTCAGGATTAAGATGAGACCATTCAGATCAGGTTTTTAATTCATAATCAGCTGATGCTGATAAACTGAATCAAAGCAAATACGGGAATCAAAGTGTGTAAATTACAGTGTGTATAAACACTGATTCATAGAAAGTGGAAAAGACTGAGATCAAGTGTTCTGTGCTCTTGCTTGCCTCCAGATGGCAATGTTTACCAGTATCATCATACCTAGGGGTCATTGACACTCACGTACAGGAGTAAGCAAATGGTTTCAGATAGACATCATGACCAATTCAATGTTATTTTCAAGAGATTACTCTGAATTTATTGTTTATTTAATATACCTTTCAAATGAATGGGCCCCTTTAAAATAGGCCATGGACAGGACAAGCATGGAATTGCACCCATCAGCAATTCCATACGCAGATTAGAAACATGCATAGATACAGGCAGTGAAAAGAACGTAAGAGTCTGTTTGACGTGTGCTCTGGTGTAAAAGAAGAACATATATAAACATTTTCTGTTCTGTGAGACATAAGGTCTCAATTACATCGTCCATATCGCATCCATGGTGGATGGTGTGGATCTGAACTGTCCAATTAAAGTTTGGCTCTACGTTTGAGAAAAAGCTTCTGATGCTGTCCTACCCTGTACACATACTCGTTGACACACACCATGAACATACCTCACTCTGTCCTCCCTGAGAAGGGCCTCACAGTGAGGGGCAAAGTATCCCCTCAGTACTGTAAATAACCTTGTTTATCTAGGCGACATCAAACGAATGCTTTGTGGTGAGATGAGCAAACCAACTGGGGGTGGGTTAATGATGAGGAGAGGGAAAAGCTGACCATGTTTACATCTCCAGGCCCAATTGCTTTTCTCTGTTTGGTAATTCCTGTCACCTCTTTCTCCAACAATGCTCACAAATATACATAATTACGCAAGCCACACACAGATGCAAAAGTAATTTCCCAGGGCTTCGTGAAAAGTTTCACAAGGTGGTAGAAAACTTTATTTGACCTCTGACCTCATTTGGACGACATGCATTATTACAAAGATGTTTTACAGAAATTGGCCATTGCATTATATTAAAATGGCTCCCCTCATCTACTTTCTGAGGTTCAGTAACAATGTCTTTACACATGGCAACTCAATTTAAATACATAAGCAAATTTTGTTGGTCATCCAAGAGCTTTGCATCAAATAAAGACTAACAGGCTTTTAACAGCACTTTACCTTCACATTGTCCTTAATATCCTGTTGCAGAATATGTAACATAACAAAATACAAAATACATGCTGTAGAATCGACATTTCAAACACACAGTTTCATTTATGTGGCTGAGTGGTGCAGTGGTTAGCGATTTTCTCACGGCAAGAAGGTTCTGGCTTCAAACTTCAAGACTGACTAGGTCCTTTCTGTGTGGAGTTTGCAGGTCCTCTACCATGCGTGGGTTCATTTGCTCTGGGTACTCTGTTTTCTCCCACACTCCAAAGACATTTGATTAGATAAATTGCATAGACATGTGAAGGAAAGTGTAACTGATTTCTTGCCTCATTGTTAGTCCTGCAATAGGTGACATGTTTGGTGTAGATGATCGAAGGATGGATAGATGAAAGGACAGATCAGTTTATTTCTTATTAGCATCTTTCCTCTCCTTACACTGATTTCTTCTTTTATAATATTTCCTTGAGTATTGATTGTTTCTCCTGTTGCTGCTTCAGTGTGAAAATACTTCATATAGGTCACAAGAACTCCTAACCATTTCTAGCAATAGTCTGTGTCTGGTATATTGCTGTATTTCGGGAGCTTTAAGAATTTTTTCATCCAGTCCTCTGACATATTAAATGCACTTTATATACAGACATATTCAACAAACAGAGATGAATTGCTTCGGATCACTTTTATTGGATATCACTGTAAAGGCTTTTTCACATTTCCTATATTTCATGTAAAGACATTATTCTAATAACCTGGTAAAATAAGATGATGTGATACTTTAAAGGTGAGCAATATGATATTACACTAATTAATTTATCATAGCAATCATTTCTACCCAGAAAAACTATAAATAACTGCACAGAAACCTAATAATCAAAGTAAAATTAAATATATGCAAAAGAAACAGACGTTTCCTTTATACAGGTGTACTGATTAACATGTAAGCCCCCCTTTTTTGTTAGACTTCTGTGAAAATAATCAGTTTCCTTTGAGTAATGCCATCTTGTGTATCTGGTGATGTCACAGGACTTTCAGCTAAATGAGTTCTGCTATGTTCATTATCCAATTTCTTCTCATGTCAAATGAACCAAACAATGGAATTGGCTCAGAGTATTAAAGAAATCCTACTAAGTTATACATGATTTTTTTTCTTTATCTTTCTGGTGTTTTTCTTCTCCTCTCCCTCTCTTTCATTAGGAAGTCAACCCGAGGTCCACAGTTTTTTGGCATCAGTAGGAATGGAAGTTAGGTCTGGCTCCAGGGTTTCTGTTAAATGCATAGACCTCCTTGCCTCTGAGACTTCCTTCCTCTAAAAGCTTTGCAAGGGTAGGTAGAAAAGCAGGACCCTTTGTGGGAGTTTTTACATTCTCTGATTTAAAAAAATAAAAAGAATTTGAAGTACTTTAGGATGCAAAAGTAAAAAAATGACAGCAATGTTTGGTGAGATAATAAGTGATTTAACTGTTCCTTTAAAAGGTTAATAGAGTAGAGCCACAAAAAAGAGGAGAACAGGTTTTTAGATTAAGAAGGAGAAAGCAGTCGTGGGTGCTACTGTTCAGCTACTAATCTAAAATCAGCAAGTGGAATTTTTAACTTGTGGAGCAAATTTTACTGATTTGGTGATCAACAATTCTAACCACCTTAAAATGCCATTGACAGCAAATCGGTGACAAAATCCACCTGTTAGCTGCTAGTGAAGTACTTCATGTAACAAATTTCAACAGACACCTGCTATAGGATAAATAATAATATAGGATATGAATAAATTGATAATCTGAGTAACTGGATTAATCAGTCACTCACAGGTAAGGCAACGGTGTTTTAGTGGAAGTGGTTTTAGTAGTTTTAATTCTACTGTAAATAGGACCACTACAGAATTTCATTCCTGTCTACCATCATAGCATATAATAACTCCCTCTGTACAGGGAATGAAAACTTTTCCACCGAAAGGCAGTGAACAGTGCACATTCAACACTTATTCTGCACAACTCGACACTTAATCTGCACAAATTCGCCCAGTTAAAGCTGCTTTTATAATTATGTATGTATGTATGTATGCCTTAGGATACAGAGCAACATAGTAAAAAATTAATGATCAGCTGAAATGAGTCCTTCCAATCACTTCCCTGGTGTGGTGTTTTGGGCCTGTCCAACCGGGAAGAGACCCCGGGGTCGACCCAGAACACGGTGGTACTATGACTCTCAGCTGGGCTGGAAACGCCTTGGTATGCCCCCAGAAGAGTTGGAGGACCTCAAAATCGGGACCTCACTGCTTAAGCTTCTACCCCCATGACCTCACCCCCAATTAAGCAGAAGATGACTGACTGAGCCCGTCTCCCAAATTATCTAAGTTAGTGTGACTTTGAGAAAATTGGTGTAGTACTACTTGAGTCAGACTAACATGTTTACATGAATTTTAAATGTCAATGTCATATAAGCAGACTGGATTCAAAATGGGCATGGACATTACCCAAGGACAACATTCTGCCCATACTGATGTACGAATGAATATCCCTCAACAACAAAAAAAAGCTGCCATAGGCTTGCTGAAGAGTTTGAAGTTTGTTCTCCATAGTGTAATGGCAAATGTGAATGTACATGCAAGAAACATAGGTCCCGATATTGACAGCATGACATTATGCATACTAACAAGAGTTACTTGCACTCCTGTGGGGCATGCTTCATTCGTTCGCTTCAGAAGCAGTACCAGAACTTGATTATGCTTCGTACTTCTTTAAATCCATTTAAATAAAATCTTTCTTCTAAGGTTCATTAAATAAATATGGCTGGTTTTATAAGGATTTAAAGGTTTAATAAGGGTTTAGTTCAAAGTCTTTCTAAATTTTAAAGATTCCCCCAGATGTACAAACCAAACTTTGAACAGATCCCTCTGCCCTCTTGCATAAGATTGTATGCTTGAAATGTATTTTCTAAATAATTTTATAATAATCTGTAATTTTTTTTAACATACTCAAAAGAAAACATCTCATCATGTTACAGAACCCAAAATAGAAATCTAGTCAATTTTATTGCCTACTGCTACCTATAAATCTGTTATGCCCATAAGGCATGCTGATAAAAACATGAAAGTCCTCCAGTAAAACCCTGGCTATGTATCATATCCACAAGTCCTGGTGACCTTTACTTATCCATATTACTTTTATTATAGCTTTAGGGAAGAGGTGTTGATTCAAAGAAAATACTTTGGGGAAGAAACTCACTATAGAATGTAGAGAAAGAAAGAGATTATAACCATTCAAATAGCAAAGAGAAGGAGAAAAGAATCTTGAAACAAGCAAGAGTTTCTTAGGATAATGCTAAAGAGGTAAAAGCTACATGAGACAGAACGTAACAAAGGAGTAGAAAAGCATTACACCTCTAAACAGTTTTTTCCTTTTGGGATGATGCCTGATGCCTTTTAGGATACATCCTGGTGTGCTTACTAAGAGGGAAACCATCACAAGACAAGTTAGTGTAACAAGAAAACATAAATTAGTTAGCAGACCAGGCTCACACCTCGATACACAACACACCTTGACTCAAGCTTTTTGGGATAGATTAATTAGTTTTAGCAACAAGTCAACCGTTATACATCGTGTAACCCCCTCTGTTACATGCAAAGTCCTCTCTGACAGAAGCCTACTTTATGCTAACTAAGTGATAAAAGGTAATACTAGAGATGAGTGATAAGAGGTTAGAGTCAGTACACACTCTCAGGATCTTCCTTACCCTGTAATACAAACCCTGCTACCAGCACTAATGCAACAACCACAAGGTATTAAACTTTGGATTGCGAGAACTGCTATATAAGACATAGACAGCCTGACAGGCAGACAGACAGATTAATAGATAGTTATTTTAAAAAGTGAGGTAAAATAAAGTCAATATAAATTAAAGGAATTCAGGTATCTCAGACTTTTACGCAGTACTGCAGGTCATGCAGAAGTTCCTGACCAGCACCACCTTATTTTACTCGGGTTGAGAAATTGCAGTTCTTCAGTATAGACAGTGCACCCATGTGCATCATTATATGTTTTTAATTTGGATTTAAAAGTTACTGTCAGGTGGTACAATCTTTTCATGGGTCATTAATAGTAATGGCTCAACATTACACCTGAGCATTTTTGTTTCATAGGAAAAGGAAATTAAACCGAAGAGGAAAAGGCAAAAGCTAATTCACAAAATCAAAGCCTGATGTGGACATAAAAGAAGAAGGTTAGTCATCTAGGTAAGGCGTTCTCCTGTGCAGACATCTGGTTTAGTCATTATTCGCATAAGGATAGCATTGATAAGGCTAGCCAGTAAGGGTTTAGCCAGGAATATGATGCCTTCAATAGTTTGCCCAAACCTTCAAGTCTTTTGCCATTTTTTCTACGAAGGCTGTGAGGTCTTGAGTCACTTGTGAGAAAATCAAGACCCAGAAGAATTATTATCTTAAAATGTAACCGTGTTTACTGTTGATGTTTCACAATGATTAAAAACCTCTGTCTAGGCTCAGCACAACCATTTCATATGAAAATGACAGTTTATAAAGTGGCCACACTGATGGTCACAGTGGTGAAATTCCTGGGAGGGTTTTCTTCTTTTTTTTCTGGTTGTTTTTTTTTTTTTTTTTTTGTATGTTTTTTTGGTAATGACTATATGGTTGGAAAGATTCTATCACGTCCTTGCAATATAAAATTTCGTCTGAAACTGTTCTTTTACCAGAAATAAGTGGCTGATGCAAAGCAGATGGGCTTCTGTTCCAGCCCAGTTTCACTGAAAGACAAATTTGTGCCTCTAATGTTGCTTAATAACATACAGGCTTTAACAGACCTCTTTTACACTGCCAATGTCAGGACACTTTTGTAATGCTTTTTAATGTTATACTTCACCTATGGAGAAGGACCTGTTCCTTTTTGTGAGACTGGCAACATTCTTCAATACTTTTACGAATTCCGAAGGGTGAAACATGCACTTCTGAAATAAGGTATTACAATTCCATCTACCAAGGCCACTGTGCCCAGTGACAAAAATATTCCATGGGGAGTTTTTTTTTTTTCTTCTTACTTTCAGATTGGATATAAATTGTTGTTTTTGGCAGTCAGCCCAGATCTGTTAACATAAGAATGGACTCCCTCAGTGCAGCAGACATCAGCGTGTGCTCTGATGCCCACAGGAAGTCTGCTGCAAGTAAGGGGCCTGTTCAGACCATGCCAACACACACTGCTCCGCAGGAAGCTGGAATTAGGTCCGACGCACAAAATATCAGTAAGAAGGCATTAAAGAGGCCTCTAAAAAGACATAATTATGAGTACAGGCCTATAATATCACCATACTCTGTTTTTGCACTGCTTAGCAAGACATCTGTAATGGCTGAATGTGTTGAAACTTACAATTTTAACTTTATCTCATAAGCATTCATTTCAATGATATTTAACCAAATATACAGATATCTGTAAAAAAACAAACAAACAAACAAACAAACCAAAAAAAATTATTTTACTTCAGTTTGGTAGGCCAGTTACTCTCAGTTGATTTGATTAATTAAATTAAACAAATTGTAATATGGGCCCTGTAATGGACTGGCGAGCGGTCCAGGGTGTACCGAATTGGGATTCAGCGGCTAAGAAAATGAATAAATGAATAGATGAATGTAAGTCTAGTTTAGTTTGGGTGAGGGATTTTTCTATATTTTACTATGGTTTAGGGTTAGTTTATCAACTTATTTTTATAATTTTAGGTAATTTTAGGTTAAGTTAGTTTAGGTTAGGTATTTTAGGTTCGGTTAGTTTCATTCAATTTTATGTCACATTAAATAATTTGACCATTGTTGTGGCTAAACTTATAAATGATTTATATAATAATATAGTTATTTGAGCACGTGTCTCTTTTTAGATACATGGGGTATTACTTTTGGGTAAATAAGCCACACTACCACTTAATAAGTTCAGGGCACTAATTGGGTCATTTTACAGCCTTTAATAAAGTTTCTAGGTTTAGGATCTTGTCAAAATATAAATGTAATGGTTATTTTCACTATGCTATGTGTTGTTAATCAATGCTAGCCATCACTACATACAGCATTAATGGACTTCGGACACTAGTCAGGCCAATTAACAATCTTTGATCAAGTTGACGCAGTGGGGATTTTCACCGTCGTTCTCAGCGCATCAAAATGTATAGGAACCAGTTATTTACGTGTAGGCGGCCAATGGAATTTTATTTCTAGGCACTTTTTAAGTCTTGTCACCATTTTCAACAGCATCTGTTGGAACATTTTGAGCTGTAACTGTAACTGCTATTATTATTAGGCAACTATTTAATTTATTATGGCCAAAAAGTTTGCAGACATCACACCTATCTGTGCTTTCTGAAGAAAATTTTGTCAGTTTGCTGCTATAATAACTTCCCATGCTCTGGTAACGTGAGTGACAGGAAGGAAACGGATTGTCAAATGCACATATATTGCTGTAATCTTTGAATTTATTCTCAAAGAAATAAGATTCATGTAGATAAAATATTTAAAATAGTAAAGCTCACTGCATGCTTTTGTCTTTGATTATGTATCTGTTTATGGAGGCAAACCTTAAAAATAAAAAACAACACCAAGGCTTTACCATTTGAATTTCCATTGTCATCCAATCATGATATGTTCTTAACATGAATAAATGTTCTCAGTATAGAAAATAGTGTACCCGTGTATATATCCATGAAGCAAAACGGTGGAAATGATTTTGTACCATTTAGCATGTCACTGTATTTGTTCATCCAAAAATAAAAACTGCACTGTTCTTAACATTTTAAGCACTTGCCAGTTGTTTCTTCTAAAGGCTATCCAAAGGTAATTTTCATAGCAAGGTATACCAAGGCTGAGCTAATAACCTCACATATTCAGTATCATGCATTTATGTTCATCATGTTTGGCCACACTTAGCGGACTCTATGCATTTCCTCTCATTATTATTCACGAAACATGCCTAGAATGAAATAAGATGAAAATAGCTCCAGATATTCTAGACCTAATTCACAGGAAAACCTGTGAACAGTTCAGATGGCTTTTTGATGTTGTGTGATGATATACTGTATGACCACTTTCAGAATACACAAAATTAAATATGAGTTGTTGAAATGGACAAGTCAAAGCAAAGACCTCAATCCAATAGAAAATCTGTGGTCAGACTTGAAGATTGCTGTTCATATGCGGAAACCATCCGACATGAAGGAGCTGGAGCAGGTTTGCCTTGAGGAATGGGCAAAAATTCCAGTGGTAAGATGTGGCAAGCTCATAGAGACTTATCCAAAGTGACCTGCAGCTGTAATTGCTGCAAAAGGTGGCTCTACACAGTACTAACTTTAGGGGGTGAATAGTTATGTTAGTTAGTTAAAGGCTAAAGTTTTCTGTTATTTTGTCCTATTTGTTGTTTGCTTTACAATTAAAAAAACAGTCACATCTTCAAAGTTGTAGGCATGTGGCATGTTCTGTAAATGAAATGATACAAACCTTAAAATCCATTATACATATCCATTTTAAGTCCAGGTTGTGAGGCAACAAAACATGAAAAATGCCAAGGGGGGTAAGTACTTTTGCAAGACACTGTATACATATATCGATTTGTGCGTGCGCATGCCAATTCCTTCAAACTGGTTTTTCAAAATGAGCATTTAGTGGCTGTTATGCTATCAAGATATCAATAAAATAATAACAAGTTTAATATGCTAATGTTTTTTTGGATTATTGGCAAAAAGGGGGATTTCAGAAGCAGACCCTTGGTCAACACAAGATTGAATGTGAAAAGCAGATGGCTAACCACAGAGTGTTCTCCTTCATTTCCAACTCACGTACTCTTTCCCTGTCTGTCTTTCTCTTCCTCTCACACTGACAGTGCTCTCTAGCAACTTGTTTTTTTCCTACTACAGACTTTCCTGTGACTATGCTCTTTCCTCACACATTCCCTGGCTCTCTTGTGAGACTACGTGTCTGTTGGGCACCGTTAGCAGACAACACCTCTCCTCTCTGTAAAAGCGTTCTTTGGCAGCTGGGCTGTAAGCTAATCACAGGGCAGGAAAGGAGATCTGCCACTGCCTCTTCCTGTCAGCAGACATGACAAGTTGAACTTGGAGGCGCTTAAATGGCCAGAGCCACTGACCTCTATGCCTGACCTCAGCATGGAGTTAAAAGCTACCTCTCATTTACAAGGGTGAACTGCCTTGCCTCTTCAGGGTATCTAAGGGGTATTTTTAAATTTGGATTAAATGGCTTTACTGGACTGGCTTAATTTGGCTATGTGTCCCATGTGCTCCCGCAGGTGCTCTGTCATTCCTTTCCACCCACTCTTTCTCTTTTCCGAATTGCTGTCTCTCCAATTTACACACACACACACACACACACACACACACACACACACACAGTCATTCTTTGATCCAGTACAGTCTACATTGGTCTGTCATCAGGGGGAGCACAGGGCGTTCTCTGAGTGCCCATCATGCCAGGTGCTTGACGTCCACCATTGACCTGTGAAAGTCCTGACACAAGAGGGCACTCTAATGAGACAACACAGAACCTTTTGCAACCAAACAAAATTGCAGAAAGCATTTTCGACACAAGTTATCTCATTTTGTTAGCTTGTTTTGTGATTCTTGAATATCATGCTAGCTGCATAGACCATAGTTACTGTCTATGACTATACTGACTATACATGTAAAGAAATTACACTCAGACTGAAACAAAACATCTAAAATAATTGATTAAGTTCACCGTATGTTAAAATATATGTCCTTTTCATTGCTATATCTTTTCACATTCTGTATGCCTCTTCTCGAGTTTGAATTATTTATTAGCTTAAATGTTAGCAAAAGACTGATGCAAGAAACATAGTTAGGTATTATTGTGCAGTTCCTCAGCCAACATGCCCTTTGTGGCAGTGGTAAAAGCAGTTTGTTCTGTGACCAGAAAATCACAAGTTTGAATCCTGCTGGTGCACAGCAAAGAATTTTATGATTATTATTTGTGACATATCAGATGCCTAAATAAGACACAAGTGAAAATCACTCTGATATCACTAATAATTGCGTAGAATAAAATGTTGATTAATTGATATAAATTACTTTTTGTTGTCTCCTCTGCCTGTGCCTATTTTGTGGTAATAAATGTTGTGTTGTGCAGTGTTGTGTGATTTGCTGTTGCTATTGCTGGTGTGCCAAAGCTGCTATGATAAATATGCCATGCTTAGAGACCCTGCAGTCCAGCGCAGGTTTCATGTACACTAGACATGGCCTTCCCTCGCCCTATAAACTATCAAAGCTCACTTCCGGCAGCTGGGGTGGTGTGGGGTGGGGATGGGGGGGGGTCTTTTTTAGAGGCCTTTATCCACTGGCCTTTCCTGCCATGCTTGTTTTTTTCCCTCCTGGCTAATCCACTGCAGATGACCTCTGCAGACAGGAGACTCTGCCCTATTCTTTCCATGAGCCAAGCAACAAACACAATCCATTAGATCTCCAGAAGAGTTAAAAGAGAGTGTGACATAGACATTTAAAGATAGACTCTTTAAACCAAGCACAATGGGAATTTCTTTGATGAAGCGGAAATGAAAGCTGGGATGTGTGGTGTAAAGGGAAAGTGATGGGACAGCAGCGTCTTTCTACGCCTTTTCCTGAAGCAATATCCAAGAAAATGCTCCTCAGCAAACAATATGTGGATTCAAGAGAAACTTGTTCTGTGATAAGATTTTTAAAAAATTATTTCCCATAAATCTTCTACTTACCAAACAATATCCAGTATTGTGCTATATTTGTTCTCACCTCAGTTAGCATTCCTTGCTTTGATCAGTATGGTGATTTAAGCACATTAAATACTAACTTATGAGCAACAAAAACACCCAACCATGCATC
>JBCNYG010000025.1:31712043-31738809 GCA_039654305.1 Porochilus rendahli
CTTTTTGTTTCTTGCATACACACACACACACACACACACACACACACGGCATTCATGCTGACTATCAAATTACCTAAAATAACTCCACTGCCAGATTAATTTATGTTTGTTTTTTTTAATCATGATAGTTATTTTGTTTTAACTCACAAGGCAGTCCATTCCCAGTTTCACAATTTAAAGTTTTTTATCTTGATTACTCCAACTTGACACAGTTATGAAAGTTATGATTTACTTTGATAACCAGGCAATACTTGCTTCATAATGAATCCAGTCAGCAAAAAATCCAATAAAGACCAGGTGTAAAAAGTAGTCTTCTGTACAACTATTTTGGGATTAAAAAGGTAGAATAATACAGAGCTCTTAATGTTATAACTGATTTATTAAATAAAATTGATTTTTTTGTTGTTGTTTTTGCTAGATTTGTAGTTTATATCTATTCCAAAGAATTTCCTTTTGTTTTTGAAGAAATGTGATTCTCAAATGAATTACACCACCAGAAATAGTAACACAATGTGACCCCAAAATTGTTTTCAAAATTTACAATTTCTTTAAGACCTATCAGGACTAAAAGTATCATAAAATTAATCCTGGCATGCAGATTTCCATGGACAGCACATTCACCCATTTAAACCACCTCAACGGGCTTGATTTAGGAGCAAATCTGGAATGTTCTACATATGACGTTCACTAATAGAGTGGATCTCCACTCTATCTCTTCTTAGAGAATGTATATTCATTATTTCAAAAACATTTATACATTTTTTTTAATGAAAAAATGCAAGACAATCAAATCGTGGTCAATGTGGAACACAAGATAACTATGTTATAGCCTAAGAAAGCAAATACGTAAACATAAATTATATTTGTTTAATGATACTATACAATTTAAATTATGTTGAGTGGTGTGCAGAGTTAGTACTAGAATCCTTTTCCATGGTTTTATTTTCCTGCAGTCCTTATACCCTGTACACTATTCAGAGCAGACCATGCCAAATCCAAACCAAATAATAATAATTAAAAAAAATAGGAGTCATGTAAGACACGGTAGCTTCAATATATTAAATCTGCACAAATGGGTAGAAATATAAACCTGTCATACCTATCAGTGCCATACCTGGTCCCATCACTGTAGGTCTGGCCTTCATGTTCAAGTTGCACATGCTAATCTGAATAAATATTTGTGCATTTCTGGATTAATGAAGGCTTGCATGATCAACAGCACTGGGTGCAATATATCTTAGTGTAGTCATGTGGAGAAATGAAGAGCATGTCGACTGCACTATCCCTAGCTTTCCATTACTCTTTCCAGGTCCCAGCCTTATGTAATGTACTGGTTTGTGCTGATCATGAGGCAAGTTGGAGCACATCAATGCAGAAAGTGAACAGCAGCATGAGGGGGGTCTGCAATCCTCCAATATCCTCTTCTGAATACTCAAGGGCTATCCTGCATGTACTATTTAACCTCTGATGTGTCAGCAAGTTCAGTTGGACAAGTCGTTGGAAGAAGGGGCACAGGTGATGTGGCTTCAATGAGGGCGGGATTAAGAATGATTGGCAGTGTCATGGGGGGCACACCCACTTGCAGTGGAGAGACAAGGGGCTGAAGTATTAGAGGTGACTGAGTGAGAGTGGGCAGGGATTCAGATGAACTCTTAATTGAAGTGGGCATTGGAGGTGTGGAGGGGGGCACTGGAGAGGATCTATCATTTCCTGTGAGAGTTAAAGAAAACAGATCAAATAACCACAATGCTAAGTACAATACATCATTTACTCACTGTCTATTTAGCATACATGGTGCTCCCATACATATGGCGTAGCAAGCATTGTTCCATGCTCACCATTGGCACTGGGTGTTTGTAGGTCCTGAGGGGATGCGGGTCTGCTGGGGGTCTTTGGCTCTGTAGGGGCAGTTGGCACTAGTGTTGGGGATGGCACAGGAGGGGAGGGTGGAGAAATGGGAATAGCAGCAGAAGCAGGATCTACAGGAACACTGGGGACAGGTTCTGCACACAGTCAGGGTACACCAGTAATTAAATAGTGACTATTAGAGCTGGAAGACACAACATTGTTAAAAACCTGAAATCATATGTACTCCGAAGAGAGGGTGCATTAAAGACTGTAACGTGAAACATTAAATCTCTGCATCGTCATACCTGGCATAACAGCTTGTTTAAAAAGTTCCTCACGGAGGTGGGGCAAGAAACAGTCAATCCTCTCCCATGTAATCTCCCACAGATCAGAATAGCCTGTGCATGAGTCTGCACTGTGGAAGATCCCAGCCGTGTCCATTACAAGCAGCATGTTCTTCAGAGACTCAGGAATTGCCTCTAACTGTACATCAAAAACAAACAAATAAAAAATGGTGTTAAAAACTGTATCAATGCATCTTGATGTGGACATGAATGATTCACAGTATCAATGCAGTGACAACATAATCGACTATAGCCAGCTGGACAGTAAAGTTATAAATAATCTCTCGTTAGTGCTTAACAGCAAATTCCTCTGATTGGCTGGAGTGTGATAATCCATGCTGTGGAACTATTTAAATCACCAATTAGGCACAGCAGAGAGTCTTTTTAGACAAGCCAGTGAGTGAGCCATTTGTGTCCCACCGACACAGATTTTCACTCCAATTTACCATCAGTTAGATGACGTTTTGCCTATCTTTATATACATAGATACATTCCATGCATGAATATATCATGTCTTTAGCAATCATCAGTGGCTGACCAATTGACACTTGAGAGACTGCATTTATCTGGCAAACGCCACACGTGAAATTAAACCAACTTAAAGTGCAGCCACAGATTGACTCATTGTCCTTTTACTTGCTAGCTTTACTGTGTACATGATAACATCAAACACGAAAATAATTGTGAGTGCTTCCTACCAGGAGGTCACTGGAGCCAGCATGCATGTACTTGTCCATGAAGTCTAGGATAGTAAGCCAGAGAGCAGCGAATGTGGGCAGAGAAAGCAGTGGCGAGAGATGCTGAAGGAATACCTGAGGAGGCCAACACACCAGACATCATTTAACTGTTTCAAACAAACTTGAACTGTATTTACAGTTATGCTTTGCAAAATATTACTTATTTCAGACCTTAGAGAGCAGTGTGCATGCCCTCATCCTGGTCTCCTCCATGCCCCCAATATCAGCCGGGCTGATGTTGTCTAAGAGCTTAGTCAGCAGCGGAAACAAGACCTGAAATGAAATGTTGTTTTGAGTGAGTATAAATGGATGTTTAACTTGCATTTAACTACTGTGTCAAATGTGATTGTCTCACCTTGTTGAAACAAGATTCCCACTCTACAGCATCCAGTGTTTGAAGATCATGTACAAGTAGCGCCCTCTGGAGGTAAGTGAGAGCCTGCATCCGAACCTGTCTCCGAGCATCACAGCACAGCCAGGCCATACCTGCAAGGGTCGATTTAATCTTTTATTCTGCTTAAGCTACAGGCTGCCACAGTGAATATAAAAAGTCTGCACACGCCTGCTAAAATACCAGGGTTTTGTGATTTAAAAAGGAGACCAAGGTAAATATAATATAATAATTTCAGGACTTTGGTCACCTTTAACAATACCTACAATCTGTACAATTCAAGTGAAAAATAAACTGATCTTTAAGGTGGCAACACATAAGTAAAAAAAATAAATAAATAAATAAAAATTGTTATTGTGACAGCATTCAGACTTTTCGGGTCAAAGTCTATTAACATGGTACACCCTGACTTGGCAATCTTTGCCCACTCTTCCTTGCAGAAACACTACAGCAAATCTAACTGTGAGAGTTACCTTTCTTCAGATCATCCATCAAATTTCCAATTCGACCCTGAGCTCTGGCTGGTTCATTTCAAAACTTTAATCTTTTTCTGGTAAAGTCATTTGTTGATTTGAAAGTATGCTTTGGGTTGATACCTTGCTGAAACATGAAATTCCTCTTCATCTTCAGCTTTTTAACAGAGGCTTCAAGGCTCCCTTGTGACAAAATGTATAGAATTATAACTGTTTATAATTCCCTCCACCTTGACTAAAGTCCAGCCTTCTTTTCTACTAAAAGATTTCTATCTTGCAGTTGAAGCAAAATTACAGCTTACAAGTTACAGTAAAGGTTGAAAAAGTTCTGAAAGTATTTATTGTGGCCTCATTCTTACAACACAAACCCTGGCATTTTCACAGAGGAGTGTAGACTAATATAACATCTTAAATGTACATTCACTCAAGTAGCCTATTCAATTGCTTGTATTTGGTTCATACAAGTTATCATATACATTTTCTCCATGGTACTCAAGGCTCTGATCCTATATTCATATTTGTACACCACAGAACCAGAGAGTTTTAACTAAAGTTTAGCATTTTTTAATGGGCATAGGGTAAAGACAGAGTTTCCTATACAGTATTGGCACAAAAAATTAAGAAAATGAAAATGGGGGAAACATACATTTCTATGTGTATTTAAATCTTTCTCAGACGGAATGAAATGGAAAAGTAGATGACTAAGCATTGAACAGGGAGAGGACAAAGAAATTGACAACAGTTAATTTATGAGACTGGTGTAAGTCTGACCTTGAAGCAAAGGACACCAGCAACTCGACCAAAGTGTCTGAGAATCAGCTTCAATCTTTTTTTCGCTAGCCTCGAGATGGTGCTGTTCTTCTGCCCATGAGTTATAGATACTCGCAGCCCGCGTGTGCAACGTGTGCATAAGATCTAGCAACTAAAATGGAAGCAGTGCATTAACCACACAGTGTTTCAAACAATTCACTTGGATTTTTTAACAAAAACACTTATTGAAATAATCTCCAGAAACTGTAAAAAATAAGTCAACATATCAGTTAACTTTGAAGTTGATCAGCATGCATCATTGATTACTCAAGTGGGTAAATTAATTTCAGTAAACAGTGTAGAACAAAGGTGGGGCAGAAATATTATATTCCATAGAAAATCTTGGTGCTGAACAAATATGGATTTGTAATGTACATACCATTTTTCCTCTAAATTACTTAATAGAACAATTGATTATCTGACAATTTGTAATATGTATACATACTATGTACAGTGTATGTATTAGCAATGACTGTACACAACAATTTGACTTCTCGGCGCTCCGCCAGGGCCCGCGAGGAGCCCCGGCGTGGCCGATCCGAGGACCTCACTAAACCATCCGATCGGTAGTAGCGACGGGCAGTGTGTACAAAGGCCCTCATGTCTGAGACCTTTCGAACGGGACCAGCCATGGGCCCAACAGTGGTGATAGTGGGGATTGAACCGCTGACCTTCGGATCAATTTGTAATATGCATACATACTATGTACAGTGTATGTAATAGCAATGACTGTACACAAAAATTTGATCAGCAATATAAAAAGGAAAACAAAGCACCACCACACAAATACAGCAGCAGGCATGTAAACTGTAAAGGAAGTAGGGAAAGGGCTGTGGTACTTACGTCCTGACTAACCTGTAAAGACACCGTATGGTAGCTGGCTGGCACACCCTCATCCTCCTCATCATCACTGTGGGAACGGGAAGGCCGCTGACTGGTGGGTTTAGCTCGTCGGGACACACCATCCTTCTCTCGTGGCTTCTTCCGCAGTCGATTAGCTTTTGAATCGTATTTGTGGCTCTTTTTTTTCTCATGGGTGCGATAACCTGTTTAAGCCATTGGAATGCAATGAAAGAAAGAGAGTTAACAGAGTTAAACCTCGTTTTGTCAACTTGTCTACCAGTCTTTCCTGCCTTTTCAATAATTTGACAGAGTAACATCATCTTTTATCTTTCAACAGCAGGGCTTTTCAGAAACAACGTAGCTGCCTTGGAAATTCATCCAAATATTTTTTTTTCAGTTTCCTGATATGCAGAAAACAAAGAACAACTATACTGCATGTTTATAGCACTGTTTCTATGAGCTTTTTACATGTTAGAACTATGCACTTTGATCAAGCTTCTTTCATAGTGAGCTTGTAAGCCCTGTTGACAGCAGGTATCTACAAAGTGCATGGAGCCCTCTGATGAATAAGAAGCCCATGTCGAATTACAGAGCCAAAAAGAGTTGAATATCTTAACTAATCCAGCTGAAAATAGCTGGATTGAAAAACTGAAGGATAAACAGAGA
This sequence comes from Porochilus rendahli, assembly GCA_039654305.1. Lineage (NCBI taxonomy): Eukaryota > Metazoa > Chordata > Actinopteri > Siluriformes > Plotosidae > Porochilus > Porochilus rendahli. Next base: position 31,718,156 of record JBCNYG010000025.1, read on the forward strand.
GTGGGTATAAAAGTCACGCAGTTCGATTGCCCCAAGTTAAATGACTCACCCTTAGTGCACAGCTTAAGATACCCAACCAAAAAGCTTCCAGGCATTGACACATCCAATTACAGTGCTATAGAACCGACCTACACAAAGACTTCTTAATCCCAGAGGAGTCAATCTGCACATATGAGCTCTGAAATGCAGTCAGTCTACACTCAAATAACTTGCTATAGTGTTTTGCTTAAGTGAGCACTCAAGAAAATGGAATTATGATGTCAGTTCAGTGTGAGACAGCATTGGATTTTTATTTATTGTGTTGGAATATTCCCACTTACATTTCCTTTTAACAAGGGCATCAAATCCCCCCAAACATATTTTAATTGGTTGAATGAGGAAACAGGAATTAGAAAATCTCTTACAATGCTAAGACAACTTTTGTAGTTTTAATGCCTATACCATAGCTAAACAGCTAGCATGAATGTGACCCTCAGTGCAGACACAGATGAAGATGCATGCTTAGATATACTAACCTCCATTAAGACTAGCTTCAACAAACACTCGAATGGCTTTCACGCAAAGCTCGAAGTTCTCAGGTGTGACATGTGCAGCATCGCGTACAATAAAAGAGAGTGACTCCACACACTTGATAAGAGACTTGGTATCGTGCAGACCCATGTCCTGCCCCAAGGTTAAACTGTACTGGTTAATAAGAGGAGTCTGAGGTTTAGAGTCTGAAGAAAGTTGCGCCTTACTGCAGTCCAGGTCATCTTTACCAACCTAACAAAAGACAAACACGTAATGTATTAAATGTAGTTGACATTAATTCCACAATATATCCTGAGACCAAATTAAAGCTAACTAATATTCAATCACCACGTGAAGTCTGGCAAGAGCAGGTTATATTATTTCTCCTATTATGTATATGTTCTAGAACAATATTTTATTTCTCAGAATTTATGTTGTTGCAGAGTTTATGAATGTGCACTGTCACAATTTCGTCCATCAGTGTTCTGTTACAACAATTTACAACATGCCCTAAATATGGTCCCCAGTCTCAAAGTACCGGATTTGCCTTACTGCACAGCAAACACTGTCAACAACGCTATACAATGAGGTACATTATTAGCGCTTTCACTAATTATTGTATACTACATGGAAATTCTGTGATCTGATTTGTCCACTATCTGCTTAAATGACACACTTTGACCAGGGGGAGTCATATCTGGCACATTTTACAAATGAAAAGATAAAGCTGTGCAGTATATACTAAAATACTGAATGTGTTTAAAAAGACACCTTTTTTTGTTTAAAAAGACCTTTAACTAAACAGTGCTTAGCTCAGCTCAGAGCACACTGTGCTCATCTGACCTGCTTCCGTCATAGTAAAAATATGTACAAAATAAAATACAGATCTCGTTTAAGTTTGCTTTTTTTATGTTTCCATGTAGTAAACACTAAAACTTATAACTTAATTATAAAGAATGTTAAAAGAAGGGAGAATAAAATATAATGGTAGTTTCCCTACTTACCACTAGCCATCCCACCTCAACTTCAGTGTTAGAGCGGGGCATTCTGGGCTTGCTGTGTTCAGTGTAGACCTCAGAGTCAGAGGTATAGCCTCGGTCCAAGCTGACTTCACTTTGGTGGTATGAGCTCAATTCACTGTCAGACTGAGCGCCTACAAAAGCCATGCATTTACAATTCAGTTAACACCACACCATTTCACTTTCAAATCAGACTCCGTGTCAGGCACTATGAACTAACCAGGGGCCTGAAGCAATATACAGGACATACTCCCTACCTGTGTCACTGTCAGGGCTGCTGCTAGTGACCTGCAGTGCAGCTGGAGGTTTGACACCTGCACCGATGCACTCCAGCAGCGTAAACAGAGTGTACCAGTCATCAGTGCAGTGGATGTTGGCAGCATTGGTTTTTAGCAGCTCGTGTAAGCCGTAGGCAATCTCTCGACTTACTCTGGACAACACATGAGGCTTCATCATTAAGAGAATCCGCAAAGAGAGCAGTACCTGTGCAAGAAGTGAAGAACGTGTTTTTTGTTTAGTGAGCATTACTACTGACAGGCTCATTTTCAATTTCCAGTCACTTGTAGTGTGTGATAGAACTGTGAAATGGTGCCCTATCCCTATTCTTCAAAATTAAATATAAAATAAAATGCCTTTTGGTCATTTCACACAGATTAAACTGTATGGTAAGAAGATACTCGGGGGTGGTAACACTAGTCCGCTGGCCCGTGGCGAGTCAAAAACTGTACGGTGAGCGAAATTAGCTAGCAAGTCATCTTCCTGGCGACCTGACAAATCTGACCAGTAAATATGAAGGAGGACTAGTGGTTTCATAATTTCACTTGACCTGTTGGCCAGTAGGTTAGCCTTGCTATATTTTTCACCTGGATGCTGCAAAGCACCTTGGGGTTAGGCTAGTGTGATGGACGAAAAAAATGTTTAAAAAAATAAATAAATAAATAAATAAAAATAAAAAAACAACCTCAGTACAAACATTTGTCTATGTGACAAATACAGGTGTATATGCAGTGTATCACAGATTTTAAAAAATGCTTGGGCATACATGTGAGCTGATATCCTCTCGGCGCAGCAATCGTATAGCAAGTCTCAGAAGTCCTACTACAGCTCTTTCCACTATGAAGCAGTTCTCATTAGCATGCACACACAGGTGATACAGACGGGCACGCACAGTCTGCCACAAACACGACACCCGATCCCTGCAGGCACCCAGACAACAGTAAACAGAAAATTTATGTTAAAATTATTATTTTTAACTATATCCAACAGCTTAATTAGAACTACTGGTGTCTGTACCTATTCTCTAAGACAATCCGCAGAAGCATTTCTAGACAGAAAGCAGCATCTTCTTCATCATAGGTCTCATCATCAGGAGTCACTGAAATGAGGGCCTGGAACATATTAAGAAATCATTCATAAACAAACAAGTTATCCTGAGAAACTGTACATTTAAACATAGATTTAAGGAAGTTAATGGATGCAGACAGTGGAAACAATTGATTCCGATGAAGGAGCAGGACTTCACCTTCATAAGCTCTTGTAGAGATTCTAGCTGCAAGAACTTGCTTTCTGTGATCAGTTTCTCAGGGTCACAATGCTGTCGGGAAAAGAGGAAAAAAAAAAAAAGAAAAAAAAAAGGTTAACAACCGAATCCTTCAGTTTAAAATTAGGCACAACTGAAGGGGAGATGAATATACCTTTATACAGAGCAGGGCAGCTTGTTTGGCCTCCTGATTCTCAGTAGAAGGACCTCGCTGTCCGGACTGCTCTGCACCACCACTTAGTGTCAACCAATTAACAAAGCTCAACACAGCCGACTCTCCCCTGGGGATGAAACAATAAATATCAGACCTAGCTTATAGTAAAAATGTTCACTTTATTCCATAATTTTTTTGCAACTAAATAAATAATATATATTTTATCATGAAAACATACAACTCAGTTTTCGTTGTATTTTATGAAGACTTATTGTATGAAATCAATTAAAAGGATGAGATGTAAATGTACCTGTTTGATGGTGTCTCCTCACGTTGTAGAGAAATCTTTCCATTAGGCTCTACAAAATCCTCAACCTTCAAAGAAAGTAGGATATAATTACTCTTCAAACAAGCTGAACATGTTCTATTAAATCTGTATTCCTTACAACTGATACCAGCTCAAGAAACTAAAATCCAGTCAACAATTTTCTTACCTCTACCATGGACTTGGGTAAGAGCTCAGCCCTGAAGAGCTGCAGCATTGCATCCATAATGTTCTTCCAGCCCTCTCTCAAGATATCACCATGCCGATGAGCCAGGTTAAAGGTCGTCTTTGCTGCTATCTGTGCCTTGGTATTGCTGCCAAAAACTGTGGGCAGGTTTTCTACAGACTGACCACACAGTACATGCTGTCACAAATCCAGAAGGTATGACAAAAAATAAAAGCTGAGTATTGCAGCATATCGCTGTTCTTACCTCACTGTTGAGTGTGGTAAACTTGCAGAGTGAGATGATTAAATTATCGAAAACATCACTAAAGCCATAGTGTGCTGAGATCATTGCACATTTCCTAGGAACAAGCAAAAAAACTAAAACATTATTATCCTTAAGCTTAAAATAAAATCTATTTATTTTGAAGACACATCAACATTCTACAATGAACCTCCTTCCATACCATAACATACCTGAAGCCTGCAATGGCTTTTTGGATAATTGTGTCCTCTAAGCTCTTGTCAAAGACGTATGAAAGGGCAGCAATTGTTGGGCCCCAGGTCATTGTGAACAGATCATGATCATAGCTGCCTGCAGGAACATGAAGGAAGATCCCCTCAGATGTCGCCCCTCTGTGTAGCAACACACTCCATACATAGTTCTCTTTCACCAGACCTTTCTGCTCATCTGGCATAACAATTTCTTCATTCCTGCAGAACAAATCACACATACCAGCAATTTAATTGGAAAACACTACTTGACTAATGGTTCACAAGGTATGATGTAACAAAGATAGTTTGAAGAATCAACAGTTTCACTTCACAATAAAGGCTAAAATGACTAAATGCTTTAAAGCAATATAGCTTTGCTATCTTACTTGATGGCCTTGTAGATATCTTCCAGCATGTCCTGATCAAAATCTGTACCACCATTGACACCTTTCAGATTTTTCTTAAATTGCTAAAGAAAATGGGATGAGGACACACAGATTAAAACTCCATTAATTCTTCCTGACTGCAGTAGCATCTCTTTCCCATCACCTTTCAAATCTAATAATGGACCTGAGGTTTACTGCGTCTTACTTCTGTGCCTTAATGTGTCAGAGTTGGGGAGACTGGTCTAAAGCCAACCTCAAGCCCAAATAAACACACACATCCGCTGCTGAGTGACGGCGTTAGGCCACTGTTTTGCCTGCATGCCTTCTTAATGGCAGGTAAAACAAAGGAAAGCTAAGCTCCCATGAGAGAGGGATGAACAGAAAGAGAAATAAACAGTGGAGTAAACAGGCAGAAGGGGCAAGTGCCAGCTGGGCCTGTGTTGTTCCATACAAGAGCTTTGGTCCAGACATTTACTATAGCTGCCTCAGAGACGGGACAGCTGCACGCACACGCGCACACACACACGCACGCACACACACAAACAGCACTGAGACCTCCCAGCTTCAAGAGCTTCACATTCACTTAGAACTCAGCTCTGATACTTAGCTCTGAAGCATGCATAGTGGGTATATCTGTAGACTAGCCTCTTAGAGGGTGTCATATCCTCATTTATGTGGATTCTAATAATATGGCACCAAAATTATCTGGCTAGAATATAAACCTCTAACTGTGCCAAATGTATATGAAGAAATAGTGTGTGTGTGTGTGTGTGTGTGTGTGTGCGGTGTTCTAAGTCATGGTCAAAATGCACTGAAAGTTTTCCAAAGGGTTTCTAAGCTATCTACATTAGTTCCTGTCAAATGTGTGGGGCAGGATATCAAATATGAAGCATACATTTTCTGTCATCGATTTAAACAAAATCAGGACCAGTGTTGTAGTCAAGGATGTTACATCATCTGAGACAGCCGACAAGGAAACACACAACAGTAATTATGGTTAAGGGATAGTTCACAAAGCTTTAGGTTCCTGTTTTGAAAAGGCTTTGAGGGCATGCCAGTCAACAGGTATATTGGAGCAGAATGACTCTTGCAAATGGCACTCAATTTTTCTAGCAGCTTCACAAATGCCTAATATCTATTTATCTTAATCATTAAACCTATATAGCAAAGATATAAACGAATAGTTCAAGAAAATGCTACAGTTAGGTTAGTGGTTTACTGACAGTACACATTCTTAAATGTCTTCCTCAGAAATGAGTAATACTGTACTGATCCAGCAGTGTTCTGAAGATGCCAGACTTACCTCAACAGTCATGGGAATATTCTGCTTGCGAACATTGTGGTTGTGCTGATCGGTATTCAACATAATGACAGCATAGGCCAAAGCAAAACCAGCATCATTTGACAAGAAAGGATTTCCATTAACTTTCTGCACATGAGAAAAAGAGCAATACAGTGGGCACGATAAGAAACATGTAATAATCTAATTTCTAACAAGAGTAGAAATATCTTCATAACATCAATTCAAATACAGGTCCCAATAAGTACTCTGAGACCTGCTTCCTCCCAAAAGGTCAGAGTATCAACCTATTCCTGTTTCAGTAAGTTGATGTAAAGGGGAAGGGCACAAACCTGCTATATCACTTCTGTGTGAAATGATCTCATCTGCTTTTTCCAGACTGAGACTAAAAAAGATATTACTACGAATACTTTCCAGGTCACACACAGAGAGCAACCAAGCTTATTTAAGGAGTGTGTTCTAAATGTTTCCTTTCTTTAGTTTAGCCTGGTCTACTGCTACAGGGCAGATTGATTATATCACAAGTCCTGCTTCAAATTTTCCTTGTCCATGATTACCTGCATGACTAATGTGCCTGTCCTTTATCCTACTGGGTTGCTGTTTCACAGTCACTAATTACCTGATGATAGGGCCAGTTGGTGGTAAGGATTGACTTAGCGTGTGGTAATGGAAGAAGCAGTGTATGTGTGTGTGTGTCCAAGTAATTGTGCACAAGTGAGACAGCAGTCTACACTCTATTTACAGTATGTGTGTGTATTCGTGAGTGTGTGTTACTCTGTCCCTGCCAAGGTGAATGTGTGTATAGCAGCTGACTCACATGCCAGTTGTCAGTGAAGGTCTCCAAGAGCCGATGAATGACCGGCGCTTCGCCAGGAAGTCGGAAAGCCTCCAGATACAAACGCAGTGCCTCATCTATACGCAACCCTTGGAAAGTGAATGTGCTGGAACGAAAGGTTACATTAAAGAAATCTGCATTTAATGCCTTGAAAGACTGATTGAGTTCAAATTTATCTACAGAAGTTAAAGGACACTTATATGGCAATTCAATGTAAAATAAACATAATTTTGAAGAAAAATAAAAAGAACTTGAAGTATAATATCAGGACAGTAGGTGGCAGCACACTCTGATCAGCACCCTTTCCTCAAGCTGAAGGGCAGCATTGTGGAGCACTGTGTTTTTATTATATTATATTATTATATATCTTATATTAACTACTGAACTTGAATATAAATTATAGCCTAAAATAAACTGCAATGAGAAAACAACCCATCAGATAAGAATCTTCCTGCAAAATGAGGTCAAAACACATCTTAAAATAACTCTTACTTAACAAAACTGTCAAGCAACTCTGTGTTGTTCCTTTCACTGATGAATTCTCCAATCATTTTCTTGTCCAGTCGGGGGTTTTCCCTAAGCCACTGAGCCACCTCGCTGGTGTCCATCGGGCTACTCAGAAGACCTTTGTCCTGCAGAAATTGGATGCCCTTCTTAGGCTTCTGATTGAACTGCTCTGTCCCCGTGATGAGAAGCTACAAACACAGAGCAAAAGGATTAGATCACTCGTATTTGCCCACTAAAAGCTAGTTTTTTAATAGCACTCCATCTTTAATGTTGGCTTTTCTCATTTCGGCACAGTATGCGGCAGGAGACTTTTATTCGATATCACTTGACATCACTCAGCAGGGTTTCTGAAATCTTTAAATTTAGCACTTCACTGCAACAAAGCAAATGCAGCTGTAGCCTAACCACCTTCTCAAAGGATTACAAGTATAAAATAGTGGTTAAAAATCTGCTATTTTAGTGCTACAAATACCCTTCATATAAGTAGATGATGATAGCTCATTTATACACCATTAATCTGCTCATTCTCTCTGTTAAGCTACATATTATGTAGCGTCTATTACGCAGCTTATTCAAGCCAGGAATTTTCCATCTTGCCCTTATGTGTAAAAGTACAAATCTGGAATTAGAGGATCACAGTCCTTGTAAAAATTGCGAAAAGGGCTGTGACATTTTTGACCTTCGGCATTCTTCTTTGAGGCCAGCTTGAATTCAAATGCCTCTGGGTATGGCACCTAAGACCAGTACACCTTTCTGGCTTGAACTGCTTTCCACTTATTTGCAATTTCTACACTAACCTTGCCTACATTTGAAGAGTAGTATAATTGTGCACAGCTAGCAAGAGCACCTCAATTCCCATTTCCAAAATATAGTTTGTTATTCTTATACTAGATGTTGACATTCCACTTGTATTACACATCACACATTCCAGAATGTGGCTCACTATGGAACAACACACAGAGGGCACTGTTATGCCAGATTGGTTTGGTTCTGTGCAAACAACCAAAACCGGCATATTGAGGGGGTCAATTGGTAATATCAAAAGCTCTGTTACCTTTTTCTTGTTTTTGATGCTCACAAGTTCCTGGGAGTCTGGAAGACTACTGGTGAAACGCTGAGGCTTTTTAGAACTTTTCTTTTCAACTAAATTATTTTGGAAAGGGAAAAAAAAGATTATTCCACCACCAAAAAAGTTTGATACAACCACTGTGCTCTTCAGAAAATACATTATTTTCATAATACACAATAAATACAGTACCTGAATCAGACTCCTCCTGCTGTTGTCTACCCAGTTTCATCTTTTCAGCCATGAGGTGTCCACTGGTCGGAAGGCATGATAACGGAATTTCAGACTCTACAGCAATCTGTCCATTTGAGCAAAACAAAGACTCGCCAAACTCTGCAGGTAAAATGAAGAGGCTTAGCAAAGGCTGACAATTACTTAGCAAATACTTTGTGACTACTGACAATCTGTAAAGACCTGTTACTGCATCTGTGGTAATGTCAACAGAGGCATCTCCATCAGCTGTTAAAGTTTCTGAATGTTCTTGCTCAGTGGCTCTGTTCATCACTTTGGCTTGACAGTGGGCCTCTGTACTATCTATTACAGTTAACAGGGCTTCAAGAGAGAGAAGATGAGTTGTGTAGAGCTGTCCGGACACAGGAAAAGCATTCTGAAAAAAAGGACATCAAATCAGTCATATATTAGTAACTGAAAATTTTTACAGAAAACTTGCTGCATGATTCTGATTAGTTAGAAATGATGGTTGAAAAAGCTCACCTTAGAGAGAAGCTTGGTGAGGTCCTCAAAAAGATTGGAACAATAAAAATCACAGTCATAGTTAATATAGAGCTCAGTCACAAAGCTAGGGATTCTCCACAGCTGCACAATAGCCTCAAGGGCCATTTCCTTCATTTCATAGGGCATCTTTGGGTTCTCCGAGGTAATGATGTCCATTAACTTTTTTAAGTAAATCTAAAAGACACAGGAGCTAATTAGCTAGGTCACACAATGCCAAAGTTTTTCAAATTAAAACAATATCCATAATAACAATAATAATAAAATAGAGTTTTGATCTAGAAATATGTACATTTGTCCCTGTTCATATACCTCAAGCTGAAATTTGAGATGTCCACGCATGCTGTCAAAAAGCAGGAAACAGACTCGTATGGAGGCAGCATACAAATTCATTCGTTCTTCACTTAATAACTGCAAAAAAAACATCAGTTTATTCAAGTATTATATCTTATGTGGAACTAAATACACACAAAAGCACAACAGAAACCCACACACAAAAAAACAACCTGTATGAGATGTCTGCAGAGATCATCTTTGACTAGGACCAGAAGTGACTGGTAGGGAGCGATGTGTGTGGCCTCCAGAGCCACAGTGAGCAGCTGCAAGCCCATGTGCTTCATCACATCGGAGTTGTGGCGGTCATGAGGGTTGGTGAGAGTAATAAGAAAGCGAAAGAGCTCCCTCAGACATGGGAGTCCATATGGGATCAGAGCAGCACCTAACAAATGGAATGAGAACATTTTAGGAAACACTAGGCTTATTTAGTAATTTTTTAAACTGCATCAAATTTCCAGAATTCAAGCTGTACCTTCTTTCTGAGTGGACTGAGTGAACCGCACTCCCCTGGGATTTACATAGTCCATGTCGTGCACAGATGTGGAGTCAGACTGATCTACTAATGAATCTCGGTCCTCAAGCACCTCAGGAATGGACTCTACTGAGACAGACTGAGTACGTTCTACCTGTCTACCCTCATTCTATACATTTAAAAAAAAAACAACAAAAACATTAAAGCAGGAATTATGTTAAACCACTGAATGCCATAGCAGGAAATATGTAACATCCTGGGTATCTAAAACACATTCAATAATAGAACATGCCTAAAACATGGTAGTTTCACTATAACATGGTATGTTCCTCTATAAAGCCACTCTGTCCTAAATGGACAGATTCGGTGCTGCTGCTACTAAAAATGATTTACTGGAGTTTTTACCTGTGTGTCGAGCGTGCTGGCATCAGTGAACGGTCCTGTGCTGGGAGTAGTGGCTGTGGAGCAACTTTCCAAATCCGTAAGGTCCTCTTTAGATGTGGCTTTAGAGCAGTTGGACAGTCCACTGTCCGCAGTTGGGCTGGAGATAGGCGAGGCTGCACTGTCAGAAACGGTCAGCACTGCAGTACAGTCACTCTCTTGCTCAACAAAGGGCATTCCACCTAGAGATACACAGATAGTAGATTATAACTTTACAACTGTGTCTATAAAGTTCAAGTTTGAATTCTCCCAGGGCCTTGTGGTTTACTGTTTGTTTGTTCTTAGACACCTGATTCTGCTCTATGTATATAAGGTATTGACTTATACGAGCTGAAGCGGGTAATCCCCTTCAAAGCTAGAGCTGTGCTGATACCAAAAGCAGCATCGGAAATGCTGAGTGATATCAGCAAGTACTCTAGTCTATATGGCAATATAATACGACATGATAAACCAGTGATTTTACAAAAATTAAGCCGTTTTCAATTTTTTTCATCCGCTATATAAATCAGCGCTTTTTCTGTGAGCCAGAAAACGCACAACTCTTGTGAGCTTCTGTTTGCTGTCACATAGAAGAACTTCTGGTTATAGCCACAATAAGCAGCATAAAGTACGCAACTTCAAAATATTTTTACATTACGTTAAAGAGTCATATCTTCTTTAAATTATGGTTGGGCTGAAGGCTGTTTATATGTAAATATGTATACACATGACCCATTTTCTGTTGCTAAGTATCTCATATTGTGTTCACTACGCATTATTATATAATACCCAGTAAGAGCAGTTTATAACATTTTTATTTCTAACACATAACTTCATTTGAATGGTTAATCTGGTACGTTTTATCTGTTCAAAGTGTTTACATTAATTGCATATAAATCCATAATGGATATATTCACTCACTATTTTTATATTTATTTTTTTAAACATGTATATATTAATTGCCAAAGGTTCATCATTCATAGAGCTCCTTATTTTTGAGTAATTTTTTGAGGTTGTAAACTTGTGCAATTTTAAACATTACAGTTATCTATTTGCCATACACTACAAAAACAAATAGAAATGCCCAGTAATTAATTATATACCTTGAGGTGAAAACTGTTGCCTGCTTCTGGTCAGTAACAAAACATTCACTTATCCGCTGAACTGCTTAACCTACTAAAGATGGACTCGCCAGTCCATCTCAGTAATATAAACACAGATGCACGCACACACTCTCACTGGTCAAATTCATGGGTTTGGTGGACGTAGAGAAGGCCCTACAACTGTGTCGCCCGCGGGATTCTATGAAAGTGCAAGCTTTGTTTTGGAACCAAGTTGAACTTGCTTCCAACAAGTGTTGGAATCACCAATACTCTTTGTGGCAATTGGACAGGATGTCAAGACATGAGTGTAAAGCAGACAAGATTAGAGTCAGCTTCTCCAAATCTGAGGCCATAGTTATCAACCAGAAAAATGTGGACCGCTCCCTCCAAGACAGGGATGAGTCTTTGCCACAAGTAGAGGAGTTCAAGTATCTTGGGATCTTAGTCATGAGTAATGTGAGAATGGAACGGGAGATGGACAGATGAATTATTGCCATTTCAGCAGTAATTAGGTGAAAAGAGTGCTGAGCCGGAAGGCAAAGCTTTCAATTTACCAGTCTATCTACGTTCCAATCCTCAGTTATGGTCATGAGATTTGGGTAGTAACCAAAAGAATGAGATCACAGATACAAGCGGCTCAAATCAGTGTATCTGGGCTACACCTTAGAAAAAGGGTGAAAAGCTCAAACATCCAGGGGAACTTGGGGTAGAGCCAATGCTCCTCCGTATCAAAAGGAGTAAGTTGAAGTAGTTCAAGCTTCTTATTGGAATGCCTCCTGTTCTCCTTTTTTTAGAGGTAAGTGGAGGAAAATGGATGTATGGGAAATTTTAGTAAGTTTAAATAAATAAATAAATAAAATCAGGACTACTAATTCAAAGGCTTTGAAATTTCTAAATTAGGTGAGACAGATTTGCTTCCATACTTGCCACCGCTCAATAATAGAGACCCTTGACAATGAATATGTAATGCATTCACCATTCTTTAAACAAATAATTTCTTTAAAAAAAAATTAGAACAGATTTGTACTAATGTGCAAGTTCACAGATAGTGTCTGAGCCGAGGGTTTACCTGAGAGGTTATTGCCCAGAGCGCTGAGTTGGGCCTGGTCCAACTGTCCCGAGGGGCCGCGCACCATGTGACGAGAAGTACGAGGAGAACGCTTCTGTTTCTTCCATTTGGATGATTCGGTCATTCCACCAGCACGCATCTTCAACTAAAAACAGATAAAATTAAAGTGCAGGATCTGAAATATGTCAATAAACTTAACTGAAACACATTCCACATTGACTTGTTAAAATGCAAATGATCTCAAATGAGCTCTGTGAAGATGCAGTACTCAAATGAGGCATAACTTGCATATGTGAGACAAGAAGTGAAAAGGTGACAGCACATGGACATGCAATGATAAAATCCTGGCATGTAAAACCTTATCAAGGACGTCACATATCTGGTCACAGAGATGTATTCAGTCTATAAAATTACATGTATTCAAAGTTGGCGCCAGGCTACAGTGAACCACCATCTTTGAATCACCACACCATTAAACCATCTGCTATTTAAAGCTTGTAATTCACATACAATAGTGAAAATAAACTGGAAAATCATGGGTCAGAAAGGGAAATAGGATGAAGTTACACTGATCATAAACTGCAGTCTCTTCTCCTTACCTGGACTCGTTTGTTTTTCCATAAAATATTGTAAGCCTCAGGAGAGAAGGGGCATGCCCCAGGATTAGTGATGAACACATTACACATGCAGACATACAGAAGCATGACAGCAGACTGCATTACAGCATGCACAGGACTGACTGACACACATACACACATCTTAAAATGAATACCTGGTGACCATCTATAAATTACACATGCAACATCTATGAAGCCAGGTATATATCACAAACTGACAGGGATCTCGATAAACTAACCTCACAAACACACAAGACCTAATGTAATTTTAGAACACGTAAGATAGGCATTACATACTGCAGACACAAACATGCACATACATATAAAAGTTCAAACTTGTAATTGGTACTGTAAATACACAGACAACAAATACTGCTAATTATGTTACGTATATTTACAGAAAACAGTGGTAATATTTTCTGTAAATACACAGACATTATACAATAAATACTGCTAATTGTGTTCTCATGTATATTTACAGAAAACTATGCTGATATTTTACCCCAAAAAAATTTTAATAATGCCCATGTGCTACTATGACAACCATCACTCTAACAGTGGTTTTTATCTCCTTAATCTTTCACCTTAATTCACAGACATTGTGATCCAGGGAGTCTCATATATCAAGGTAATGGGAGCAATCTGGTAAACTAGTTGAACCTTGGGCACTAAAGACTTCATAAATACATAAATTATTTTATAAATATCTATAAATAGAAGGCAAATTATTGACATTACCAACATAATCATTACATCAATTGTTTAATTTTATTTAAACTGTATTCATTCATTTAAATAATCAAATTTGGATTGCAGCTTCAATTGGCTACAGTCTTGGATATTTAAAAACAACATGCAGTCACTGCTTTAAGCCATGCCTCCCAATGTATTCAATATGCACAAGCTGTGGCCAAATCATTACTTCCACTTTATAAAGACACACAAAAATACCCTGTCTAAACCACTTTGATTGGTGTTTTTAAAGTGATCTGCATTAATAAAATCTTGTGTGTCCAGGATACAGCCTGGGATCTGTAGAAAAGAAGCAGCACAGAAATGTTCCATGGGGAAGGAAGAGAAGCACACTGCATCATTGCAATAGGTAGGTGATATGGGTAACACAGACACAGAACTGTCAATCCTATTGATATAATTGTAATATATGATATTTATCAATGTCAGAACAAATGATTAATGGAAGAGCTGACTGATGGAATACATGGATAAATGAGCTGTATCTTTCTACAAAGCTGTGTAGGGATAACAGATGTAAGGGAAGCTGGTCTAAGATTAAGGCACCAGGGAAGAAGCAGACAGATGAGACAAAGTCAACTGAGAGGCTCAATTCACTCACTCAGCACATCTTTGATATTTACCTTCTTCATGTTGGTGCCCACAAAACTTTTAGGCTCCTCTTTAAACTGTGGTAATCTGCAATGAAATTAGAATTTTAAAAAGCACAGTAAATGTGCAAATTACTGACAAATATGAAAATAATTTATTTCTATTTCTATTAATAATTTATTTATTTAAAATTTACTCACAAAAATAAAACAGGACATTTGAATTATATGGGCACACACTTTATGGTATACACTGCTCAAAAAAAAGTCTGACATTCATATAGCACTCTCATACTGTGTTGAACTTTTTTTAGCCTTAATTACAACGCATAATTGCCATGGCAAACTTGCACATCACAACAGGGTCATTCAATGTCAAATCTATACATCTGATGAATACATTCAAAATATTTCTTAAAATTGAATTTTCTTAAAAAATTTTTTAAATGGGTACCCCCAACCCTAATTTTATATCCACAAGAACGTTTTTTTCTTTTTTATAAAAAGGCAACATTTTGGCAATAAATGCATGTATGAAACAGAAATTTGCTATGTGCAATATTTGGAAACCCTATGGAGAAAAAATAATTTAAAATATTACTTGTATAGTATACTTTCATATTCATAGTTTGACAAAATAAGGGCTGTACTACTGAGAGCAATTAGCAAACATTTGTATTGCAATCATTTTTGTAGATAATTTTGTAGATTTTTGTGGATAATTGATCAAGTTATAATAAAAAGTATATAATAAAGTAATATTTTCACCATGAAGGCAATTGTGCTACTTGTCACTGTCAAGATATTACCTTTTTAAAATGTAAAAAACTTAAAATAAAAATAAAACAAAAAATTCTTCACAGGGTATAAAATTGGGTTTGCAGGTACCCATTAAAAAAAATTAATTCTGTAAATATATCACAAATTAAGCAGAAACATTTTGCATGTGTTCATCAGACATATGGAGGTGACCTTTTAAGAAAATTGGAGCAGGAGGATTTGGTAATTTGGGTGATTTGGCACGGAATGACCCAACATTTATTTCCATCCACAGCAGAGTGCATTTTTCACCAACACTGAATTTATGATAAGAAAAATCAACCACTCCATAAAGTTTTCTTCAGCACATCCCAAAGACTCTCAATAGGGTTCAGGTCAGGACCAGTGGGTGTGAAAGTCCATGCGTGAAAATGATTCCTCATGATCCACCACTATTTGAGCCTAATTTTTATATAAATCAGTGATTAGTAAAGAAAATGGCCATTAACAGCATTACCTAGTAATCTAGTACATTTAGCTGACTCTATTTTATTGGCATAATGCTACTGAGCCTTGAAATGACCAACTGAAGCAACAATGCCTAAGCGATTATATGCTGTAATCAAAGCTTAAGGTGGTTCAACAAAATATTAAGAGTATGTGACTTTTTTGGGAGTGTACTTTCTCATAATAACTAAATATGAGAAAAAAGCCTCACAAAAAGGGACAATTTGACAGTGAACTCATGACATTCGAAACTGGGGGAATGTAGTTCTTGTTCAGCTAGACCAAATTAAAACTCTTGTTCATTTGAAAAGGCCCTTTACGGTGTGGTTGGGAAACAATATATCAGTAGAGCTGCCATCTTTGTTTAAGTGTCATGACTTTTTGACCTGTGCTGCCGGTTCATTAGTTGAATTAGATGAGATGATGTTCTCATGGTGCGTTGTATGGACTTTGCAGCTTTGCCTTAAATAAGCCATCACCTCTCCCACAGTGGGAGAGACGAGACCTGATGTTAACTCTGGTCTGCGTTAATAGAGTGTTGTCTTGCTGGCTCAATTATTGGATAATCTGTGAGTCCAACAGATTAACATCCTTAATGCTTTCAGCAGGCTACTTAAGCCTCCTACTGAGCACTCAATAAGATCTGCTGTTCATTACTTCATCTCTGCCTCACACATGTGTACACATACATACACACACACACACACACACACACACAGCTTATTACTGCTCTCTCTCCTTTACATGCATGCATATACAGATACACGGTCAAACAAAAAATACATACCCTTTGTTAAGGCCTTTCACCCTTATTATACAGACTTCATGAACAATATGTCTAGGAAGAAATATATGCCCAGCAAGAGTAGTGTGTGTGCATACATACTGTAGAAACAAAAAAGTGCTTAATTACAAAATCCCATATAAATAGCTTACTGATGGTCACCTCAAGGACACTGTGCTTAAGCATGTATTTAGGTATTTACAAAACAAAAAGAAAGAAAAACTATGATTTGGTTTTAACAGTAGATCAGATTTTTCTGTGTAAAGTGTGTGTGTGTGTGTGTACAGTTCTCATCTATATGCAGATGGTAGACCAGGTTGCTTTGTAGGCTCATTCTCTTGTCTGTGTGGGATGTGACTAGAAGCCTAATACAAGTGCTGTCTCCACGGATACACACCCCTGATAAATGCCATCCCATAATCATGTTATTGCATTAGAGAACCAGTGCACTATGACCTGAATGGTGCGACAAAGTGGTCCTACACACAATTTGATAACATTCATTGCAATACAATAGTGTTTTAATAAAGACATCGAATCTAAATCAAGACCTGTTTTCCCACTATGCCATGTGTGGTTAAAACCTCGGTGGGGGTGGGCTTGCTCATGTAACAAAAAAAATGCAGTGTGAATCCTGCAACGCTTAGCAGTGTCGCAATCTCATTAGTGTTCGGCTGGCAAAGAACCTTTTGTATGTCGGAAGTGGAAAATCTCAGGAATCACCTGAGAGTGAAATTGGAAACCGTTAAGGGCACAAAACAAGTTCCTGCTGTGTTTGGTCTCAGGTTCGTTTTGATTATGTTTACACCCAGCAGACAACTGGGTCCTTAATCCCCTTCAACCCCCTCACTCGCCATCTTTCTCTTCCACACATCCATTCCTCTCTCTGGTTACCTGGAGAAGAGCAGCTGCACCATGTCCACCAGCGTGTGTTCGGCTGATTTCCTCAGCAGCTCTGTGGAGGGCAGACAGAGCACGGATGGAGTGAACAGGAGGTTAGCTTAGAAAAGAGGGAGCAGCAGTAACTCAGGACCCGAGAGTCCTGCTCTGTTTGGCCAGGATTAGTGCTGGGCTTTATTAGCACCCTGCTCAGGGACTGGGGGCAGGGAGCTGTGAACTGCAGTCTAACATACATTGGGTCAGCAGTTAAGATTTAACTGTACCAACAGCTGAAAATGTCAATATAATAACCAAGAGTGTATTTGTTGTCTTATTCACTTAGAGACATATGGTTAGTAATAAATGTTTCAAGGGGACTGCAGCAGCTTCAGTTTCTTGGCTCACCACTCAGTCTCATCTCAGAGCAAATGCGGAAGCAGGACTGCATGATTTCACACACAGACTCGTTCGTCAGATGGGCTCCCACTGGAGTCAGGAGCAAAGACCTCAAAACCTGAAAAGTCACAACCAGGCAAGGTCAGCATTAAGTCAGCAAATTAGTATAAAATTATTAGTCAGTATTATTTCATGTGGGGGCCACAACATGGCCAGAATATCATGATAATTTCATAGTCCATGAAATACAGTGAAGAGCACACAGAAAAAAGAAAATGTATATAATATATTCAGGACTGCGATGGATCCTGCAAACAGTGAGTGCAAAGCCGGAACAAATTCCAGAATGAGACTCCAGTCCATCACAGGATGCATCTCTCACACAAAAATTATTCAACACAGAAATGAGGATCAAATATAAAATAAATATAGACCACAGGAGTCCAGATGCTCCCGCCAACAGAAGCATTTGACAAGTCCAAAATATAAAAAGTGATCTTGTCACAAGGTCAAGGTGACCCATACACAATTCCACCCTATTTGCCTCTGAGGGGGACCCATACACCAAATTTGGTGATTTCCTTACAAGTTATCGCACCAAGTCGTACAGTAAAGAGAGAGTCCTGTGGCACAATACATCATGCTACAAACTGGTACATTTTCTTTATTTTTGTGTGATAACACTTTTCTCAGAATGAGATTTTGTCAGACCATTACCTGGAGAATTTTCATGAGTACCACTTCATCACTAGAAGGGTCAGTCCCCACAAATCTTGCATGAGTGACTGCGTCAGCCATGTTCTCAATCCCCTCTGCTGCTCCTTCATGATTGGGATCTGTAACGAACAAGAGTTTAATAAGGTCAAAACATTTTAAAGGAGCCAAGCATCACTCACAGCAATAACAAATATTAAAGACTTTCATCTGGACTAATGGCATACTGTATTCAGAAGGTGCACTGATGATGGTGGTAAAATATATATAATGAGTTAAATAAGTATTTCTTTAAACATTGCGCCTGGTTCATCTCATTACAACCCTTCCATTCAGAGCACTCCATGAGAGGAGTCCATCACAGCCATCTGACATGTAATCACCAGATGTGTCCTTTGTGGGCAGGTGGGTAAATTGGCTGTCTAGGCAACGGGAGCCAGTGTTTTGAAACCTAAGCTGAGCCAGAAAACAAGCTGGAGCCAGGCTGCTTTTCTTTCCCAACGCCTTTAAAGAGCATTTCATTAACTAATAAGTACAGGCTGTCTGGAATAGGAATTGGGGCTCTTGCTGCAGGTAGAGTACAGAGATGAGAGAACATTTCACTTTTTATTAAATACACAAAATATTAAGGAGGAGGGGAAAAGGAAGTTATCATTCTGCTGCTTCGCATTTTACTCAAATGGCAGACAACTTGCATTTTATTGAATTAGCCTTGAGAATAAACTACTGCTTCCCAATGTTTTAGGATAAAAATACAGGAACAGGCATGGGGGAAAAGTGAAAAATAACAGAGCTTCTATATAATATACAGTTTAAAATAGACAATGGGGTGAATGAACAAAATTAATTTCTGAAAAAATAAAAACCTATTAACCTATTTTTAAATCCTCTATTCATAAGACCATTTATAAAGATCACAAGGCAAAAAAAAAGTTTATGAGCACTGGTGAATTTAGTGGTTATATAGAAAGGGCCCCAATAAACATGAGACTCTTCGAAATACCCAATCTCCACGGAAACCATAGCTATGGGCTATTCAGCAGAACATTAGAAGTCATCTAAAATACTAATCCTCATTTGGCATCGGGTACACAGACAGGCGGCAGGGCCCTTGTTGAAATAACAGCAGTACGGGTGGGGCTGAGGGACTGTGTGCATGTGTGTGTGTGAGACTGGGGCAAACAGCTGTCATGTAGTAAGATGGCAAGTCAAAGTACATTTAGACACTATCATCACTGAGAATACTACATTACAGAACAACATTTAATACACAGACTTAACATTAAGCCACAGCTATACAAATGCTTATAACTTATCGTTAGGATCTCGGGAGGGTGGTGGTGTAGGAAGGAATGGGAGAGTGGGAAAAGTGAGATCTGGAAATCTGTCAGTGCTGCCATCCCCCAGAGTCAGCCAACCTCAGGCCTGAGATTTGAGGGGAATTAAACCCTCGGCAAACTAACTCACTCTAACAAACACAGACCCCCCAGTGGGCTGGTAGGGCTCAGATCTCACTGTACACTTGAAGACAAGAAGACATGTCAGCAGGGACTGGTTGATAAAAAGCACAAGTCATGGAACGAGCACAAATTAAAAGCACTTAATGTGAATTATCTTATGCAATTAAAAAAAGCATGAATCTGCAACGGTCAGAGGTAGAATAAGTATAAAACGTAGAAAAACTGAAAATCACTGACGTCTAATAGAAAAACAAGTGTTGATGAGCCTGGAATCCCATATGTGACCAATGGATGGCACTGTTCTTCATGCAGTGAATAACAGTTACAGGACAGGAAGTGTTAGGTCTAAAACCTCTATAATTTGAAGGCAAACATTAATCCAGCAGAGTTGCTTTAAAGACTGACTAAATAAGTAAGCAAAAAAGTCTAGAAAGCTGCCTGTACAGATGATTAGTGATAAAAATTGGTAGACAGGCCTTTTTGAGAGTCCACTGGAATCATAAAAGAGTGAACTATAAGTAGTGGTGTGTGTTTCGTCTGTGGAATGCCAATTCCGTGTAATGATAATGTCACTCTTCGTAGCAGATTAGGTGAGGGTGATTGAGCATAACCCATCAGTCAGCATCAAATCGCTTACATGCCAAAAGGTAATTTAATCACAAACTCAAGCATTAATATATCGTACTTCTCAACTATTCACTTGGGATTACAGCAACTCCCTGTAATATACATACATATACACACACATATACACACACATATA
>JBCNYG010000025.1:31753553-31774608 GCA_039654305.1 Porochilus rendahli
ACACACACACACACACACACACACACACACACACACACACACACATACATACATACATACATACATACATACATACACACACACATATACATATATATATATGTGCAATCCAAGTGACACATGATCTGTCAGTATCAACACACTTTTACCGAAAGCCTCCAGAGGATGCAACACCGCTAAGCATGATGCATCACACCATGAAGACCAAGAAGCTCTCCAAGTCAGGGACAAAGTTGTTGTCAAGTACAAGTCAGGGTTGGCTTATAAAAATTATCCAAATCTTTGATGATCCCCCCCAGAGTACCATCAAATCAATCATCTTCAAATGAAAAGAACATGGTACCACAACAACCCTGCCAAGGCTTTAAGAAGCAGTTATAGCCTAATGGTTAGAGAAGCGGTTTTGGGACTGAAAGATCACTGGTTCAATTCCCAAACCACCAGGAAAATGGGTGGCAGTGGGGAGTGTCCCTTTCTCCACCTTTATGGCTGAAGTGCCCTTGAGCAAGGCCACCTAACCTTCAACAGCCCCTCGGTCGCTGCAGTGTATGTGGCAGCCCACTACTCAGAGTGTGTGGTCACTTTGGATAGGAGGGGCACCAAATCTCAAAGACCGGCAAGGACAGCATTAATCAGAGAGGAAGCACAGAGACCAAAGGTAACCCTGGAGGTGCTGTAGCGTTCCACATCAGAGACTGGTGTATCTGTGTATGTGATCACAAAAAGCAGTACACTCCATAGAGCTGGGATTTATGGAAGTGTGTCCAGAAAATAGCCATTACTTAAGTGTTAAAAATAAAATGGCACGTTTTGAGTTTGCCAAAAGGCATGTGAGCGGCTACTTAAATGTATGGAGGAAGGTGCTCTGGTCAGATGAGACTAAAATTAAACTTTTTGGCCACCAAGGAAACGCTATGTCTGGCACAAACCCAACATGTCCCATCACCCAAGAACGTTATCACCACAGTGAAACACGGTGGTGGCAGCATCATTCTGTGGGGATGTTTTTCAGCAGCAGGGACTGGGAAACTGATCCGAGTTGAGGGAAAGAAGAATGGTGCAAAATTCAGGGATATTCATGAGCAAAATCTGTTTCAGTTTGCCTGTGATTTGAGAATAGGATGGAGGTTCACCTTCCAGCAGGATAATGACCTGAAGCATACTGCTAAAGCAACACTTGAGTGGTTTAAAAGGAAAAATTTAAATGAGTTGGAATGGCCTAGTCAAAGCCAAGACCTCAACCCAATTGAGAATCTGTGGTCAAACTTGAAGATTGCTGTTCACAAGCGGAAACCATCCAACATTAAGGAGCTGGAGCAGTTTTGCCTTGAGGAATGGACAAAAATCCCAGTGGCAAGATGCAGCAAGTTCATAGAGACTTATCCGAAGCGACTTGTAATTGCCACAAAAGATGGCTCTAGAAATGAATGACTTTTGGGGGTGAATAGTCATGCGCACTGAAGTTTTCTGCAATTTGTCTAAATTTTAATTTTTTTAATTATTCAATAAAACCAACTAATCGCCCAGCTCTGCCACATAGTGTAAATTAATAACACAACTCTACCTATTCACATTCAGGCCCAATTAAGCCCTAATAAAAGATTTTACAAGATTGCAGTATAAATTCTCAATAGTGTTGGCCCACATTGAGATTGGGGTGGTGAGATGATAGAGGGGGTTAGTCACCATGTGAACAGTCCAGCACTCATGCTTATTGATCGGCTGCTGGAATTAAAGACAACACCTCTGCTGCATTCCGCTCTGGGGGAGAGGGGACGCTCTAACAAGGCCAAAGCAAATCCAGTGAGACCCCTCAGATCTGCCTGCAACCAGCCCAACAATTCTCTCACTCTCTTTTGGGGGGGGGCTGGATCTGACGCATGTCAATGCAGCATACCCCACCCCCAACCCCCCACCACCATTCCCTCATCTCTCCCTGTTGAAGAAAATTGGCACTTGTCAAAAAGGGCAATTAGGATGTAACAACGATATGGAAGTCCATATGGTTGGCCTGTACAAGCCGCAGTGGTATCTGAATTCTTTGAACAATGCCCTACACAATCTAAACAGGCAATTTTGAAAGCCCCAGAGAAATTAAAACTTTTCTTGGAGCTTCCACAGTACAATGCAGTTCTTTTTTGTTGTAAGATCACAGCAGGGTTTTTTTATCCAGCAAAGAAATTTAGCCTAAATTTATATACACACTGTTGGGTTCTCCAGTAATTTTTTTTCAGGAAAGGACAATAACTGATCTTTGATTTGCTACACAAGATAAACATTCCTAATCTTGAACAACTGTACATTTTACAAAATCCCATTGGTTATATTTATATGGAGGGTTCAAATAAGAACTAAAAATAATTTGACAAATGTGACAAATGTTTAAAAATTAAATAAAAAAAACAGAATATATGAATTTCTCCTAAATCCTTTGAATTGTGTAATTATAGTAATTTATATTTTATTCTCTGTACCTGCCTAAATCAAACTGAAAACCAAAAAAATCAAGTCTGCTGAACCACATTTTGGTAGCGTTCTTAGGTAGCTAAAGATATAGATTCATCTAGCAGGCTGTCACTTCCAGTTTCACCCTTTTAGTCATAAAACACCTGGGTAGTAATTAGTGACCAATCTTTAGAAGAACTGAAGTTGTTTCAAGATTGATCTAAGAGTTGCACAGATGACTGGAATACAGGTCAAATCTGTAAGTCAAACTGTGCAATGTTCATACAAATGTGATACAATTGCTGCAAAACAAAAAAATTCCTAGGATGATATTCCTGCGATACTTAGTTGATGTGCAACTGTCATGCACATGATCTACATACACTTATTCGAACACTGTCAAAAATGTACGATACACTCGGGGTATATAAGTAGGACTATTGTTTTGTCGCAGAGCTGAGGTATATCTGCTGTGTGACATATGATGAGGCACAAGTGCTATCAAAGGTAGACTATCAGAAATGCTTCCAATAGCAGCAAAGAGTAATATTTTATCGGAACTAGCATTTGGCCAAACCGTAACAATCTCTAACGTACATATCCGGTCACATGCACATATACACACACATATATTTGTCCAATGTGCAATAAAGTAATTCAAAAATAATATTTGGGCATTCAAACTCTACACATGGTAAATGGTACAACGCTGTTACTTTACTAAATTAACTTTATATGATTTTTTTAAATTCATCGGTATTGCATAAGTATTGGTAGGTACTGAAAATTAAGTATCCATATTGGGAAGGGATAAAATGGCATTGGGACATCCTCAGTTGTTAATATTGCATCTGTGTAAAGTAAAAGTATGTACTTATTTAACAGTGGCAAACAGTTATTAAAATACTTGGGAATTTGAGCACCATAAATTTCAATGAAAAAATATTTCACTTAGCACACGTCACATCATACATTCATGTTGTGACTAAGACTGTTACAAAATACATAACATTCTCACATTGTGGATCACAGAGCAGTGGCTGATGAACCTCCTAAACGTCATCATTTAGTATCGTCTGTCATAATGACTCTTACATTGTGGTTGAACTTTGCTTTACTAATGGCAATGAGAACCAAGCCTGTATCCAATATCATTCACAACTCACTATGTAGTGCACTATACAGTGAGTTCACCATTTTGTAGTGGTGTCTGAATGTATAATGCGAACACTATAGTGCACTCAATGTATCCCATGATGGTTCATAAAAAGTAGTGGAGAATTCGTAAGATGCTGCTTCAGATACAGAGGGAGTCTACACCCAAGAAGCTTTCACAACCAGGGACATTTTTTTATCAGGTACTTCTCATACATGACATGTTGTTCCACAGGACTAATTCATGTTTGCATAGACTACACTGAACTACCATTAACATACAAGGAAGTCACTCAGTAAATATGGAAAACATAGAGTACCAGTTGTACTTTTGGACACAAATTTGGACTTATTTTAAATGAATTTTATTTTAGATGTGTTT
Organism: Porochilus rendahli; assembly: GCA_039654305.1. NCBI lineage: Eukaryota > Metazoa > Chordata > Actinopteri > Siluriformes > Plotosidae > Porochilus > Porochilus rendahli. The sequence goes on from JBCNYG010000025.1 coordinate 31,757,536, forward strand.
TCACCAGTACTGTATGCGATTAGAAATATAATTTGATAATCATTTGTAATTTTGTCATTTATTTTGGCAACATTGATCACTGATGTAAGCCTTATGATTGGTGTCAATCATTTTATTTTATTTTTAATCCTGTAAGCAATTTCATTGTTTGGAAAAGAGGATTAAGTAATTGTTTCTTAACACAGACTGCTTCTAAAAAAAAACCCAGAGATTTGTAGGTCATTGCTGGTATTCATATAATTAATCAACATAAATAAAATAAATCCTGACCTTTTACTATCTTCAGTTAATAAAATCAGTTATTCAACATAAAGAAAAAAGCCTATGGCTCCAGTCAGTGGGGTACGACTCTCACTGAGCCCAACCTCTGTGTGTGTGTGTGTGTGTGTGTGTGTGTGTGTGTGTGTGTGTGTGTGTGTGTGTGTGTGTGTGTGTGTGTGTGTGTAATAAGTAAGTGAAAGAACAGCACTAAGTTTAATCAGACAGATGAACTGCCATGTTTGGAGAGTCCTTTCCACTAATCCAAACCCTCTTTTCTTTCTCTCCTGTTCTCGTTACGCAGCTTTGAATGGATGGCTGAGCAGCCATGGCTTTGTTTTCCACACCTTGAGGCTAATATTAAAAAAGGTGCTGAGCGAGAGTGCAAACAAACAAACAGCAGCCCTGCACCTCACCTCTGACCTGAGGGAGCTTTGTTCAAATTGCCCTTTGGACTCGTATTGACCAGCGACTGAAATGCTGCAGGATTTGACAGGGTTCAAAACCACAGCTGAGAGAATGAAAAGGGAGAGTTTGCATTCTTGGGAAAAGATCTGAGCATCTCATGACGTAAACCGAAAAATGACAGGGAAAGTCCTCAATGATTGTGGAATAAAGAATTAAACAAATCAATCAATACCCTTTCACTGGTAAACATATTTAGTATAAGCAAAAGTGATGTCATGTGGTATGAATTATGTGTATTAAACATGAGCTCAATAATAATAATAATAATAATACTTCCATTTGCTGCCTACTTTCCTATTATTCTACATATAGCCATTAGGGAATATAATGACTGTGTATTTACAGTGATGAATGAATCTTGCAGTATTAACTGAATTATAGGCTGATGCTTGAAAGTATGTGAAATGTTTATAACGTTCTATAGTTCTGCATAAATATGACCTAAAACATCGTTAGACTTTCATCATAATGGAATGGGTTGAAATTCCTACAAGTTAACTGCAGGACTGAGCAACAGTTTCCAGAAATGTTTAGCTGCAATTAATTATTGCTGCACAAGGTCACACCAGACACTGAAAACAAAGGCAGATATGAATATTATCCAGATAGTGGATAATTATCATTAAATAAATTATCAGGCATAATATTTTTGTTTCATTTGGTAAACTGGGTTCTACTTGTAGTACTTGTGTGAAAATCCAATGTTTGTAAGAATTATGGAGAAATATAAAAAATGTTCAAAAACTTTCAGGCACCACTGTAAAATGTAGTGTTAATTAAACATAAGAATTACTATAAAATAAAGCGTCACCAATAACACTATATACTTTGCATTTCTTTTGCCATGCAAATGTCACTAGTGACTTCTGCCTAAAAATACAACAGGACGTTTTAAAACACGATGCATTCACAAACCATGACTTCATTAGCATCCAAGCCTCATGCAGCTCACACCTGTTATCCTGCAAATAAAATTTATTTTTTTATGCTCCATTCTTTACACAGAAGCTACATTATTCTGGCTGGGCAGAGATGTACTGTAATGTGTTTCACAGTATGCACACGGCTCATGATGGATGGACTTCTACTCAAAAATGCGTTACACTCAATTAGCTCATAAATAATGGATGTTTTATCATGCTGAATTAAAACGTTGGACAGAATGGCAGGCATACACAGTTCATTTCCGCTGTCCATGTGTGCGTGTGCGTCTGAGCGCGTGTATACTTCAAGAATGTGTTGCAGAAGGTTGCTTCCTGCGTTCATGAGGCCGGTGAGAACTTTTTAGCATGGATGTACAAAACTTCTTCCTGACACTTTATTAGAGAGAAATGCAGGTCTAATTTTGGAAAGAATCCTTTAAAAATTAAGTGCATTGCATAATAAATATGTTCTGATTAAACTTTGAAGTACAGATATTTTTAAGTCTATTTTTGTTCCCTTTCTGTGTAGCTGAAAAAAATGTTATGCTGGCTACAGAAAAATGAAATATTTGAGTAGGAGTTGTTATTTGATTAATTATGCACTGAAAGTATCTTCAAGATGAACAAATTTATAATGGCTAATTACACCCTCCCTCCTCCTGTACAGTCTCTATTTATAATGAAAAAAATAAAAAATAAATTCCTCACAATACTACACAAATACATTGGTGTATACAAAATATACACCAATACGGTGTGACCTTCATCAGAGATGTCACTGCATTAGCACCACTGATTAGAGGAAAACCATACAGTGTGAGCAAGACCTTCACTTTCCATCTTGTATTTTGATCCCCCACTACTGGCGGGCTTTGAAGAGTCTTGAGTAGTGGGTGAGGCTTGAGGACGGATGGCTCATTTCAGTGGGGTAGCGTAAGGAGTTAAGCCTGGGAGAGTGGGCAGTACCGCAGGGTCAACTGCCACACATGCTCTGGCTCTGGGCAGATTTCACACCGTGTATGATGACTACTACAATACACAACTGCACTGAAAGAATGAGAGGAGAAAGAGAACCAGAGAAGAGGGGGTGTGGATAAAGCAGGCCAACTAGAGACCGAGTCTGTGCCTTATTTGTTTCACCTGCTGCATTCCTTCAACTCTGCACTAATGGCATTCCCAGGGGTTATGAGAGAATCCTGCAACCATGCACTGTAGAGCTGGACCACAGACCTCAGCTACTGTGTTAGCAAGACACAATACCCACAGACACTGAGGCGCATACTAAAACAAGCCCTTCCTATGATCACATTGCTGTTTGAGCCTGGAAAGTACAAAGAAAGCATGAGGAGAAAAAGTGTGTGGGCATGTCAGAAATCCTAATATCAAAAACATTTAAAATTAAAAAACTATCCTCGTTAAATATTAAACTCGAAAAGTTAAATTCTAAAATTGCTTCTCAGAAGAGATATAGAAACATGAGGTATGCAAATACTGCTGAATGATCAATTAATCAAATCCATCATTGATCAGTCGAGCTGTCAATCATGAGAAATTCTAAATGCAAAATTTCCAATAAAAGGATGATTAAATAAGATGATGTGGGCAGAGGAAGAAGCCTGCTAAATGTTTTCGACTCAGTGTATCAGGTATCCAGCTCTAGGACCATACTTCGATTTAGCACAGCCTTAATCAGTAGTAGTCTGACCCCTATTTTATTCAGAAAATGCATGTACAAGTTTCTGTGCACTGACATTAATCCTGCCTGTGTGTTTTATAAAAGAAGCAGTTAGGTAGGCTGGACTAGGATCGAGTCACCTAATGACTGTGTTATGAGCAGGTGCATTAAAGAGGATTAATCTTAATCTGAGCTGTTTCCGGTTGCTATGAACGTGTGATCAGTCAGACACCTAGAAAGCAGGAGAAAAAGAAATGGCCCAAATGGTGTGAGTGTGTTAATACAAAGTTAGTGCTGAAACATTACTATTTTTTATCTTATTTCTTTACATGAAATCTGTCCAAACCTGTTGCTAATATTGTCAACTTTAAGTTATCAGTTAGGATACAAATAAAAAAAAAAAATACCCAAAAAAAAAAAAAAAACAAAACATGGAGGTTCTCAACAGGTTTTGCAGGGTGATATGGCCAGGACAAAAGTGTTGGTGCTCCCAAGCGTCAATCTCACTCACCATGGCAACAGCTGATGACTTCGGACAACATAAGCTGAGAGACAACATTTCTGGGCGCTGATGCCGCAGGATCACTGCAGTGAGCAAACACAACAGCAGATCGGGTTTAAACCCAGTGGGGCACTGAAACGTAACTCTGAGAGTGGCAGGCGATGCCCTGTGCAGCTTAGCAGACCAAGGCGACAAATGTCAAAAATGACTCCCCTGAGTGCCTGCATGTCTACTATATAGTAACCAGCCCAGCATGTGAGGGAAAAGAGATCAGAGAGAGCGCAATGTACCCCCCACACTCCAAAGTCTCACAAAGGCCTTCTTCAGTCCCTCTATATAAATACAGTTCCAGAGGGGAAGGGAAAATAAATAAATAAATAAACCCACTAATTAAGCTGGACATGCCCATCCCCAACTGTGCCTGAGAGTTTAAGAACCTGAAGATCTAACACTAAAGTACTTGAACTGAATTCATATCCCATCCCAGTCTTTTCGAGTGATGACTAAAGTGCACTTCCCTGGGGCTTGCTGTTTGTCATAAAACATCTCTCAGCAGACAATTTACCCAAAACTGGAGAGGCAAAGAAAGAAATACAAACACAATTTCCAGAAGTGGCAGAGAAGTAAAACTTTACAGCCGTTTGCCAGTAGTGTGGTAACTTTAAACCGTGCAGTGTTAAAGAGGCTCCTCCACCATATTGTGGGGTAATGTGGAACAGCTGAGCACATGGGCCCAGCGCCAGGGAGTGCATTATCTTTATGAATTCATGACAAACTTCTTTTTAGGCAGCAAATGCCAGATAGGTGTTTGTAAACATTCATGCTAATTTCACATGAGAATAACTTACAGATGGAGTTCTACCACAGCATCACTTATTTTGAAGAAGTCTCTTTTTTAGCATTTTGCCAATTCACAGCCTTTTACTCAGTGCCAGCATTTAATAAGAGTACAGTGTTTGTATAATCCTTTGCTCTCTATAGACCAACACATTCTTGACTAAAGTTTATACGTGCAAATATCAAGACAGCAATAAGACAACCAAACGAAATAGTCCTAGCTTTCCATCAAGAAGGGAAAAACTAAGAAAAATGTTGATATTTACTATAATAACAGTACCAAATTAACAATTAAAATTTTTTTTTTTTTAAAGAAATGATTCATTAGAAACACTGGAAACATCCATACCACCGTGTGCTGAATGTAGTCAGGTCACTGAGAATCGCACTCCAGTTTCACAAAATACACAGGGCTGTGCACATACATGCAGCCTCCTACCACGATATGAACAAAACTTATTCCAACAATGAGAATCTACCTCAAAACACTGACCTTCCACAAAGTAAACAGTAAATGAGGCAGAGAGCGCAGTAGGTCTGGATTTTAATTAACCTAAACAAGCTAATGCATTGTCTCTTCAGCTCATTCATCTCTATTGCATATAGGGTGGTCACAAAACCTGAATTTTGACTTGAATGCTATTAACATTTTATTATAATAGTTTATTAGTGTGATTGTCAATATGAAAACAATCGAAAGCTTTACAGCTGGACTAAAAAAAAAAAGAAGCAGATAGAAGAAGCTACAAGAAATTTGTATTTATACTCCCAAAATATTTCGCTATGCATTTTATCTTACTTGGGTTATTTTTTTTATGCCTCTGTTTCTGCAAACAGAATACTTTCCCATAATTCAGGATTTTGCCGTCTGTTGCGTCTCCATCTCTCTGTTCATTCAGCACACGCAAGGCTGCGCCTATCCAGTTCAACTGGCATCACGGCCATGGAATGCTGAAGTCCACATTTTTCCCATTCAGCATGGAAAAACGCCCTTTCAAAACCAATCAGCTAGAAATGTTGCTTTGTTTTTATTTTTTGACTGAACTTCCTGGAACCTATTATGAAGCTGTCAGGGATGTATATTTAGCTATGGCAACAGCGCGTCTCCTCACACACTTGCGCCACTGCTCATGTCACTGCGAATAAACAGAAAACAACTGATTACCCTCTTTGTCACCTTTAAATAAAATAGTACAATGTCCATGAGAAAGACCTGTACAAAAAAAAGGAAAGTGCAAAACTTCCAGTATACTATTAGCAAACAATCAATAGTATACCGTTACAGCCACTACGGTACATGAAAGTTAAATATAGAAAATTATTTAGAAAATAGACATAGGCAGGCTAAAAACTAAAACAAATAGTTAACTGACTTCCAACCTAAATGAGATATCACTGCACAATTACCCAGACAATTTCAGTTCCATTCATATTTCACCTGTATACCGATATGGCTCAAGACAACTTAACGTAACAACTAAACGAGCGCATACAGAAAAATAATCTCCTGAAATCACGTGTGTAAAAACTTGAACACTGACACTTACTCACTCCTCCCTCAGTGACAAATGATGGTCATGTCGTAGGAAAATGAAACCTGGATTAAGCATGTGATATGGAGAAAAGATAAAATATCTATAAATATCAGATCAAACCTATAATAAATTGCTTAAATTGGTTATAAAGAATGTTAATGAGCATATGGCAGGTTAGAAGTTCATGAGGCAGGTTAAAAGTTTTGAACGTAGGCAATGGTGGAATATTAAATTAAACCAGGTCTCTTGTGGACTCAAATGGGGTTAGGAGAGGCCGTGTTAAGGTCAGGGCTGAGCACTCTCTGGCCTTAAGTGACCCACTGTGAATTAAAACCACCACTTATGTTTATACAAGAAACGTTTTTTAAATGGACCAAGTCAAAAGTTAAAACAAAACATTCCCTTTTAAAGTCCCACTTTAAAAACATTTTTAAATCTGCAAATAAAACGTTTGCAAGAAACCCATGATCATGTAAGATAACTATCATTCATCTGCATTTTTTGATAACTTCATGCAAATGCTGAGTGGTGCATTTTATGAACAGGCCTACATTTTCTATGCTATTTCTATTAATTTTCTATCCTATGAAAATAGCAGCTGTGGAATGTATTTCACAGCTGACTTATATATATCTAAAGCTAAATAAGGAAGGACTTGCATTTTAATTCCCACCTTTTCATGTTCATACTGGAACAAACAGTAACAATGCCACGTGGATTGGAGATTGAGTATGCTGTGACCTTGAGCACAACTTCTCCAAAAAAAGAAAGAAGAAAAAAAAAGAAAGAAAGGCCCATATTGTTACTCAGCAAGTGCTCCCAGCTCATAAATCCTGCTTCAAGATTTCATCACTCATTGCTACTACCACCGTATCAACAAAGCAGGAATTTTTACACTTTAAAACCAACACAGGCTAATGTGCATAACCGAGATGGCAAGAATTTGTAGAGTGCATGCAAAAATTGTTTAACAAGAAAGGCAGGGTAGGAAGACAGCCCCCAAATCCAAGAAAACACAAAAAGCACATGAACACAAACGGACCTGTTTATAAAACAGATTTCATATAAACAAAATTAACTGCTAGTGAAATTAAAAGAATATACACCATTATATGTCTTTTGAAAATTCAATTTAAAAAATAAAGTGATGTAATGAGCTAACTGAGGCACATATAAACAACCTTTAAGTCATTGAAAAAGCCAGTGTCTCTAAAGTCATCAAACGGACCCAAAATGGAATAAAAAAACCGCAGCAAAGATCATTAAACAGGAAAGACTCATAACCCACTCCTTTTTGCCTGGCAGTAAATTACCCATCTAGTATTCTACCACACAAAGCAATAAAAAAAAAAAAAAGTGTGAGCAGCCGTTGAGGGAAGGGGGGCTGTCGTAACTGTATATCGGTAGGTCTATTTTGCTTTCAGAGCAGTCATCACCTACTTGTTGTCCTAGGTTGTTAGCATGTCCCCTGGTCAGCTGTGGGGGCCTCCTCTCTGCCAGCCTCCTGTCTATGTCAGCATAGTGGCTTTTGTTAAAATATGTAATAAGCAGAGCTGAGTCCATTCTATTTAAGAAGACCCCATCAACAGGTTTAAAAGGATGCCCACATGTGTCACCCTTCTGGCTTGAATATTTATATGTGCACCCTGAATGGCTGGCAGTTGTTTAATCATCTGAGAGTGCCTGTTCCTCTTCCACGCCCCTGACGCCAACAAGAAAGTTTTGAACCATGTCACCTTTACAATGGCACTCTGCTTCAAAACCAGCTGCTGCCCAAAAATAGGACCTACTTTTTTTTTAATGCCAGGCCACCACTTGAATGCTATTGCCTTTGCCAGAGGTCTGTTATGTGCCAACTGTAGGCAGAGAGGACTTCAAAGGCTTTTGGCTGTGCATGCTAAATTTATCATAGGATTCACTAGAGAGTAATTGAGACTGAGCTGGACATGTTCAATGAAGAAGGTGATGAGCACAGAGACAACACCACTTAAAAAACCTGAATATTCTCAGACACAGGTGGCCTATTACCACTTCATTCACAGTGAAGAGACAGCTACCTTAATCATGTTTGACCAACATCTAACTTTATATAAGATGTAGGTGGGTGCTGCTTCACCCTGACAACCAACAATACAGGAAAAAGCAATACAGGCAAACTCGAAACAAAATGTGTTGTGCACCTACCATTGATCATGCTTAAAGAAATCATCTCATTTAGGGCTGGGCGACATAGCCTAAAACTAAAATATAAATTTGCTGGCATATGTATTCACGATGTCAACTTTAAAAGCTCAATTGAGCTGTACACTGGAGGTTAATCTGTAACAAATACATAACTGGTACTGCCAATAATTCTGTTTCTAATTAAAAAAAAGAAAGAAAGAAAGAATCTATCTAAGTCTTTATCCAGTCATTTAGTTATTAAGCCTGGCAAGTTTCGTGCGATTCTGGTCAGTAACTGTCCATATTAAAAAAAACTACAATAAGGTGATCTCCAGTGAAAACATTAAAACACTCATGAATATAAATGTACGTAGATATAAATCATTAAATGCCTCATGGGACAAACACAGATACATCAACAGTACTGCCACATAAAGGACCAACTGTCCATAGTAATCAACTTGGACTGAATTAAATGATTTAAAGTAAAAAGACTCATTCATCAAGATCTTAAGTTTTTTTTCGTGAACGTGTTCTTTGAAAATCCAAGTCAGACTCATGACGTGTTCATAAACCTCGGATTTGTTTGCAGCTGGGTTCTTAATGAATCCCATTGACTTCATAAATTGAAAGTGCAGAGCAACGCACAAGATTACCATAGGTGAATTCCCACTAAATAGGGAAAAGGAAAATAAAAAAAATAAATAAAAAAAAAACACCCATAGGGGCACGTGCACACTAATATTCATGAAGATGAAAACCTGACCTGCAGCATCAAGGTCACTTCCTGACAGAGAATCAGAAGGTTTTACTTTGTTTAATTCAGGTTTCAGAGTTTTACTCTAGCTTTAAAGTAAAAGCAGTTGCTGTAAAACAGTGGCTCTTCTGCTCTTTTGGTCATCTGCTATAAAATGCCTAGCTTGTGGTCCACCTTTAGACATTTGTTTCTGCAGCAATTACCAAATATTGTTGGGCTAAATAAGGATCACAAGTAAGGTTTCAAATTGTTATAATTTACAAATCACTCACCCAAGCCAAAATCCACTGTAGAGAAACCTGGGAGCTCACATTCAGAGCCCACCAAGAGCACCTGCACTGGTGCCCCAAGGACCAGTTACGCTCGTGTGATCATGGAGACAGTCCTGGATAACTAAGAATGAATCCGTCAGACACTAACAAAATACCAGTTATACTGGATACAGTTTCAGATGTTTACTGTAAGGTTACAATATCAAATGTTATAAAGAAATAAATTTGGACTAAATGCATATGTGTGCAGTCTATTGCTCTTATAATGTTGTGTAGACCAGCACAAATCCTAAAATAATAAAATCCTTTCTTGACTGGGAGCTGTTTATGTTCAGGATAGGGGAATTTAATATATTGTCTGATCAGTAAATATATATCCTGCAGGACTCATTTGAAAACGCGGCTGATGCTTTTGACGTTATAACCACCCAATCTCTGAGCTCACTCTGAACATTCTGTAACTGGACAAAACACCCAAGGCAGTCAGTAACTGAACATGTGATGGTTCTGGGTGGGCGCGTCAGGTATGGGCCCATAGTACTGGTGTTGCGTGGTGTTCGCATGCATGCCACGGGAAAAGATCTTAGCAGCAAAATCTTCATCAGTGCAAATAAATCCATGTAGGCTTTGAAGATCTGTTTTCTTCTAAATACACAAGCTGCAATTTATTCTAAAAAGAGTAAATATGCCAATCTTAATAGATATGGTCTATGCCCACCGTGTATACAGCATTATTAAAATATTATTGGTATTGCATCAGTGCCATAGATAATTTATTTATTGCACTGTTGTCATCGAATAAGTTGAATGATTATTGCACCGCCTACATGCACAACAAGTCTGTCAACTTTGATTTATTATTCATTTAAAATGTTTTAATTATAGCATTCAGTTGTCATATGTTAAAAAAAAAATAAATGAATAAAATGTGGTCTTAGCAAATAACCACCTAAGCAAATAATTCTTTTTCATACTTTCTCTCATGCAAAAATTGCTTACTATCGTGCTTGAATAATGCTTGAACCAAAATGACAGACCCCCACAGTTTGTCAGTCACGTGTAGCTGATCATTGTTCAAATTGTAAAATTAAAATTAAATTAAATGAAAATAAAAAAAACAAAAAATCTTAAGTTAGCCTGTTTACTTGTGTTTTCACATAGTATCTACAAAAATTTTAAATAAATGTAAAAACACATTGTTGCTAAACTGAATATGCCTCAATGTTCTCAAGTAGCACCACCCACCTTGCTTGCAACACAACATTATATAAACTTATTTTATTACAATGGCACCTGCTTGGAAATGGGATGTACTGGGTAGACAGTGGAGAGTCAGCTCTCAAAGTTGGCGTGTTGAAAACAAGAAAAAAGTGAGCAAGTGTAAGGATCTGAATGACTTTGACAAGAGACACATTTCGCACATACACGTTCTAGCCACCATGATCACCACATTCTAGGGACACGTGGTGGACTGTGGTAAATGTACAATGATTTCCAAAGGTAATTGTCAGGTCGCTGTGATTAACACTCCACGAAATGTTTTTGCTGTAAAACGTATATGCTATTGATCATGGAATACGTGTTGAAATATATCTCAAATTTTAAGCATTAAAAATGTATGGCATGTTTTTATGAAATGACTGAGCAAATACATTTAGTATTATTAAATCAGTTAGAAATAAATCATGAATTTAAAAAGCTGATGGTGTTTCATTTCATTCTGATGAGAAGTGTGTTTTAATTATCACCAAGCATCTTTGGTGCCTATCAGAACACCCCAGCAGTGTCCCGTGATCCCATAACACAGATGTAAACGGCTTAAATAAATAAAAAATTAAAAATAATAATAAATTAAAGTAAACTGCCAATATAAAATGATCATGGTAAGTGTATTAGCATTGTGATAATGAGGCACGTTGTGCCATTGTGTACAAACTAACAGCATCATGCACATCATGCACAGTTCATGTGCTTTGGGAGCGATATAGTTGTAAGGTGAACATACTGGATTTAGTTCACACATACAATAAAGGGGACTTCAGCTGCGAGCATTTATAACCTTTTCTAATTACAGGTGGTCTAGCCTTGACCACCTTTGTTCTTAAAGAATGCAGTAAATCACAGTCAACCCCACAACCAAACATGAATTATTTCTAAAACATCAATTTCTAAAACAGCAGGTCTTGTGGAATCTTCCTAGTATGCAGGGCTAAGTACCTAACAAAAGTGGTGCAAGAAAAAACAGAGAGCTGGCAAAAGTGTCATAGGTGCCCTAGGCTCACTGATGCACATGGAGAGCAAAGATTAATACTATAGATATATAATACTATATATCTGCTAAGATCTCACAAGTGATCTACTGAAGCTAAACCTGCTTGATACTATTAACTCTGGCTATGACAGAAAGGAGTCTCAACACACAGTGCCTTGCAACTTGCTGCATCTGGGGCTGCGTAGCCATAGACCAGTAAAGTAATCTTATTTTTATGGCCGAGTGGTGTATTCTAACACAATATTTGTAACTATTAAGAACACCTCAAGGGAAATCAGCAAGGAATCATTTATCACAAGTGAAAGTGCCGACACCATTTTCATTTCACAAGAGATTTATGCAGGAGTTTTGTTAAGCTGGGTGACTACATTGTTTACTATGTTATTTTTAACTTGAGAATTCCTAGCTTATCCTTAGGTTTGCTCGTATCATGTTTCTTAATTGAAGTTCATAATAGTTGGAGTCAGGTCAGGTGCAGAATTTTTTGTTTGTTTTGGGTTTTTTGTGTACTAGCTTGTTTTGATATAATTCTCTTTTAGCTTTTACCATAGTACTGTTGATTTTTTGATGCATACTGGTCAGAACATAGTGATATAGTAAAACTTTCTGAAAGGAAACTTTTACTAAACAATTATGAAGTGTAAATCCATCTCAAGTGTTTTTTCAAAGGAAAGCCTTCAGAGCAGAGCACTTTTTTTTGCTTTGCCTATATAACAAATTAAAGATTTGACCATAAAGAGCAGAAAAAAATTAACTTGTGCATTCATAAACAGAGGACACAACATCTGACAAACACGCATAATACACTGCAATACAATGGTCAAGGTTTGTGTTTGTACATTAGTGTGAGAGTGGCAAACAAAGACCAACAATCTAATACACAATTAGATACGTGTATTACAGTGTTCATGGTCACAGGGTCCTTATGGGGCATGAAATAACAGACAGCTGTGTGAACGTGTGTGTATATTGAGGTTTATTAGCCCTATCTATAAAGGCAGTCTGGGATTCACACTAGGACGCCCTAGGCTTAAGATCTCAACGCCACACAGGGCATTGCCTCTGCAATACTAATATTAGCCCTTATTTCTGCAAACCCCAATTTTTCTCCATTCCCCATCTGTTAAGGATTAGCCTGCTATTGAGCCCAGATTCACATCACAACCTCTGTACCTCACAGCCCCTAACTGTCAGCACAAAGAGACTGGAAGTTCTAATGCAACACTGCATTAAGAATTTGTGAACAGAAAAACAAAGCTTCCATTTCTGATTTTTATTTCTTAATGAGAAACAACACATAATACACCATTTTAAATGATAAATTTTATTCTTCAAAAGATCAAAAAATGATTTACTTCGCTCTAAATCAGTCACAACTGCCACTCTGAACTAACAGAGAGCACAGTGAATCAACACACTATTTTTTAGCCCAATAATTTTGACTAATCCTACCTAGTACTATAGTAATTTTTAATAATTTGTGTCTACTATACAGGAGTAAACAGGCTGATCAGTTCACGCAAATTAATTAATAATGATGCAGTGAATTCATTCTTGTCCAAGTCTGAGGTGTAGAATTGTTTTCGCATATACTACACAAGAACATTAGCAAAAAAAAGACACTATTTCATTTAATTTATTTGTATTTTTTAAGCAGTACAGCAGAAAAGATCTGCATGCAAGACTTTGACTCGAGAAGAGTGACTCACTGCTGTTCTAGATCTAACAAATAACTTCAATGCAAGTTAGATGCAAGCCTTTGCACTGCTGTCCGAGGAATCATCTGCACCATCCAGCCCTCGGTGGTTGTTTTTCTTTTTTCGGTTGGCAAAACAACTCAAAAAACATCTCCACCAGTCACAGGGATTTTACACAGTTTGAAATGTACTGTAATAAACTTTCCGATGGTTTGCATGGTGTATGAATGCCTTCTTACTATGTACAAGGTTCTGGATATTTGATGTAATTTACATGAATCATAAGAGTTTGGCAACATTTTGTTGAATTCCTAGGATTTCACCCTCAGTAACTGCAAACCTGGAATCTTTGTCTGCCATTTTTCTAGTGAAGAATTCTTGAGATGGCAAACCAATCAGATTTCGCCTTTCCTGTGGAGTATATACACTAGTAGATATAATTCAAATTCAAATTCAAATTTAATTTAAATGAGTGGAAAAATGCTTGAATTAAATTAACAGTCAAAAACCTTGCAGCTTGTCACCGTTACTAATTTGGAAATCCTAAAAATTCAACAAAACGCAGTCCCAAAAATGAGAAAAAAAGCTGTGCAATATGACATTGCCCTTTTCAAGGCATTAAAAAAAAAATTTAAAATCACTATACACCATGCACGTGTTAACTTTTTTTGTACTGCAATCTTATTACCCACTCCAACTGGGTGTAAAAATCTCTCACTCCTGCCAATTTTTTGTGTCCCAATGCGCGCTTCATGGCTAAATGACAATTAAAGATTCAGACAGACTTTGCGGTCTTTCTGAGAGAGGAGACTTTACATTTACATGACTGTAATATTAATTCAGAAAGCAGAAAGCAATTACGAAGCTCTGTTTGCTCAAAATCATTTGGTGTGTTGATGAGGGATTAGAACAGCCCTCACAAATAAATAAATAAATAAATGCGTGTAACCTGAGAAAATATCCATTTCTTGTATGTTCTCTACATAAGCAGAAATTTGGTCAAAATGTGCAAAATTGAAGGGCTCTATTAGACTATTAGTTATTCACCAGAGCCCTTCAATTTTGCACATTTTGACCAAATTTTTCTAATTTTCCATAACTATTTTCTGCATCAGTAATCAGTCTAATCAGACCATGTAAATTAATAATATAATGTGTTTTAATATGTATAAATTGTTTTATCCATGATGGCATGTTTTATTTAAAAAAATCATCAGTGTGTATTTGTAATTACCGTTCATAAATGACAGCCAAAATGCGAACTTACACCATATTTTAATTATTTCATGCAAACACGTATTGAAGTCTTGTTTTAGACTCTATGCAATAAATATATGGCTGTGAAAAGCCTAATCTGTATTGGATATATCTCCCAAGACAGAGAAATATTAAAGCTGGCCACATCAGGCAAGGTATGTTGTGAGAAAAGCTCCATCACCCTGAAAGGATTCACCCAATCACAGAATAATCTGCAATAAAAGGACAATTTTTGGATGCATCATGCAGGTAAGGTTTATTTTGTATGCATTTTTATTGTTTAATACACACAATCGCACACGGTTCTGTACTAAAGTCACTTATATGAGTAAATATTATTTTACTATACTATTTACTATTTTATTATTATTATTAATATAAATTAGTTAAATTTATTTAGCAATATAGTACATAATACATAAGTAGTTGATAACTGGGTGAATCCTTTCACGCGTCAGACTGTGTCTGTTACTGGCGGACAGTGTGTCTGAACTACTTTATTAGTAACTATAACTTGTATATGGGGGGAATGGAGCGTTGCAAACATGTTGCTTTTGCATGAAATAATTGAAATATAGTGTAAGTTTGCATTTTGGATTATTATAAGTACACACTGATGAAATTGTTTTAATAAAACATGCCATCATGAATAAAACTATACTTTATATATTAAAACATATTGTACTATTAATTTACATGGTCTGAGTACATGTTAAACGGATTATTGGTCCAGTTGAAGTTATGGAAAATATCGCCAAATATCGGTCAAAATGTGCAAAATTGAGGGGCTCTGGGGAACCACTCAGTATATTTTAAAAGCCTAAAATTTTTACTGGGTTATCTTTTCATCAGACTGCGTCAAATAAGATGGCCACCCTGATTCAACCTCTTTTTGTCATATCCTATGTCTCAGTAGACTGGCACTACTATACCCAGCTCATTTATCATGTTCAATACACACTAAATTTCTCTCCATTAAAAAAAAAAATTGTCATGCTCCTCAGTAAGTGTTTAAATGCAATTCACAAGGCAAGTACTTTGGGACCTTTTAGGAACCCTGTGAGTGGAAAGTGCATCAGTTTTAACCTTGCAGAAGGCACACATCTCTCTACCTTCCCATCAGCACATCCGGACCTCCCACCATCCTATTAAACTCCCACCTCTCACTTGCACTTTGCTCGTCTGCTACACCGGCAGACCAAGCCTGTGATTGATGGTTGCGCTGGGCCTCTCCATGTACTCAGCACATTGTTGAGAGGCTCTGAAACAGAACAACAGTTGCATCCCATCCTCACACCAGACCTAAGTCCCGCCTGTCAGTCGCCGGTTAGGGGACTGTTAACTGGCCAGATTTACAGTTACTAACTAGTGCTGGGTGGCTGCCTGGCAGAAACAGGAAAGGCATTCATCATTACTTGATGTAGTGTTTCACAACTGCAGTTAGCTCAAATGGGTGATAAACCTCCCTGATAAACTCAAACTACTTAACACTGAAATGAGTAAATAAACCATTTAAGAGTAATCCATGGCAAAAAAAAGTAATAAAATGCTTCCATGCATCAATTTTTTTTTCCTTTAAATGAAAGCTCTTTCAGTGAACAAGATGGACATCATTTAAGATACTTATTATACAATGCAGTGATACGACATTTTAACTAATGTACACTAGCAGAGTTCAGTTGCGTCTTTGCTAGCTCATATGCAGCATTTGAAAACAGTAGTGTAACAGAAACCCTGGACTCTAGTTTTGGCCCAATGGCTACGAGACCTCCCTTCTCAGGGGACAGTAGTTGTAAATTCCATCTAGTTAAAATCTCGTTAGTCAATGACAAAGCCTCAATCATGCCTTCAGCATTGGTAATGACACTTTTTTAAATGGGATCTTAAATCCTAATCATAGCAGAAAGTATAAAAAGAAAACATATACAATCATATATGCATAAAAACTGTGTATGCTTATTTTAAGCAGTAAAAATAATGCAAAGTGTATACCTTTATTAAGTTACATAAATTACTGACCTCAAAGATTCACACAGGGAAGCTTCACACCAGCATATGCCACAATGAGTAAACATATTTGCATATGTGGTCGCCTGATTTGAGTTATGGCTCTTCGTGTTACACTATGTCTGCCAAATTGCATTCTTACTATTCATTTGGGAAAGATATATGTGCACATATCAAATGGCAAATGAGCAGCATGAGGCCTCTAGAGTGCAGGATATACCCACATAGTGAATGAAGGCCACATTGGGACACTGGCACTCAGGCACAGCTGTGAGTCTAAGACGGCTCGTACTTGACCTTGGGCTTTACTGCACAAAGCGAGACATAGGCTGGGATTGAAAAATGCAAGTGTACACGCTTGTGTGTGTGTGTGTGTGTGTGTGTGTGTGTGTGTGTGTGTGTGTGTGTGTGAGAGCGTGCGTGCGTGGGTGAATGTGTGAGAGAGAGAGC
>JBCNYG010000025.1:31787177-31801068 GCA_039654305.1 Porochilus rendahli
CCTTAGTCGAATTTCCGTAAAATAGTGCTCAATATATATGTGGTATAAGGTAAAAATACCTACAATTTCATTTTCATTTGTTTTCCTTATACCACATATTTTTTTCCTTATACCACATATTTGGCTCTACTTCACTGTATCAAGCACTGTCTTACGGAAAATTGACTCAGGACACTCAAAATTACAATACAAGTACTGTATAGTCCGTTTAGAACCTTTTCAGCACTTCAAAGTATTGATTTACAAAGCATTATAAATAATGAAACAATATAGATTATAATTCTTTCTTTATATGTTTTGTATATAAGGGACAAATATAAATAAATATACGCAATATTGGAAATATATAAAAATTCTTATAAGGGCTAGTTTTACAAATTGTACATTTCTACCCCTGTTGTCAAACTAGAACTTGACTAATTGAAATACTAGGTCATGTAGATCAGATTCTAATCTTTTTTTTTTTTTTTTATGTTTGATACAAATAAAAAACATTAGGGACTAAATTACTATTGGACTACTAAACTATTAACCTGGACTAAATTACTCTCTTACAATCTTGCTGCTATAGGTGCTTTGCAATCGACCATGGGAGTCATTCTTTTTCTTCGGGGACTGCAATGGCACTGGCTGCTTTCAAGTAAACAGGACTTATCCCATACGTAGTGTCTTGTTTTTGCGTTTCTTCTCTCCGTTGAGAAAAAAAATTGCTGGTTAGTTGATAATTAGACCGTTTCTCGTACAATTTTCTGGCATGGCCTTTAGTCTTGATGCGGTCTATGAGCAACTGGCACCCTGTCACCATATTTTGTCTCCTTCTTGCAAAACATACATCTTGCTTTACCGGCCAAATCAAGCTTCCGATAAAATTCTCCAACTGTTGTGGTTAACATGAAAAATGTTTATACGTTTCGTCAACCACTCCCAGCACCACTTAATCCAGCACTCATTGTCAACCTCTCTAAACCTGTTTTCTTTTTTCCTGTCAGTGATCCTCACCATTTAACAAAAGTTTTAAATCAAATCAAAAGTTCTGTGTTTTTTATATATATGATCAATATTTTCAATTAAAAGAAATCGAGTGTGTGATGTATAACCTTTGATATTGTTAAGGGTCTCCTTAAGGTGACTGAAACTGCTGAGAAGAGGATCCTGCTCTTCATCCTGTAAGAAGGTAAGCAAAATCAGTGATTTATTTGTATACAGCTTTTAAGCACTTCATAATGCAGATATTTCCATAAGACACTAATTAGGTAAAGTCTAATCATTTATAATGTCAATCACAATTATTGTGTATCCAGTTTGAAAATGCAGAAATATTGTAAGCATTTAAACAGGATATGGTTGAATCAAAATGTGGTTGGTCGGTGGGGATTGTGGCTTTAATTCGAGGGGTTTAAAAAAATATGGCATTAAATGTACAGGAAGGACCGCTTTTTTTTTCTTTACAGTCTCTATTTTACAGGCACAAAAGTAAACAGAGGCTTCAGGAGGCTTTGCCAGTCCTTTATAAAATGTATACACTAAATCATTGAAATGTTTGGGATCACTTGGAAATGTCTTGGTTTTTGAAAGAAAAGTACTTTTATTACAAAAAAAAAAACTGATCAGAAAGACAGTCTATACTGTTAATCTTGTACATGAGTATTATAGGTGGAAACCGCTGGATTTTTAATGAAATATCCACAAAGGTTTACAGAGGCCCAATTTCATAGTTCATACCATCATACTTGTATTCCGATAGATTTTATTTTGTCATGTTAAGAGCATAGTTAATAGGTAGATAACCCTTTTGCAATTATGTCAGCACAGATTATAACTGTTGTGCTGAGCAAAGAACCAATAAACTTTTGCACTTCTTTAGGCTAGTTGAATATTTGGAGAATCAGCATTAGTAGGTTTGATTATAGACTCAAAAATGACCAGAAACGGAATCTTGTTTAATTCATTTATTTTCTGTATCTCTTAAGGGCGGGGCACAACCTGGACAGCTTGCAATCGCAGGGCAGAAACACGCTGACGACAATCCAACTGCCTAATATTTTCGATTCTTTTACATGCCTCTCACCAGAAACAGTGAGAGATGCAGTTAGCTGCACTGGGAGGGCAGTAGTGATAAATCTGTGATAGTGGGGCCTGAACCCTTGGATCAGTAAGCCAGCACCTTAACCACTGAGCCACCAATGCCCCCATCTTCTTTAATTCATCAGACTAGATTTGTCGTGAGAAATAAGGGCTATTCCATATGAGAAACTGACAAGGAACTGAAGATAACATACAGTGATGTGTACAACAGTGTGTACATCACAGAACAGGGCAAACTGGCTCTAACCAGAATAGAAAGAAGTCTGAGGTCCAATGCACAACAAGGGGACAAATATATCAGCCTCTAGTTTGAGAAACAGATGACAGACAGGTCTTCAATTGTCGCGCAGGAACACACAGTCATGAGGTTCTTGCATTGAGAGGCTGCACACCACAGGAGACGTCTGATGAGATGAAAGATACTTATAGGGATTGTATGACATAGCCAAGCACCGGCATTGTCAGTTCAAGTGTAGTTAGACAACAGTGGAAAAGGGTCAATCACTATGGTCAGATTCAAACTTTCCATTCGCACCTCATTTGCCTAATAAATTTCTCCTCCAAACTTCCCAAATTTGCCTTCAAATTTTAATCTCCATTTTGTTCAGCACTATTCCTTGACAATAATCCCCAAAATAAAGCACAAAATATGATACTATGATATTTGTGTTGATATCTTGAATCTAACAACAGTCCAGAGCCTCCCATTTCAAACCAAGTCATAACCAGATCAAGTGCAATCGCAGCTGAGCCACTGTAGCAACAAAATGGAAGCGCCCATCAGTTGAGCACATGTCCACAAGTTTTGGCAAAGTAACTTCTATTTAAAGGTCCTGTCACATAATATTCATCACCAAGTATGTTTTAGTTGCCATAATATTAGTTTATTGTTATGATTAAGAAAGTAACTTGGTGGGATGCACACAATGCAGTCCAAGGAACGCACTGATTGCAATCAAGGCTCAAATTTAATTTTGCTGGTGAGAATGACGCAAAATCAATATAATACTGGCATAAGAGAGAAAATTGGATGTAAAAAAAAACACCTTAGGTTTTAGTGGCGTTCTGCATGAGCACCACACTTGGCAACATAACAACTTTGTGTTGCGAACGCCGTGTCTGTCCGTTCGTATACACACGGGAACTCTGTGGTAATGTTTCCATTAAAGAAATCATCTCAAAAACAATACACTTTCAGACAATATCAAAACTTAGGGGAGGGGGCAGTCATAACATTATGGTTACATGACATTACGTCATCAAAACGAATTCCATTGAAACCTTGATTCAAGAGGAGTTAACTTTTTCGGTACTCCGCTTTTAGACAGTGCCAAAATCTTTATATTATATTTTGGCTACCGGTGCCAATTAACAACATTGTGTCACTGACTAAACACTTATTGATGAGGGTGCATGTATTTATATTCAAGGTATAAATATATATTTATTTCAAGGTTGACCTGAGTACTCTGTCTGATGGCTTAATTATAGCATTGAATTGTTTGTTTCTTTATAACAGATAACTGCTACAAGGAACCCATGTTTAGCAGAAGCAATAATATCCCTTTAAAATCAATGATAAAAACCAATCAATCCATCTATATGTAAACTGCCAATCCGTCAGTGTCTCAGGGAAAACACGAGACAATACCAGCTGACTTTGAGCAAGAGGGCAGTGGTGGCTTTGTTACTCACCCGAAGGTCAGTGGTTCAATCCCCAATATCACTGCTGTTAGGCCCTTGAGCAAGGCCCTTAACCCTCAATTGTTCAGTTGTAAAAAAACATTATAATTCTAAGTCGTTCTGTGTAAGAGCGTAAAATGTAAATGTAAGAGGTATCTTCACTGATACACATATTCATAGATATCCAATCAGAAGCAGAAGTTGACACCTGGTTAATGTCTGTGTTTACTGTACTTGAGTTCCATTTGGACACCACTCAGTGTTTCATTATGCAAAGAAGGCTTAATTGTGCAAACTTAAATATGTCTCTGTATCATTCTAATCTAGGAAACCTAGGTACAAGCACGTCATTATTTCATATATTGGTCATTGAAAATAAAGGGTATGTTGACTCAGTAGTCCTTGTAAAGATCAAATTTACAAAATCCCACATAAACTTTACATTAAATCACGAAAGACTTTACCATTGGTGTATGTGTACTCCATCTACAGTTTCTCTTGATAGCACCAACCACTGTAGCAATCTCCCCTTGGATGATGTATATGCTCTTGTCCACCATCGTGAATCTGAAAATAGAGCAGGAGAATGTAGTTAGGCCATGCAAGGATTAAAAAGCAGAAATGTTTGTGTTTAATCAAGATTTAAACCGCTTCCATATATCTGTAGGTGATCATTTGCATGTCTACCATTTGTTCATCATAAGTATTATAAGTAACATCCACACCAGGGTTAGATCAGGTAACTAAAGATTTCTGGATTAGCCCCATGATACTGAACTGATCAAACCAACATTACATAATCCATAACTGTCCTTCTAGTAGTCCACACACAACACTTTAACAGACCTGTATGCAACTTGGTTTCTGTTAAATATGTCGGTAAAGTATAATGTTGCATGTTTATTGAATCTGAGCATGCTAAGCTGCATGTAAATCCTGTAAGGACCTGAGTATATTTCAGCACACTGCACACTGTGAGCAGACAGAGAGCATAGCTTTGGGTGGTATGATGGTATTTGTCCATCGGTTGAGATTCTGCCCTACCATTTATACCACAAAGGTTAAAAAAAAAGAGAGAGAATTGAGTTTACAGAAAAAGTGCTTTATGTCTGTGCGAATATATACACACGTAACATCATTTTATTTTAATATGGGCATCAAATGAAAAATACTGAGTTTGTCTCATTTAAATGAAGAATGCCAGACTAAAATTTGAAAATAATCAAACATGATGAAACAGTATGGTCATTTTTAGCAATTAATTGAATGAACTGGTAACAATACTATAAAGTAATATATACTGATACCATGACATAAATTTTTTTTCCTCTTTGGCAACCAAATCTCACCCAGGCGGCGAAGCAGCTGAGCTCAGGCGTGCAGAAGCGCGAGAAGGGTGTGGGAGGAGTATCGTTTTTGGTTTTTTTGGCTGGTGAATTATGACTTCTGGTGCAATATTGGAAGCAAAATCATACCAAGTTATAAATGTGCAGAAATAAACTTTATTCATGAGTCTACACAATTTTATCAAACCGAATCATCAATTAATTTTTTAACAACTGAACAAACACTAATATTTTCGGTAATGAAGCATCTTAGAGTGGAATAACCACATTTTATAAATGATAAATTATTTTTAAGCTTTGATTATTTTTCATCATTCCACTGTACAACTACATTGACAAACTCTATTTTATAACCTCACGGTTTTTCTATGTGTCTGTATTTTATGGAGTCTCTAAGGGGAAACAGAGGAAAATAAAATAAAATAAAATAAAATAAATAACTTTTATAATATATACATTTATATATAGGTTTCAGGTGCGCACCAGAAACTATCACGTGAAACTATCACGAGAAAGTAAAAGCTATGATTATAAATGGAAATACGTAACTTAAATGAGCTGTATTTTAACCATTGACTCGCCAACAACGAGCATAGTGATGTTATCAGGAAATCAGATGACTGATCAAGGCTGGTGTATCCCCTGCACCAAAACAGATTTCAAGACTCCAAAACCTGCTTTAAGTGTTGACACCAGACAAGCAAGGTTGCAGTGTCTTTACAGGTGAGTCCAAGATTAAAATACAGCTCAACTAAGTCACATTTATATACGTAACTTTCACTTAAATTTTTTTAGAGTGCCGAAAAAAAAAAAAAAATCAATTCACATCTGAATCGCGATTCTTATTTATTAGGATTCTGAATGGATCCCAATTTTCAAGAATCGTTTTTTAATAACACGTTTTTTCAAGCATTTCCAACCTTACTCACAGCACATAGCGTTTGTCTAGACACAGCCTCTGTGGTGTATTGTTCCAATGAGCAGCGGCTCCAAAACTAGCTTTTAGCCTAGCTTTGGCATGGATGAGGAAAAAGAAATACAGCCAGCACCGTCTTCGCTGAAGGCAAATGCCTGCACTTCGGATTTTATCATTTCCGGGTAAAAAGGAGCTTGACATGATATGCGGTGCGCAAAATAAAAGTCAACTATTTCGGGAACACTTCAAATCCCCGAGCCCACATCTTATACCATCACCCAGAGTTGAAAGAACCGGAGCAGCAGCTTCACAACTCCCAACCAACTCTGAACGAGCAAAGCGGATTAGTACATCTACAAAACCAGTTGTCTAGAAATTTAACTTTTTTCTTTCTTATAGAAGTTCCTAGCGTATAGAAGAATGTAGTTACTCGTGAAATTGGCTCCCTTTGTTTGTAATGTTATGAAACAAACATCGGTTCGAATCAAGAATCGAATCTGAATCAAATAGTCACCCCAAAAATAGGACTCGAATTGAATTGTGAGTTGTTGTTCGATCCACATCCCTAATTTTATTTTCTTCTCCTTCTTCCCCTTTTGGACAGCCAATGACAGACGGGTTTTTCAATATGCTGGCGAGTCAGTGGGTTTTGCAGTTAATTTGTGAAGGTGACCCGCCAGATGCGGGTCACTTGGGAGGTGTGGTAAACACCGTGCTGTCAGACTCGTGTTTCTATTGCGCACACGGACCACACCGGGGTCTTAAACTGTTCATACTGCGGTCTGTTACAGGTTACATTTTTAAAATAATGTGAATAGCCACTCTGGAAAAAATTGGATTCAGGCCACTTGGCTTGCAGTGTGAACAAAGACTAAGTGAGTGCAAAACTAAGCATGCAGAGACACACCATCCAGTGGTAGTCAAAGTGCGAAATACAGAAGAATTTTTCTTTCTCGTGTCTTATTCTTCTTCTTCCAACATCTGCATTAAACATTAAATAAACTCTTCATCTCTTGAGGTACAAGCTGTCATGCATGCCTTTTGCATTCTTGTTTTCATTAAATTTAGGGATTGTTTTACCTTAACAGAACAGTATTTGCAAATATAGTCGTTATGTGCGTGCATTCAGCATAAAATCAACTATTCTCTGAAGATAACTCACATCTGAAGATGCACACATCTGCAACCACTAAAACTTATTCAGACTAACAGTAATGACACACTCAACAAGAAGTCATAATAAACGCTGACCAGTAAGAAAACATCCATCGACTCAGGATGTTCTCTTCCACTGAGTTCTTTTAAGTTTAGCAAATTATATCAACTCAAAATGGCTACACGCAGCTTGAGAAATCAACAAAATACATTTCTTAACTTTTAATATGCTATATTATGATGTATATACACAAGCATTAGTTTTAGACCAATCAACAAAGAGGTATATTCACATATTAAATCTATAATGCTGGCTATATAGTTTGCTGTTTCAGGGAGGTAAATATACATCACTAATCATGAATTAGCAGGCTAGCTTATGGCTAACCTGGATGTGTTCATTGTTTGTCCCCCCACTTTATAGATTGAATACACTGACGTCAAAATTAACAACCATCAACCTTGTGTAGAAATAGCAATGAACAATCTTTTTTTTTTCATTGTTCTTGGTTTAAAAATTTGGATATTTATAAAAATCACAACACTTATACAATCATAATACAAAACAAATCAGCACATAGATATTGTGATGATATATTGGGTGGCCCCTGGTGACTTCCTTTCCCAGGTTACACCCAATTAAAGATTAACTGTATTATGTGAACATATAAAAATATAACTCTGGGGTACACCAACACTGCTTGGGATCATGCTGACTTTTACTTTACTGCCTGAGCCAAGACAAGTTCAAGGGAAACAAAAATCACAGCACCCCCAGACAGCACACTACTAAAATCAATGGTATAAAGACAGGGTACACCCTGAACTGGGCTCCAGTCTACTGCAGGGCCAAGACAGAAATGAACAGCCATTCACACTCACTTGGAGGAGCTTCTTCCAGCAGGCCGTTCGGGCCCTGAACCAGAACACCAGTACCTGGACACTGTAGGCTCCCCCCTACACATATACATCCACCTCAACCGATTGTTGCACACAGCCACTTATCACTTGTCACTTAGCAGACAGACAATAACTTGGAAAAAATTGCCACTGCATCACATTTCATTATATTACCTTTATATTTGATATTTATATCTTGTATCCTAGATTTTATTTTATATTTATATTTTATTCTATATATTTTACATCTTAATATTCATATTGAACTTCACTGTAAAATCCCTTAAATAGTTTTAGTTATAGTTATTGTTCTTTTCTTCTTGCTATTACTAGCTTATTCTTCACACTTTTTTTGGACAGTCGTACGAAGCATTTCACTACATATTGCACTGTGTATAAATTCTATGTGACAAATAAAATTTCTATTTGAACTTTTACACATATGGGCAATTAAGTGTAGTCCGTTGCCTTAGGAATGCAAAACAATTAACAGTTAGAGGGCATACACTTCATGGCTGCCACGCATTCTCAGAGTTCTTTCATTCCATCATTGAAACACATTACAATTTAATAGGAAGCATGCACAAGGAAACATTTTGGGTGAGGGTGTGTTCATATTTTGGTGTGTGACATCAACATCGTTGTTTTATTGAATGAAGATATGAACATGGCTGAACACTAGCTGATAGAGCATGTTAGAATTTATTATATTCTTTCCGATATGACGAACTGCTCATAAGGAAATGCATGCATGTCAGCACAGCTGGTATCAAATTGCCAGAAAAACACAGTTTCAAAGTAGATGTCGAGACATTCAAGTTGAAATGGAAGCAGATTCAAGACAGAGACCATCCATGCAAAGCGTAAGAGCGCTGAGAAAAGAAGTGGTGATTCAGCTAAAGCTATGCTTTGTCATAAAACTGTCAAATGTCCTGCATGGCTGCAAAATATTGTGGCCCATCTTTCAAATGGGGCACACCAAAAAACTCTGGTAAGTGCTAAGATTATAGCATATGCTAATACAAGACATAGCTAACATCCCCTCATCCTAAACTTTTATACAGCTTCTTTGTAATTTTCAAATTCAATTATTTACATTTTAGCAATGTGAGAAATATTTAAACACAAAATTTGCTTTTTGACTCACATGTGGCAGTCATTGTAGTTTGTTGACAGAAATAAAAAAAATATATATATTTTTTGTGTGATTACAGACAAGCAGCCTGGTAATTCCTTGCCCAAATAAAATATGTGGGTCTTCACCTATAACTAATCTCCCGTCACCAAGTCCTTCAGAGTGAAGTCAATCCTCAACACCAACACTGTCAGAAGCATCAAAGAAAATCAGGTGAGAAAATAAACTTGACCCTCCTGATGTTGCTACTCTATAGTATATGGGCTGTTTCAGAATCAGGGTATACTTTTTGGGTTAACAGGAGCTCAAAAATAAAACTCCTAATTTTTGTGGTTTCTTGTTACCAGTCAACACCTTATGAGACTTGAATATTTTGTGTGAAGTATCAGAGCTACAGGTCTAATGGTTTATAAATTTCACTGGATGAACGTATAACAGGTAGAGGGTCTCTAGAATAACTAGATCTGCTTGTAGTGTATCGGAATTGTATATATTGTATAATAAAAGCACACTAAACACATAATCTGTGCAGGTTTCATGCAACATTTGTTGTATATATATTATTAACTGCAGTAACAATCATTGTGGTTTTCTGGAAAAGACACTTTTTGACAGACAAGCTTATCAAGCTGATGTGGAGCTCTGTACAGAAAGCAGTTCACATCCAATCCCAATTATATTATTGATCAAGCTATGCAGTACCATGCTGCTTTAGAAAAAGCAATTAATATCTGAAAAAAAAGCACTTCTGTCCTCCACTTGTAAGGTCTACTTTCGGAGAAAACATTTCTGACATACAAAGAATCCCGACAAATCCACTTAGATTATAAAAAAACCCTCCAAAAGTAAAAGTTAGTTAGTAAGTATTACAGTGGAGAGAACTAAATTCTGTACTTGGTTAAAATTCGAGCAATATTTTCCTCTGATATCATTACTTATAGGAATTTAAAAAATATTCCACTAATGTAGCTGGAATACCTCGCCTCTATACAACAATTAAACAAGATACAGTCACAAAGTATGCAAGTGTTTACTTAAAGGGGTCTCTTGTATAATTTAAAAAAGACAACCCTGACCACGAAACAGCCCATATACGTATACTAATTGTTTAATCATAAAATACAAGTTTTATATGTGCATGTTTACATAAAACACCCGAGTTGAAAACTGCCTTAAATTGTACATGGTTATTTAAAGCTTTGAGGTTAAAAAGATTTTTGTGTGAAAGATTTCTAAAATCTGTTTAGCATTGCTGAAGCGAAAGTGAACTATTCCTTGAAAAATGTCAAGTAATGTTGAATAAACATCTTCATTTAGATAACAATTTTTAAAATCGCATTAAGGCCATTTATTTATTTCTTTTTTGGTGGCTTTCTATTATGTAACCCCAAGACAGGAAAAAAATATATTTTAAGAACAGGTATTTTACTTTTTTCTTTAACACAACAGAACAAGAATGCAATATTTTTTCTTGTATTCTTAAAAAAGCCTGAACTAACGTTTTGATTTCAACATTTAATAATTTTAATACAGTAGTCTGTCCTAAGCTGATGGTGTGCATTTGGTACTTTTCATACCATGTGTATTCTGTTGAAACCACTGCTTTAAACGGACCAGTGCCACATACTGTCACCACATTTTCCATGACATTCAAACAGGTGCTTGCCCTAAAAATACTTTCATAGACATCCCTTTTCACCTTGCCCCTGAGGGTGGTAGTAAAAGTGACTCGACCCCCAGGTAGCTTTTAATGCTGCTGCCATCAGTTTAGGATGGAGAATGTCTGCATGTAGATTAAAACTGAAGTCTCTACTTTCAGAAATGAAAACAAAAACGAAAAAGTCATATTGGTCAGGAGTTGGCCGTGCTGCTGCTCTGGTTCGTTTAGCGCAGGGTGATGGCGTAAGTTGTGGGCTCAGGATTTGAAGTGTTCCCGAAATACCTGACTTATTTTGCACACCGATTTTTTCAAGCTCCTTCTTACCAAGAAAATTGTAAAATCCGAAGTGTACCCCCAAACATTTGCCTTCAGCGAAGACGGCTCTGGCTGTATTTCTTTTTCCTCCGTATTTCTTTTAGCCATGGCTAAAAGTTAGTCCTAGAGCCATCACTCACTGGAACAATTCACGACGAAGGCTGTGTCTGGACAAACGATACGCGTTATGAGTATGGTTGGAAATGTTCTAAAAAATGTTTTTAAAGATTCTTGAACATTTGGATTGATTCAGAATGCTAATAAATAAAAATCACCATTCAGACGTGATTCAATTTTTTCCCGGCACCCCTAGTACTCAGCAAGTTAAAACTGGCAGAAGAATAAATAAATAAATCTTTTTTTTTTTTTTTGCAAATATTAACAGTGGCAAATCCACAAAACAATGAATTAAAAAAATATCCTGGCATGTCTTTGGATAGTGGGAGCAAAGAGAAGCACCTGGAGGAAACTGACTGGAGCACGGGGAGAACATACAAGCTCAAAGCAGAAAGACCCTGATCGGCCACAAGATTCAAACGCAGAGCCTATTTGCTGGAAGGCGACAGTACCACCTTGAGCACTAAGCAGTTTTAAGTAAGGGTTACACATTTTGCTGTGACAAATCATTTATAAAATTATAACACAGGATTTTAT
Organism: Porochilus rendahli; assembly: GCA_039654305.1. Lineage (NCBI taxonomy): Eukaryota > Metazoa > Chordata > Actinopteri > Siluriformes > Plotosidae > Porochilus > Porochilus rendahli. The sequence goes on from JBCNYG010000025.1 coordinate 31,799,027, forward strand.
TTAACAGACTATAACTAATCGCAGACGTCCAACCATGGACTTGAAGTACCCTTGAATATCCCTACCATAACACACACGTCAACCCAGGGAGGGCTGATAATTAGATGATTCGATGTTATGAGAACAGGAAGTTAGATGTTATGAGAACAGGAAAAACTTTTGATCAGATAGGTTTTTGGCTTTTGGCAGCACTGCAACGGCAACTTCCACAGATGACATTATTTTTTTTTTTTTAACAGTCAGAGAATTTTATTTATTTATTGCTGTGACAGGGTATGAAGGGAATTCCAAGAAATAGAACAATAAAAGCTCCTAAAAAAAACATACCTTGCGATTAAACAACATAAACAATAGAATACCAAGAGTCTAAAACTTTTACTATGAGAAATAAAGATAATAAAGTTGTACATTACTTTATCACTATGTTGGCATCAAAATAATGGTATTTTGTTTTAGCGTCTGTGCTCATGTTTCCACTGATGGCATGGCGTGCACTTGCACTTCGCAGAATTTTTTCTTTTTATAGTCAATGCCTTTTCTTCTTGAGGAGAAATAAGTTTTCAGATAGCTTTGAAAAGACACTTATATTATTATGGCTGTTTCTTTAATGAAATAAATGCAAATATTTTCAGAGCTCCCCTTTTAGGCCAAAATATTTATATTACACATCTTTCAATTGTGAACATGAATATAGTGTACCCTTAAAACATAAAACACAACTGAACCTTGGATCACTAAAGTACTTTTAACTATTCAAAACTGACACCCCATGGCACCTACCCCTTTGATGCTACCAAGGAAAAGTACAATTTGTTTCTGAGAGTGTTAGCACAAAAATCACTGAAAACTTGTTCCAAGAGCTCTGTGTAGCATTTAGTCTGTTGGTCCGCTGTCAACATGTTGTGCAAGTTAAAACCCACGAGTTATAAAGCATGCCAGCTATATTATTTAGTAATAAAAATGTGTAAGGATATTCTGTAGTGCTAACTAAAAGTTCATTCAACTAGCTGCAGCTCAAATGGCCTTGTCTGACAGCTGACCAAGCCTATTTAGCGTGTCGTCAGGAACATACACTAGTAAAATATAGTAGATAAGAACATTTCTGTTATTTAGTAAATATACTTGCTGACAATGGGCTGCTCTGAGAGTAAATACAGAGTAAACAGTGAAGCTGTGGGGATTTTATCCTGGCATGCTAGCGAGTTAGCAAGGTAGGTGTTAAGCCACGATAACAACTTAAAAGCGAACTTAATACTTTCAGTACAGTGAAGCACGTTTCCCCTTAAAGGTGTTCGAAGAGACACGTATCATTTATCTACACGTCTGGCTATTAAAGGGGAAACAAAAATACATTACCTGTATAGACGCGAATCCAAAATGGCGTTCAGGGGCTAGCAAGCTAACAAGCTAACTGCCTGATGAAAGTAAAGACCAACTGTTTGTTGCCACGACGCACATTAAAGTAACATGACACTCCACAATCTGATCAAAACACAGTCTTACGTTTAAGCAATTTCACGTCATGCCCAGGAAGATCCCTCTGTCTGAAGTTGTAACGTTATTAACGTCGCTATGGTTAGCAAGCCGGTCCTCACAAGTAAACTTACTGACGTGGAAAAGCGTGAAGTGCAAACGAGCTTGATGTTTTCATTTGACATGCTTCAATTTCAACCAATCGCTTGCTCCGTTTCTCTCCCGTGTCACATTTAAACAATTTAAACAGGGCGTTTCGACATTTATATTCGTAAAGGGTGTATTTCTATAAATCACAACCGTACGAAAATTAATGTTGCTTACGTCAGTAAACTGAAAAAGGCGAATTAGTTTTACCTGATAAACCAAAAAGGCGGGGTTCCCAAACGTGCCACGGCACCATCATACTTGGTTGACCGTCAGTGACGGAGAGACTCGTAACAGAAACGGACTGTGACGTTACTGTTCTGTTTTTGTCAGTGGTCGGGAGTGGGTTAGCCTTAATAATAATAATAATAATAACAATAATAATAATAATAATAATAATAATAATAATAATAATAACAACA
>JBCNYG010000025.1:31834720-31846830 GCA_039654305.1 Porochilus rendahli
TATATTACACAGCCTTCCCTCATTTGGGATTGTTTTCATGACCACGTATTTCCTGGCACCTCAAAATTTTTTCAGGAATTTTTCTAATTTAAAATGCACCTAACTGACATTAGAATTTACTATGCAATGTAGGCACTTACTAACAGATGTAAGCAGTAATTCCTTTAAGATTGCATTTTTTTTTTAGGTTATCGCTATAGAGTGTTAGTCACTATTGATGGCTCTCGAACCAGCATGGGATACTTCAAAGTGGCTTTATATGGTGTCAGTGGAAATACTCGCCAGTATCAGATTCACAAGTATGCATCCAACACCCTGTATCATATTCAATTATTCTATTACCTTTTATATGTTAAATAATATTTAACATTTACAGAGTATTGCCAACTAATTAGCAATTATGTGCCGAAGGTGAGGTGAGTGTCCCTGAATAGTACCTGAGATGGAATATAGAGGAGAGTATTCAATTTTGAGATATTTACTGACAGACAGTACATCTATCCTCATATTGTTACAAAAATTAATCAGTTACAAATGATAAAAATACACATTACGAGTGAAGGCCCCCTGTAATAAACATAAGGGCTAATAGACTCACTAAACCATTATGCATATAATTGTTTTATTATATACTACACAGGAACATATAAGCCAGACTAAAACAGAGTTTTTAATACTTTATTTATTTATTTTTATTTTTTTTATACACATTTTGACCATTGCAGAAGCAGGTCAGGCAGATCAAGCCATACATAAGCTTTGTGATTATGGTAAACAGTGTTTTTTTTTTTAAAGATAGTTAGTATACACAATACATGGAAACATAAAGAAAGGCAAATTAAAATGACATATTTATCAATTATTTTTCAATTTTTTTAAAGCATGATAGTGTCACATACTGTGACGAACCATGAGTGTCTATTGTTTTGATTCAGGCATTGTCCACACAGCATAACACTTTTTAAATTCAGACCAGATCTTACGTGTAGTAAATACTAAATCACAATATTAAATTTTTTAGACAATTTTAATAAATGAATGAAAGCAAATGAAAAACAGCTTCAACTAATTTGTTTCAGAGGCATGTTGTCACCTGGTAGTACCTACGAGCTCCTCATTGATGTTGAAAAGGAAGTTGACGAACTGACTAATATGAAGTTTATATGGAACAACAAGATAATAAACCCTTTGCTGCCCAAGTTTGGTGCAACTCGGATAGCAGTAAAAAGAGGACGAGATGGAAAAATGTGAGTCATTTTATGTTTATCTGGTTCGCCAACACAGGACAGGTGCTTTCAGCAAAGAAAAAGCAAAAACAAAGTGATGATGCTAGATAACAGTATGATCAGAGAAGCCCAAGCATAATACACAGCAGATTACAGATTTAGGTAAATGAGTTATGATTACAATCATTATACAATAATCTGTGTTTCTCTGTGACAGGTTCAATTTCTGTGGAAGTGAGCAGGTACGAGAGAATGTCCTTCAGACCCTTTCTCCCTGTCAGTAATATAAAATTCAGATGATTACATTTTAAAGCTCAGATGTACATCTCAATAAAGCATCTGCATTAATATGGCCTTGTATTCCCTTTTCTGTTAATTTTATTCAAGTATAATTTTATAATGTAATATATAGTATAATACATATATAATTATAAAGTATAATGCAAATAATGTGGTTGTCATGGTGGTGTAGTGGGTAGTATTTCTCTCTCACAGTTCCAGGGACCTCAGTTAAAATTTGAAAAATTAAACTTGTGCTATTATCTGTAACTTGTCCAGTTCCCTTTAGTTGAATAGAATTGAAAACTATATTTTCATTATACCTGCAGTACACTCCAGTGCCATCACTGCCTGTCAGAGCCGACAACAATCCACAGAGATCTCACTGGTCTCAATAGTTAATTTCTGTTTGTCTGCCTGTATTCTTTAAAGTCTTCAGAGCTCGATTGTGTCACTTCCTTTTCTCCATATGTGCTCCCCAGCACACATGACACCACACAACAACATTACAGAAAGCCTCATACATGCAAGGACACGGCAGGTATTAATTGGTCAGCTGAGCTACCCCAGGTGGCCCCTGTCTCAGCACTTGCTATGGGACACATTTCCAATGGTTCCTTGGAGCACACTGGACTAAGTTTCTGAGTTTGGATCCACATCCTTCTCCTCATTCAACATCTCTTCGGTCTAGCACTCAAATTGGCCTTTTAGCGCAGAAGTGTTATCACTGCCACAGGACTCATTTTCTTTGTCTCTTTCATGATAACTTTGAGCACCACTATACTGCATATGTCAGCTACACACCCTCGGCAAGGTCGAGGATCTGAAGGAAACCTACACGTATAAGATGTCAACCACTAAGCTTTCTATTTTTATAATGGGTTGTGTCTTCATTGTAGTAGCAGTGGACACTGGCTTGCCCAGAGAGTGTTATTTTCCATGTGAGTACCTCTGAGTATGACTCTTTATCTAAGAATATATTCTTTTCTGGATCCATGTCATTTGGCAAGATGTTCCTGTACATGACTTAGAATGTGTGCTTGAGGAGGCTTCTGACACTGAGGGTAGGTGTGATTGTGAGTTAGTGTATATTTCTGATTTTCATAATGATTAAGTCCATTAATAATTTTGAGAATGACTTGAAGGTTCCTGTTCTCCACTGTGTGCTTATGGCAGTGCCTGTGATCGCTTGTGTGTGTGGGCAAGTCAATGTGTGGGTCTAAATGTGCCTGTGTTTGAGCAAGTGTGTTTGTGAACCCATATGTGCCTACAACCCAAGCTGTTCATGCTAATCATTTTGGCTATCTAGCCCACATCAAACATTGAATTCATGCCAACTTATGCCAACCTGCTTGTTCCGGCCAACTAGTTAATGCCCACCTTTTAATTCAGGTCCACCGTTTATTCATGCTCATGTGATAATTCATGGCCATGTGATGATCTACCTGTTAATTCATGCTGTGGAGGAAATGTATCTTATTGTAACTATATCAAACATTTATATATTTACACTGAAACTGACCACTGTGAAGCCCCAGGCAGCACATGAGTACTTTGTATACCATGTTCTTTTTGACTATGTTCTTTGTTCAACTTGAGTGTCTGAATTGATCATAACACACCTGCAAGACAAAACAGACCAATCCTTGTACGCAGACCATGGACATGACAAAACTCACACATTGACTCCATTACAGCCTACCTGTCACGCCTAATGTACATACACGAGCGACATCAAAGTTTACAAAGGTCTGCACACCATCGCTCTAACCATGTATCAGCACCTCACCCCACACCAGGAAAGAGGAAGAGGAAGCGGGAAGGGCAGAGGAAGATTGTCAGCAGCCGGGGCAAAAACCACAACCCATAATGCATGTTTTGGTTGCGGGAAGATGGGCTACCTAAAAGCCACTTGTACCATCCTCGCCTACTTTCAGTATGGAAAGAATGTATATTTTGCCAAAAAGCATACTGATGACAGAAAGTGAAAGTATAGAAGAATGTAACTATAGCAGGTGTATCAGTGGAAAATGCAATATTCATGAAGTGACTATCACGGGCGGCACGGTGGCGTAGTGGTTAGCACGTCCGCCTCACAGCAAGAAGGTCCTGGGTTCGCTTCCCAGCTCGGGGCGTTTCCGTGTGGAGTTTGCATGTTCTCCCCGTGCTTGCGTGGGTTTCCTCCGGGTACTCTGGATTCCTCCCACAGTCCAAAAACATGCACAGTAGGCTAATTGGCTGTTCCAAATTACCCCTAGGTGTGAGTGTACGTGCGAATAGTTGTGTGACTGATGGCCCTGCGATGGCCTGGCGAGCTGTCCCCGCGACCCTAATTAGGAATAAGCGGTTCAGAATATGAACGAATGAATGACTCTATCACTTTTAAAATATACACAGAAACCATATATTCATCTGCCCTTCCTTTAACTGTTAACAATGTTGTTTTAGACTACACTTAGTCCTAAAACGGGGCTCACTAAATTCTTATCCAAAGTTGAGCTCTTACTCTATGCACTGTGTGTCTGAGTGTCTGGACATCACTCTGTTTCAAGTTTTCTCAGTGGCACTCAAGTGTGAAGGAGTAAACGGGAAACAAATGACACACTCCTTTCTCATTTCTCAATCCCAAGGGCATTGAGACTTCCTTCAGCGAAACCCCTCCTGACATCATGGGAGTTCAGCCGGACCCAGAAATAGCACTTTATCTTTAAGAGTGGCGAGTTGTAATAGTGTAATCCTCACACTATTCTTCTCTCCAGACAGCCAGTGGTTCTCAGTAGTACACTTAGCTAACTTTTTAGTGTTTCCATCCATTCTTTGACAGAGAAATGGTAGAGATCTCTCCATGTGGTGCATCATAAGGGCTGATGGCTGGGAACTAATTGTAAGTTGGACTCAGCTTGTTAGCCTGGAGATATAAGGACTTTGTTTGCCATGCCTCGGTGCTAGGCAGTAACATCGCTGTGCCAGTCAATTTGTCTATCTGTTTGAGTTATGGGCTATTGGGTTATTTACAGTTTGTACAGACCCCAGCCTATAGTTTAATATAGTTTTTGTTTATCTGTCTGCCTATCTTAAAGTCTGGTGGAACCAATGAGAAAATTATTCATTTCCAAACCGCTTATTTCTAATTAGGGTCGCGGGGAGGCTGGCGCCCATCTCAGCCGACTCTGGGCGACATCCTGGACAGCTCGCCAGGCCATCGCAGGGCCATCAGTCACACAACCATTCGCACTCAGACTCACACCTAGGGGTGATTTCGAACAGCCGATTAGCCTACTGTGCATGTTTTTAGACTGTGAGAGGAAACCGGAGTGTAAAGTATTCACATTGCTGTAAAGCGTTTACACTGCTGTAAAGCATTCACACTGATGTAAAGCAGTTACACTGCTGTAAGGCATTCACACTGCTGTAAAGCGTTCACACTGCTGCAAAGCGTTCCTGTTGCTGTAAAGCGTTCAAACTACTGGAAAGTGTTTACAAGGCTGTAAAGCTTCATGTTGCTGTTAACCATTTACGTGGCTGTCAAGTGTTTACACTGCTGTAAAGCATTCACATTGCTGTTACACTTTCATGTTGTTATAAAGTGTCCACACTGGTGTAAAGTGTTCAGGTTGTAAAATGTTTACACTGATGTAAAGTGTTTACAATGCTGTAAAGCGTTCACACTGCTGTACAGCGTTCACACTGCTGTACTGCGTTCACGTTGCTGTAAAGTGTTCAAGCTGCTGTAAAACGGTTACACTTCTGTAAAGCGTTTATGTTGCTGTAAAGCATTTACACTGCTGTAAAGCATTCATGGGGCAGTGGTGGCCTGGTGGTAGGGTGCTGAATTACTGATCCCAAGGTCGGGGGTTCAGGCCCCTCTATCAGCAGGTTGTCACTGGTGTCCCCCAAGTGCAACTAACTGGGTTATCAAATGCATGTCTCTCACTGTCTATGGTGAGAACCATTGCTGATTTTCAACAAGAGTAGGCTGCACAGCCGTCAGCTTTTTTCTGCCCTGTGTACTCTGCCCTCACCGGCTGATATAGGCGCCAGCCTCCCCGGGACCCTTATTAGGAATAAGCTACGTTCAGAAATCAATGAATGAATGAATGAATAAAGCATTCACGTTGCTGTAAAGAGTTTACACTGCTGTAAAATGTTTGTGTTGCTGCATAGCGTACACACTGCCGTAAAGCGTTTACACTGCTGTTAAGTGTTCGTGTTGCTGTCTAGCGTTCACACTGCTGTTACGAATTCATGTCCCTCAACGAGCATGGGACTCGAACCCAGAACCTTCTTGCTGTGAAAGCTATTCACTATGTTACTGTGACTTTTGCCCCAAATCAGGATTAAAAACATTCAAAATAAAAATCTGCCCTGAAACTGGTATCATTCTTAAGTGTCTCAAAATGTATACTGCAAGTTATCATAGTGAATAACTTCACATGCAAGCGAATATTTAGCGACTTGAATTCGTGTATCACACGAAAGTCAGGAGATTTTTGCAAGTGATCTGCAAGTAATCTGCATTTGGTTTGCGTATGTTTGGCAAGTGAACCCGTGAATTTTCTATCGTAAATCTGTTGCACTTTGTTTACTGTTTGTTGTCAAACAATTTGCTTTTTATTTGTGCATTATCAGCTCAAACAAAATGTGAATAAAATACAAATGATGACACAATAAATGGAAAATGGCGGAAGCCAGCAAGTCTCAAAGTTTCCACGTTGAATTTTCCAACTTCTCGCTTTTCCATGCAGACGAGAAAAACATTTGTTTTTGCAAGACTCATTGTCAAAAGGCGAATGCTAAAATAAAGACCATATCTCCTTAGATGAACATACCACCAAAGAGCTCAGAGTTTTTTACTGACCCTTTGTACATTTATACAGTATCTTATGTTATGGCATGAAAATGTAAGGCAAATGTCTCTGGGACAATATAGGCCAATCAAATCCTAATCTTTTAAATATGTCACTGCTATACGTCAGTTTGTGAAAGTTGTGCCTTGCTAGATTTTTCATGGTGACTGTACTATTGTTAAACGTCCAAGATCAGCAGCAGTCCCTGAAGGACTAACGGAGATCCCAAGAAGGCGTGGTGACATAGCTTACAGCAGGCTATGGTCGCTGAACTGCTGGATATCCAAGTGGTGTTCCGAAAACGAAGTGGGCTTTATAGACAATTGGAGTACTTTTGAGGGTAAACCTGGCCTGATAGGGCGAGATGGTATTCACCCCACTCGGGAAGGTGCCGCTTTCATTTCTTGAAGCATAGCACATAGTCTAAGAACAGAACTAGTCAGTCAGTGGCTATCCAGAGACAAGGTCAGAGAGCAGGCAAACAGGCTAATCTGAGTGTCTGCTAGCTGCACAGAGGCATCATTCAAGGTCAAGTTTAATGCTATAGAAACTGTGTCTGTTCCCCGAACTTACCAAAAATGTAAAAACACTCAGAGAGTTTGTTTTAGTAATCTTATTAACATAAATTTAATCATACTGAACCTACAGCCAGCACCTTTGTGTACCTATGTGAAGATAGGATTGTTATATGTTAGATCTCTTACGTCTAAAACACTTATGGCTAATGAAATCATTACTGATCAGCAGTTTAGTGTAATGTGTTTAACAGAAACATGAATAAAACCCAATGAGTATGTCGCGTTAAATGAAGCGAATCCTCTCAGATACAGCAACCTCGTCTAACTGGCAGTGGAGGAGGCATCGCCGTAATGTATAAATAATGTATAATCAAGGCATTATACAAAAATCTACACATAGACTTAGTGCATTTGAAATTTTATAAACATAACATATGCATCTGGAAAAAATATGCCCATGCAGGTTATTCCTTTAATTATTATTTACAGACCCCCAGGGCTGTTCTCTGAATTCCTGTGTGAATCTGCAGACTTTTCAAATCAGGTTGTTTTTTTAGATAAAGCTTTAATTGTTGGTGACTTTAATATTCCTTTTGATAAACCAGAAGATCCTTTCAGAAAAGCTTTTGTGTCTATTCTAGATTCAGTAGGGGTAAATCAAACACTAAACCAAAACTAAATTACCGTAATCCAACTAGCATGAAAAGAGAGTCTCCTTAACTATAAAAAAGCTCATAGCACATAAAAGCACATAAAATGTGTGTTTGTTTTGCAAGATGGCGCTATGACCATTAATGATCGTTTTATCATATTGCTTTTTAGATTTCAAATCTTGTAATGCCTAAGAAGTTTGAGACAAAAAAATAATAAAATTAGTTATGTTAGATCACTTCCTGTTTTTTTCGGTGATTTGGCAAATTTGCTGCACTCTAGCAGCCACATGGTTTCACAAAAACTTTTTTATTGGTCCCCTATTTGTGTTGTATGAGCTGACCAAATTTCAAATCAATAAGACAAAAAGGCTAGGAGGATTGTGAAAATAGGGTGTTCAAATCCCCAAAAATGGCTAAAATTGCAACAAGAGGCTTTTTTGTGTGTCATGACATAATGTATAAACCATTCCGTTTTCAAACATTTACTCTAGGTTCAGTCTATGAGAGACTTTCTTTTAATTCGAGGTGGCACTTTTGCTACATTTATGTTGTGCAAACCCTGTTAATCATATGTAAATTTTTACCAGCATATACAGGTGTGGCATTTTTTAAAAAGCTATTTGGTATTGGTATTGTTTGACCCTAACAACAACAACAACAACAACAACAACAATATTATTAATAATAATATTGTTAATAATAATAATAATAATAATAATAATAATAACGACAATAATTCATTCAAAAACAATATTGTCCTTTGCACTCTTAGTGTTCGGGTCCTAATAATCAGAACAATTTGTGCTCGGGCCCTGTATAGTGGAAATTTAGGTGATTAAAAAAATTAAGTAATTATTTATTAGTTTGTTTGTTTTGTTTCAACAAGGCTAGCAAAGTAAATGTGGCACATATTGTATAAAACTACAAAATAAATAAACAAATCAATAAAATAAATGAATCCAAATGATAAAGCATGTTATTGAATTTGTTTACAGTGGGCTGAGATTTGCCAAATAACCTATGATTAAAATCTAGCAAGTCAAATACTTTCTAATGCAACTTAGAAAATGAGTTTACATTAGAAAATAAATGAAAACCCATGCACTACATGTTTTGCCCCATTGAAGATATTATATGACTATTCTGTATAAAAAAAGATAAGAAAAAAAATATATGTCACACAATCAGCATACAAAAGATCCACAAAAAAAAAATTGGCTCAATTCCTCGAATAGTGGTGAGTGCGTCATAGAAAACCCTGTTGTGCAACAAAAATGCCATCATAGACCTTTGTTTTGTGGTGTCTTCAACATGTTATTTTTTTCCCACCACATAGCTAATGTCATTTTCTATGTTTGTTGTGATTCTCTATGATTTTTCTTTTTACAGCTGTGATGAAATACATGATAGACATGTAAATGTCATATGGTCTTTGAGTCCTCTGATGCACTCAGGATCACACATTCTTCAATCAATTGTCCTATGATTACACCCACTGTACTTTCTGATATATCCATGTGTATTGTACAAATTTTTACAACAGCTTTAGGTTAATTTTGTCTAACAAGTATCCTGGAGTGTCATACAAGGATTTATTTGTGATGTCTCGTCAGATCTGTTAATGGTCCCAGGTCTCCGCCCGGCGTGTGTTGTGATTATTGGACCCACCCTGATTGCTTCCACCTGGTTCCCATTACCTCTTGGGGATAAATGGGCTGCGGTTCCCCTGTCCCATTGCCAGGTTGTCTTGTGAAAGAGAGAGGATGTTTCTTAATGCACACACCACGATCCAGCCGACCGATATAGAACATTCATGTACCACGCTTTCCTAGTTCCTAATAAAGGATCCTTGGTTGCACCTTATCTTATCATGTTTGTCCTGCATTTGGGTCTATTAGTTCTTGGTACCAGAATAACATTATTTAATTTTTCTGTAGCAATTATTGTATCACTATTGTATAAATATTGTACAAGAGTGAAATCTAATTGTTTACATGACAGACATACAATTATTCAGCTTTCAAATCCACCTGAAAAACATTCACAGTTTGTCATAGTCACTTGTAATCACTAATCAACAGTGGAGTGACTGATGTGTTTCAGGGTGCCCTCATGTCTGTATTCCTTCTGGTTTTCTCTTTTTAGTTATGCTGTCATAATAAGTTAAGCCAGAATCCCTGCTTGCACTCAGCACTAACAAACTCTCGTCTTTAACAGTTACCTGTTTTGAACATACCTAACAACATCTCTCTTTCTCTCTCTCTCTCTCTCTGTTTTTGCTGAGGTACGCATGCTATTTCTAAGATCCTAGTGATCCCGATCCTTTTGCTCTGAATCCTGTGATCCATCCTGATGTGCTACTACTGGTTGGGGTTCTAATCTTAGAAGCCCCTCGTTCTGATGATCCACATGGACCTAAATATACAATCAGAAACTGTGAAATACTTAAATGCAATAAATAGAAATATACATAATATTTGGGCTATTGGAGATTAAATTTCCTGTTAGGGCTGAGCTGCCTACTAGTTATTTCACATTACTAATGATTGAAAACACTGCAATTCAATTCAGTGTATTTGTACATTTGACTTTTGACATTGTTGCAAAGCAGCTTTAAATAGTAAAACAAATTTGGAAAATAATTTTAGATTTTAAATAATTCTCTATAATTTTGTATAATTTCAGTATAATTTCTCTTGGAAAATGCAACTGGGACTTCTTAGAGTATTCTTACAACAATGGTTTGCCAATACCTTTTATAGGTATAAACTTTTAAAATGTTTCATCTAATGGTATATATTACCTTTGGATGCTGTGTCAGTAAATTGTGCCACTCATCAGCATACCAGAGTCTTATTGTTTACAGTTCGAATAATTTCTTTGTTTTAGCTAAGGTGGGTGTGCATATATGACAGTACGAAATACATACTAAATAAAAATTACAAATTCTTTATTCTATTTATTTACCTCACTAGCACATGAGCACGCTGAGTTGGAAATGCTTGATTTCAGAGAACAAGCCTAAAATGCACACATTATTAAAGATAAAACAGTAGTGAGGTTAATTATGAACCAAACTGAACAAACTGGCACAAAATAGAAGGCAGATGTACAGATTTAGGTAGAAAATGCAAACATTTAAATAAGTAGAGGAACTGAGGTGTACCATTGAGGTGTACCAGCTTAAATTTAAACACATAATAGCTAGAAGCAGGGCGGAGACAGCGAGGACATGACAGGAGGATGACTCTCTATCTCCATCTCCCTTACCCTCTGATATTAATAATCCCTTATATTATATATTAGGAAACAGGGAACTTGTACTTGTTAATGAAATAAAAATATTCATAACACAATAACACATGAAAGCATTTGATCCTTTAATAAGACACAACAAGATGTTCAGGTATTTAAAATTTTAATTATTAAAAGTTGTTATTTACTATTATTTTAATATGCTGAAAAGTAGTTGTTTATGACATATATACATTTTCTGCTTGACATCAATTTTTACATTAAAATATTTACATAACTGGTAATCTAATGTTTCTGCTGAGGTCTAAGATAACTTAATTTTCATCTGACATAATGTTGCATAGAGTCCATTATAAACACAGAATACTGAGAAACATTATTATTTTATAACATATATACAAAGTAATTTATGCTCCTTGAGATAAATTATTTAATTTCCTTAGCATTGTAGGTTTTACTGTTTTTGTTGTTGTTGTTTTTTTCTTTTTAGTGCTACAACTGCACTTATTAGGGCAAGCCAAATCTGTGACTGTGTGCATGATGATTATTGAGTGGTTGGTTTCTAAGCCCACTCAAACTATTCTAATTTCCTGTGCTTCATATAAAGCCAAGGCTTTATTAGTTTCACACTTAAAATGATGTACAGAAAGGTTACTTAACTAAAACGATAGAGCCTTTAGTTTTAACGAGTGTATACATCATAAAGCAATCTGAATGCAATAATCATCCATCATTATTCAGACAATGGTGTAGCTTAGGGACTTGGCTTAAAGAATGGGAAACAGATTTGTTGGAAGGGGGAAGGAAAAGCTTAAGGACTACAAGGGAGTATGTAAAATAAGACAGAATCAATCACACTAAGGAAGCACTAAAGGTCAGTTTTAAGTGTAAATAACAGTGTACATGCTTTGTAAGATTAGGCAAAAAAAAAAAGATTTGGAATCTGGAATCTGATCTTAAAGAAATGTTTGTGTGGCAGTTAATCAGTGAGTATGAGTGCTCTATGCATTATGAACTGTGCTAAAATGTAGTTTGTATTATTAGGTGTGTGTCTATCTGTCATTCTGCACATATAAGCCATTTCCTGGACTCTAATGGGGGGTTTGGGGGGTGTGGGGGTGTTGGGGGTGTTGGGGGTGCGGGGCGCCCCATGCTGTGTTGTAGACCTGGTCTCATGTTTGCACTAACCTTTAATTACAGTGAAGGGTGCTATATTTCTAAAGGGGGTTGGAGCTTAATCACCATGTGTGCTTGTGTGTGTCTGTGAAAGAGTGGGAGAGAGCATGTGTGTGTGTGTGTGTGTGTGTGTGTGTGTGTGTGTGTGTGTGTGTG
>JBCNYG010000025.1:31853643-31877378 GCA_039654305.1 Porochilus rendahli
ACTGTCTTGAAAATAAACTGTCATACAGAACTCCTGAGTTGACTGTTTGTTTCAAGCTGCTCCCGGATCCGGAGATCGAAGGTGTCGAGGAGAAAGGCAGAGAGGGAGATACAGAGGAAAGAGGGATTCTCCAACATAGAATAATCCTTACAAAGAGTTAGAGGCTTTGTTAAAACTGTGCAATGACTATTATATATACTACAGGGAAATGGTGCGATTGATTGGTCTCCTCTATCCCTTGATTAGTAAACATAATTCCAATTGGATAATGCTTAAATCAAAATGACAGTCGTTTACAGTTTGCCAGTCATGTGGAGCAGATCATTATTTCAATCTTAACTTGCCTCAGCCATCGTTATAATATGTATCTACAAAAAAATGTAAAACTTTAGATTGGTAGTATATACGTAAACTCATAAAGAGAGTTAAAGAGATGCAGTTTCATCATAAAATATAGAATAATAAACCATAAAATGTTAATTTAGTTTGAAATGTTTGTTTATATTCCCATGTAGTGTATACAACACAGGAACAATGTTACACTATAACATGTTATAATACAACAATTATTTTACATATTTTACTCTACACTGGAAACAAATTCAACCTGTTGTTACCAGTGTGGACCAAGCTCTGTGATACAGAGACTGAATAGCCCATAGTAACTGGTCCGGGACACTATATTGCTTGAACATGCTCCACAAGACAGGCTGAGGGACACCGAGGGTCGAAAACCTTCCTCAAGTCCACAAAGCAGACTGGGCAACCTCCCATGCCCCCTCCAGGATCCTGTAGTGTTTCGAGCCGGTTGAGAGTGATGCATCCAGGATGAAAACCACATTGTTCTTACTGAATCTGAGGTTCAACCATTGCCCAGATCGTCCTCTCCAGTACCCCTCAATATACTTCCAAGGTGGGCTGAGGAGTTTGATTTCACAATAATTGGAACACACCCATCACCCTGGTTTGCCAGTCCAGAGGTGTGGCTGTTGATGACCATGCTATGTCGCAGAGATGTGTCAAACAAGACAGTTCTACAACATCCAGTGCTTCACTATTCATGGCAGAACTCATCTATACTTGGAGCCCAGCCACCAAGGAGCTTTTTGACTACCTCAGTCCCAGTGATGGGCGGACCCCCTCCCAAGCGTTCCTTCTTCACGGAAAGTGTGTTGGTGGGATTGAAAAGGTCATTAAAGTATTCTTTTTACCTCCCGACAACATCTCCAATTGAGGTGAGCAGCTCCCCACTTCTAATATAAACAGTGTTTGTGGAGTACTGCTTCCCACTCCTGAGGTGTCAGATGGTGGCCCAGAACCTTTTTGAGGCCAACTGATTTCCAGCCTCTCACCGAACTTCTCCTACACCCATGATTTTGAATCAGCGACAGCAAGGGCTGCAGCATGTTTGGCCTGCCAGTACCTGACCACTGCCTCCCTCTTCAGCTTCCCCCCTCACTGCAGGTTTACATCACCGGGTTCAGGGGTTGCCTTCACAACAGGCACTGATGACTAAAGGTGGGCGTTGAAGGCCCTTCTGACAGGAGACTCCACCAAACATTCCCAGGAGACTCTAACCACACACTTTTGTCTTCCAGGTCTGGAGGGCAGCCTCCCCCATCATTGGAGCCAGCTCACCACCAGGTGGTGATCACTTGACAGCGAAGCTTCTCTCTTCACCCAAGTGTCCAGAACATGAGGCCACAAGACCAATGACATGACTACGAAGTATAAATAGTAATTGAACTGCAGCCTAGGGTGTACTGGTGCCAAATTCACTTATGGACACCCTTATTAGGCTACTGCGCCAGCAACCCGACCCCAGACTAAGCAAAAGAAGATTAGATGAGATGAAATGACATTTTACTCTACAACACTTATGCACCTCAGGCTTGGTGGATGTTTCTGAATGTTTCTGAGAATGTCCAATTAGATTATTGTGCATGTCTATGGACACCCACGAAAGCACAGTGAGAGCATGCATGTGCAAACATGCAAACTTTACACAGAAACGCCATCACCAGTCATGAAACATTCTCAGTGTGAGACAATTTCATTAATTATGTAGAACTTTATTCACAAACTAGCAGCAGTACCCATTAATTTGTTAACATATAAATGGTATAACATGGCATGATATATGAGGTTTTAGAGTTTTCTCTTGTTATGCATATAAATGTGGATTGCCCCAATTTTAGTTACCTATGTTCTTACTAACTGTGCTTCTGTAGTCGTCTTTTTCCCCATTCAAACACAAGAAAAACCTATAGACCTCTTATATTATGCCGTTATACCATTTATTCGAATCAAATTAACTCTATTGACTCAGTGACAACCCTCAATAGTTCATCAGCTTTTAAAAACATATACAGCACAGAATGCATGCACTGAAGGGTTTGATGATGTGAATTTAATTGGATTGCTCTGAGCTTTCCAAAAACTTATTCTTATTTGTTACCCAGCAGTGCGGGTACTGATGCTAGCATAATAATAATTTCGAAAAATCAGGCCACACAATTCCGCCTACTGCCACTAGATGTCGCTATTGTCTTTATCTACAAGACAGTAAAAGCGCGTGTTGGCTGCTAGGCGACATGCATCGGAAATGTACAAGTTACACACAGGGCGTTTCGTGGGGGTAAATTTTGTAGGTTCATTATCTTTCCGAGAATAAACTGCAGAAATTAGGAAGCTTTTTGTGTGTGTATATGTTGAGACGTTCGACGGCGTGCTGTAGTGGTTGGTTGGTTGGTTGGTAGGAAGGTAAACAATCTATGAGTCCTCGATGCATCGAATCGTAAATAGTAAGTGTTTGTGGTCCCCTTCCCACAGGGAAATCTTTTGAGAATTTCAGTACTGTTTATGTTATTTAGTGACAATTTGTAGCATGTAATATTACATATATAGTGTAGAAACTGTACACCAACCCAAGTTTACATTATTGCTGCAGTCCTGTACAGGTGAAACTCAAAAAATTTTAATATTGTGCCAAAGTTCGTTTATTTCAGTAATTCAACTTAAAAGGTGAAATTAATGTATTATATTAGACTCATTACATGCAAACTGAAATATTTCAAGCCTTTATTTGTTATAATTATGATGTACAAAAAGTACAATTATGCATATGTATCCAGTATTTGGTTTAGGCCCCTTTTGCATAAATGACTGCCTACTGCAGTGTGGCATGGATGCTATCAGCCTGTGGCATTGCTGCGGAGATATGAAAGTCCAGGATGCTTCAATAGCAGTCTTCAGCTCTTCTGCAGTGCCCCATCAATTCCCTATGGGGTTCAGGTCAGGCGAGTTTTCTGGCCAATACAGCACAGTAATCCCATGGTCATTAAACCAGGTTTTGGTACTTTTGGCAGTGTGGGCAGGTGCCACGTCCTGCTGGAAAATTAAGTCAGCATTTCTATAAAGCTTGTCTGCTGAAGGAGGAATGAAGTTCTTAAAAATGTCCTGGTATATGGCTGTGTTGACTCTGAACGTAATAAAGTACAGTGGATCAACTTTATTTGAAGTGGATGTACCAGAGTCTACTTTTCACAAAATGAATGCATCATAGAACAAAAAAAGGAGAATTCTGAGGACCTAAATAATTTGGATCCACAGTCAGACAGATTGTGTACAAATAGAAGGAATTCAAGACCACTGTTACCTTCCACAGGAGTGGTTGACATACAAAAATCACCCCAAGATGCGTGTAATAGTCAGTAAGGTCACACGCTCTATCACATTAGGTAATCTTAATGTCCAACAATGGTGTGATTGGCAAATTTGCCAGTAGAGAGCTACTGCTGTCCAAAAAGAACATTGCTGCCCTTTAACAGCTTTTCTAAGATCATATGATGAGATCAGAAGTGTAAGGGGGGAAATTGTGGCTGAATGAGATGTAATAGAACATTTGTGAGAAAAATGAGAAGCTTCATGTTTGGAGAAGTAAAACACTGCATTCCAGCATCGAACTTGGAATATGATGCTGTAATGAGTCAGATCTGTATTACGTACATATATGGTTCTTCATCAGAACCGTATTTCATCTGTGAAACATGGTTATACTATAGTTTGAGCCAGTTTTAATGATTCTGGACAGTTTGGCATCACAGTGGGACCATGAAATATGAATTATACCAGTAAATCCTAATGGACAATATCAGAACATCTGTCTGTGAACTGAATCTCAAGGGAAAGTGGGTCATGCAGCAAGACATCAACCATAAAAGTTATTCTACAAAAGAATGGTTAAAAAGAATAAATGCAATGTTTTGGCCAAGTCCAAGTCCTGACCTTAATCCAGTCAAAATGTTTTATGAGCAGTTCATGTAAGGAAACCCACCAACATCCCAAAGTTAAGAATACTGTACAGAGGAGTAGACTACAACAGCAACAGTCACACCACAGATGTTTAGTTTCAGTTATTACTACATAACGGGTCTGAAAGCAAAGGTTCACATACTTTTGCCACTCACCGATATGTAATCCCATTTAATTTGCAGAACCGCTTAATCAGGGAGTCTAATCTCCGCTGACACTGTTGTGCTAATCACTATGCTACCATGCGACCCATGTTTTTTTTATTATTTTAAAATATGATACTGAAGACATTGGAAGCTTGAGTTCCCATGACAAACTGTGAGCATGTATCATTTTGTGGGAGTCTATCCACTCTGAATAATGATTTATGATTCAGAGATAGTATATAATGTAGTATATAATAATTATGGTTATTTACAGTTGGATATATAGAAGTTAAAATAGTAAGCTATATTGCTAATAAAAGCAGACTGTGAGCAACAGTTACATGCTGTTACATTTATATGTTACATGCTAAAAGTCTGTGTGGAACTAAGCTTGTAATGCAACTCTTTGACTCTTCCAGTTTCCTGATCTCTCCACTCCTCATAGAGCCCCACAGAAGCTAAGTTTCGAAAGTAACCATGTTTTTCAACCATTTATACAATTAATTTGAAGCTTTGCTGTGCTGGAAGCAGAGCATATCCTGAGTGCCATAGGACTTCAGCAAAGCTGCACTTTTATTTATGTACAAGAAAAAAAAATCCAGATAATGCATGAAACACTGGCACGATGGCACAGTGCTTAGCACGTCCGCCTCACAGCAAAAGGTCCTGGGTTTGAGTCCCTGGGCATTTCTGTGTGGAGTTTACATGTGCCTTGTGCTAGTGTGGGTTTAATCTGGGTACTCTGGTTTCCTCCCTCAGTGCAAAGACATGCACAGGCTAATTTAATTTAATCTAAGCTTTTCCAAATTGCCCCTAGGTGTGATTGTGAATGTCAGTGGTTATGTTTTGGAACTGTGATATACTGGATAGTGGACAGATCATGAACTCCCCATGAACTCTGCATGATAAAGCAGTTGGGCAAAAAAGGGGGTACTTTTTTTTAGCTAAAGTACTTTTAATATAATAAAGTATTGCAACAATTCTAGTGGACCGTTCAATAAACAGCTTGTTGATTCCTATTGCTGGGTTAGAGTATTTTTATATCTTAATATTCTGTCACACATTATATGTCTGCAGCAGCCCTTTGTAAAAGAGGAACGTTGTGTTTGTTTTGTCCTACTAGGCTTTCCGTACGCTTCGCCACGGTCACGTGGTGCAAACACCACATTCTACCGCGAAAACTGTTGCTCGGTTTGCAGATGGTGTTTAGTGACGCGAGACGGTAACTTATTTATTAGCTCGTTTTTGGCAAGATAATTTTAGTAGCTGCTCAGTAATGTTTTGCGAGAAGGCAGTAGAACTCGTAAGAGAACTTCACCGGATGAGTGATGGCCAGTTGCCTGCTTTTAACGTATGTATCGTGCTCTCGACTGTTAAGAGTACAAACTCATGATTATTATTTACCCTTTAGTTTCATAAGTGACTTAGTTTCAGCATATTTTACCGTCTAATTTTAAACATCCTTCAGCCCTAGTTTTCTGTGAAATTCTGCCATATCAGCTATAGATACATGGATATTTAGATACTTTGTTAGTCCCAGCGGGGAAATTCACTAGAGGTATTCATTGTATATTATTTGTTCTTCTAACCCAATTATTTTGTATTTGTCATTGTTGTCTCTTTTGAATATATTGTGCCTTACCCTCCTTCCGGTGCAAAAACAGGCATTTTGTGGTAAAAGTTAGTGTTAAAATGTGACTGGGTCTGGAGTCAGAGCCTAAAGGCGTCTGGTACCCTGCTGATACACACGGATGTAAACACCTATTTTAGGAAAAAAGTGAATTGTAGTTGGAATTCAATTTAACTTATTTGAAAAAGATTTTTTTTTAACTCATTAAGGAATAATCATTCGTGAGTACAATAATTTCAGCTAATTTAAAAAAATCTAATTAATGCTCAGTAAAAAAATAAAATAATGTAAATTTAATGAAATAAATGTCCAATCATCTTTAGTTAAGACCAGATTAAAAAAAATATCCTGGTTTTTCATCAGAACTTTTAAAAATCTAAATGTGGCACTAGGTTTTTTTGTTTGTTTGTTTGTTTGTTTGTTTGTTTGTTTGTTTGTTTTTAATAATAAAAATGAGGTGACTGTCAAAGCCCAAAAGCTTTTAAAACTAAATGTAGGTAAAGTGACAAGCTGCACAATACACACTAGAAGACCAGTCTTTGACATGTACATTTAACATGCATTAATCTCTGAACAACTGTCTATAGAACAGCATCCTTGTCCAAAAAAATCCTTAGAAAAAACATATATATAAATAACCCTGAGTCGATTTTCCGTAAGACAGTACTCAATGCATCGAAGTAGATTTATTTTTTTTTTAATTATATATATATATATAATATATAATATAATATATTTATAAAAAAAATATATCCAGCCTAATACAATTATAAATTTCAGCTCATCTTATAAGCATTATTTGATGTTCAAAATAATGAGCATTTCTGTCTCTTGTGATTCTCCATACTGGAAACTGAGTAACACACACAAGCAGATGGTGACTTCTGACTTTCAATTGCTGATTAAACCAGTAAATCTAGGCTAATATCCAACATATGAATCACTTTAATGTTATATATAGAGGTTCGATTTATTTAAATCATATTTGAGCCTTCTAATTCGATCAGCGATTGAATAAGTTTTTGACCACTGGAGTGAGGGTCAGACACTATCTATTCTTGTTCATTGTTTTACTGTGTGCTTGATTGGTGCTACTCACCTGTTTGAGCGACTCATGCATGTGTTTTGCTTGTGGAAGTCAAATAAAATTAACATCAGTAATAAGCTATTGTTACCTGTTTCTCACTGATAGCTAAAAGAAACATTTTGCAAGATTTGTTTGTAATTCTGGGTCAAGAGATCAAAGCACAAAAATACAACACTGTGATTTAGTGTTCAGAAAGTCACCAGATTACATCACATACTAATTTACATATTTTTTCAATCTTCATGACCATTGGCATGACATGCTGAATGAGGAAAGAGTTTGTTAAAAACACTTAGTAGAATACCATAAAATAGATTTTCTGTCATTTTATTTCGTTTTCCAAACTGCTTTCCTTCATTATGGTCACAGGGAGGATGAAGCCTTTCCCAACTGACTCTGGGTGAAGGCAGGGTTCACCCTGTACAGCTTATCAGACCATTGCAACACACACCCTCTCACACTCACACCTAGGAGCAGTGTGGATCAGCCAGTTGGCCTAAAATACATGTCTTTAAAGTGTGAGGAAGTCGGACTTCCCTGAGGAAACCCACACAGGCATGGACATGCTTGCAGACTTGCACACAGAAACACCCTCACCAAGCACAGGGCTTGAACCCAGGCCCTTTTTGCTGGGAGATGGAGGTTCTGACCACTAGTTTTTCTGGTTGAAAGTAATTTAAAGATTGTAACTTTTTTAAAAGAAAGAAGTCTTTGATTACAGTACCATAATTTGTGTTTACAAAAGTACAGCAAGTCTCCATAATGGCACAACAAAAAGTGTTTACTCTGTCATCCAGAGATCAGTAGATCAATTCCTGGTGATGCCACAGTTACCCATGCTTTCTCTGCCCTATCAGTCACACCAGACATTTATGGGTATCTAGAAATTGAAACAACTGTAACGCAAACTGTCTTAATAAGCGATTGTTTTTTTGGAAATGAAGTGACCAATGTTAGTTGTTAACTTAGTCAAGCTTTGTACTGTGGTATTCTGAACAAAGCTGCTTTCCAAATTCATGTAACCACCTCAGATGTTCAGCTGTGATGTGCATCTTGCTTCTTAATTAACACAAGGTTTGTGTCTCAACAGGAGGATGGTATTCGACAAGTGCTGGAAGAAATGAAAGCTTTGTACGAGCAAAATCAGAGTGATGTGTAAGATTTTAACCGTCTCTTACTTTTGCAGTTGTGCTTATCTCGTTAGGAAACAGTTTATTTTCTAAACTCTGACTACAGTTTTGCATCTATAATCACTTCTCTTTTGAATTTTTTGAAAGAAATGAAGCCAAGTCTGAGGGCAGAACTGAACTAATACCAACCATCAAGTTTCGTCACTGCTGCTTGTTGAGGAACCAGCGCTGTATTGCAGCCTACCTGTAAGTTATTTACCTTAAATTCCGGTATCTCCAGATGCAACATTTTGTCTTAGCCACCCCTTCTATTTCCACAGCTATGACCGGCTCCTGCGAATCCGTGCTCTCAGATGGGAATATGGCAGTGTGTTGCCTACAACAATTCGGTTCCACATGTGTGCAGAGGAGGTGTGATGGTTTTTTAATGATAGTAAGATGGGACTTGATAAGACCTTAACTTATCAATCCTACATGCTTTAACTTGTAGGTTCCCAACCCTGGTCCTATATATTATTAGTTTTCTCTAATTGCAACACACTCAATCCAGTTAATCAGCTAAATAATAGCTGTTTTTGGTTTAATATAGATGCAAAGAGTGAGGATCAACCCAGGTTTGCTCCTGATTCCCTGTTTTGAATTTCAGATATATGCTTTTTCAATCATCTGTTTAGTTGGAGTGGTTTAATCAGTATAAGAAGTCACTGGCCACATATATGAGGTCACTAGGAGGAGAGGAGGGTTTGGACATAACTCAAGACATGAAACCGCCTAAGAGCCTGTATATTGAGGTGAGTTAAGAATTAAATGTGAGTCTCATATGAAATGCAAGTTTCATATCATGTTTGGATTAATTACTATGTACCGCTCTCTTCACCGTCTCCTTTAAGGTGCGATGCCTGAAAGATCACGGGGAGTTTGAAATCGATGATGGAACAGTTATTCTCTTAAAGAAGAATAGTCAGGTATGAAGACTGCTATCACAACATGTGTTAATATGCACAAAGGATATAAATTCAAGCTTTTACAGAAATTACATTTACACAGAGCTCTTGTCTTCACAGCATTTTCTGCCCCGATGGAAGTGTGAGGCGCTGATCCGGCAGGGAATACTCGAACATGTCATTTCGTAACATGTCACCTCTAGCTGGATTTGACAGTTACTTACTATAAATTAGCATCTGTCAATTAATTATATGTATGTAATATCTTAAAAGCTTTTTTTTGCTGTGTGGAATTTTGCTGTAAAATTTTACACAGTAAGTACACATGTAGGATATCTGTATCACACTGTGACCATGTTCTAAGTCACTTTTTCTTTTTAAATAAATGCAGTTAAAGGTAGTGCATATTTTTATCAGAATCAATAAAATTACAGGTTTTGTAAGACTGAAAACAATTTATGAACATCACAGTGGATTGTACAGTAGTACATCATGATTGTGCAAGTTTTAGTACAACCTTTGTGTCAGAATTATACAAGTGAATAATACTGTGCTTGCAGTTGATACTTCTGAATTGTCAGATGCCCTTAAAACATTTTCTTGATTTATAATGAATATTAACAGTCCATAGTGTTTAATTTACCAAAAATTAAACAAATTAAAACAAGATTTCACAATGTGTAAAATGTCTATTACATTAAACATACTCTGATATGAGTCTCTAAAGAAACCTCATAAAAGTTCTATGGCCTTTTACAATGTCACTTTATGATCATATAAACTGGTATAACGCCATTTACAGAAAAATACCCTGTCCATATTACACTTGTGTTCATCAAGTCTGTAACTTGATTCACCAATGACTGAATTTCAAAGAGTTATATGAAGGGTTTTCATCTTTCTGTGAGCACGACCCCTTTACTGAAATAAACCCTAATCATTCACATTTCATTATCGTTAAAGCACATGTGTGGCTGACACACTGAACGCAGACAGGGAAGCAGGTGCAATTTTGCGCAGGAGTTTGTTTAGAGCGGTCACCTTCTCCTCCAAAAGGAATGACTTCTTCTCTGCACTTTTCTGACGCTGCTCAGTTATCTGCAGTGCCTTCATTAGCTCAGCATTCTCTACATAGAGGTCCTTTAGTAGCATATCTGACTTCACATTCTTAGACAGCTAATAAGAAAAAAAATGATAGTTTCAGTACCATAGCCATGATTAAAGTATTAAAGTACTTGTGTTAATATGAACTCACCTGCTCTTTCAGCTGATTAACCTTCTCCTGCTGCATCAGTTGTACCGCCTTTAACTTGGCTTCTACATCATTCATCTGGTCCTGCATATTCTCCATCACTTTTTCATACTGCTCCTGTTTATAAAAAAAAAATTCAAGTGATGACTGCTAATATTTAGTTTTTTGATCCTTTCAAATAAGAAAAAAATTTTCTAGGCAGGACCTATGAACATGTTACCAATAATTTGTTTACTCAATACATTTACAATAGAATGACTAAATGTAGCTTTGTTTTAATTATGCTTTATTCATGTTACTTATTTACTGTACTGTACACTTAATACATGCACGCAATATTCTACCAGTTTAAATCTCGCAATCATTCCAAATATCTGACTTAATAGCAATTTCAATGTCTTCATCGCACTGTTAAATAATCTTATGTAGAAGGATGCAGTCATAATAACCAGTGATGTTTGAATATTTGCCTTGAGCAAATACTCAAAATTTCCTTAAAATAGACTGTTTAACAATCAAATTAATAAAAATGTGCAGTTAAAAGTGGTAGCATTAGAACTGTATACTTCAACAGGTAGTTTCTACTTCTGAGTGTTTATGGCCCCTTCAACTGAAAATAAAGACAGTCAATTTCTTAAGTTAAAAAAAAAATGACTGCAAAACCTTAAGATAGTTCAACGTTTCTGGTGTGTGCTCATTTGTGGTAATTGTACCTGCTGAAGGTTCAGTTGAGTCCTGGCTTGCTGGGCCTGAGAGTGGAGCTGTAACTCCAGCTGCTGTTTTTTACTCTGCTCTTCAGCCAGTTGAGTATGTAGTTTAGAAAGATGCTCCTGGGTACTGTGGCCAATTTTTTCCTGTAACTGCTGCACTTCACGAACATGATGTGCCTGTTTCAGTGATAGAGCAGTGTTTGCCCTCAAAGCCTATAAAAAAAAAATTGGTGGGTGGGAGAGAGATTATCCATCCATCTCCACAGCAACACTCTCCAGCTCATCCTGGGGGATCCCGAGGCCTCCTCATAGTTGGATGTGCCGAAAACACTCCTAAATGGAGATGACTAGGAGACATTCTAATTGAACCACCTGAACTGATTCCTTCAATGCAGAGGAGCTGCGAGTTCCCCCTTGATGTCTGAGCTCCCCACCCTATTTCCAAAGCTGGTCCCATACACTCGGAATCATTCTTTACCCCCTGAATACCACTCTCGGCCACAAGATGATTTAACTGCCTTGTTAAAAATCCATCCAACAGTTTAGAAGTTGCACTTACAAACCTATCACCCTACTCTAAAATCGGAAATTTTTAATTCATTGAATTATAATTCCCTTAAAAACATCAGATCTGGATTTTTTAACTTCATGTATATCTTCAGGGGGTACACTACAACTGTGAAATGTTTCATCAAAATCCATTAAGCGGTTTAGGAGAAGTTGTGCTTGCAAGCTTTACTTTGTTGAGAATCCAAAAAAAAAAATTTGTGTTTATTAATAAGTTATACAACTTCCTTACCTGTTCTTCTGCCTCCTGCTTAATGTTCTCCAGTTCAGCTTGTTTGTTTCTTAAGGTAAGGCTTTCACACTTTAATCTCTGAAGTTCCAACTCCTGAGCATGCAGCTTGGACTCTGAATCTTTCACCTACAAATAAATGAAACAAATCCATGTTAACATGATCTTCAGTGTGTGTATGTGGGAAATATTATATATCTATACACATGATTTGTGAATATGGCTGCACTCACATTTTAGGTAAAGTTGACTAACCTTGACAAGAAGCTCTTGACAATGTGCCTGCTCACACTTCAGCTTTTCCTGCAGAGCACTGGACGCTGTCTCCTCCTGCATCTTGTGAATAAGCTGTGCGTGTTCCTTCTCCTTAAATTCATGCATCCTTGTTTCAAGCTCCAGAACCTGTGAAAAGCAGAAGAAATTCATGAAAAACACAATAATGAACACTTCCTCTTATAGATAATACAACGCCAAACAACTTGTATTTTTAAGAATGTTCAATAACTTCCTGGTCGCACCTTGTCTTGAGAATCCTTCAAGAGCAGTTGTTGTGCAGCAATCTCCTTTATGTGAGCCTCTTTTTCTTTGCACATTGAATGAATCTGAGAATGAAATTGTGCTGATTAGTCTTCAAAAACGCTACACTTGTTTTAGCACTAAATTATGGATTACATGTTTAAAAGCAAAAAGTACTTATTGGCAGTGCTTCTCACCTTCATCTTTCTTTCTTCTGCTTCTTTCAACAAGCTCTCTTTGTCCTGGGTAAGTGACTTGTTTTTAAGAGTTAGGCTTGTCAGGACTGACTCAACCTCTGTCAAGTGTTGAATCTATCAAGCAAAATATGTAACGGGCAAATATCACATTTACAGTAAACATATGTTTCTGCTTCTTTATCTACATAAACTTTCACACTGTTTTTTCATTTAAACACGGTACCAAATAGCTTATAGGTATAAAATACCTTATCTTTGGCTTCTTTCAGCTCTCTTTCTAGAAGATTCTTTTCATCATGCTTGCTAGCCTGTAGCTGTAACTTTTCCTTCTCTAGACTCCTGTTTACATCTTGGAGCTCTTTGATGAAGATTGCTGTTGCTTCTTGTTCCTGACATGACTGGGAAATCCTTTTAGTCAGCATCTGCACTGTGCCTTGTTCAGACTGGAGGCGAAAATTTAACTCAGCGTTCTCGTTGCTAAGTTGCAAGTTTCGTGCACTTAACTCCAACACCTCTTCCCGAACCTTAGAGTTCTGTTTTTTTTTTTTTATAGAGAGAGCACAGCTGAACCAGGGATTTCACATAAATAATATGTTTATATAGGAAACTTAATCAACAATATTGTCTTGCCTCTTTGTGTAACCTTTCCTCTTCCTCCTGAATTTTTACATATTTTCTTTCCATCTCCTCGAGTTTCTTCCTGGATGGACAGTTCAATATTAAAAACACAATAAGCTCCATATCTTTATGCAGCTTCATCACTCAAACTACAGTATCAGCTGCAAGATGTCATAAGGGCATTCACCAAAAGGCAACTTAAATGAAAGCACATACATTTATAAGATATATTTATTTGGATAC
Organism: Porochilus rendahli; assembly: GCA_039654305.1. Lineage (NCBI taxonomy): Eukaryota > Metazoa > Chordata > Actinopteri > Siluriformes > Plotosidae > Porochilus > Porochilus rendahli. Next base: position 31,867,227 of record JBCNYG010000025.1, read on the forward strand.
CTATGCTAAATATAAAAGAGAAGTAGGTAATTTAATCTTCTGTTTTGTACCTATGCTCTAGTTCTCAAAGAATTCCTTCAGGTTTCTATAATTTATTTATTTATTACACCACAGTATATTGGGTAGAAGACAACATTTAACTGAAGTTAATTTAAGTGTTCTGAAAGGAAAACGTAAAAAATCTTATTCTGTACATATTTTTATAGAATGTTACATTAATGTATTTAAAGTAAATGTCAAAATGATCATGTTACCCACAAGCTTCACTTTTAGATAGATCATCGGAAATATTAAAAGGAACATTGTACCTCTTTTTGCTGACCTCCTCCTCTAACTTCATAACATCCTGATGTAAAACAGCCAACCTGTCTTTCAGTGCACTATTTTCAGAATTTACCTCATCAAGTTTGGCCCTGGAATTAGATAATGTTTCAGACATTAAACCTTAGATCCTCATTTGGTTTTAAACTACAGTGATGATTAGACCATAAAAAAAAACTATTATTTTTTGAAATTATTGCAAAACATTTTTTGAGAAAGAACAATCAGGAAGATTAGTTAGAGAGGATGCAACACTGCATATTTTGCTGATAAAAAAATTATTATATGCTATCCATTTAAACTAAATCATGCATCAATTCAACAATAGTGCAGTCGTTAGTAAAATGCAAATGAGAACTTGTTACAGAAAATTATTAAAGATTACTAAAAATGTGAAGGGTTAAATGGAATTTCATTCCATGACACAATCCAAGGTTAGAAATGCATTTGCTACTATATCAGTGGATCTTTGCATCAATGTTGTAGAAGCAAAACAATCAGCAGCGTGGATTAATCTGTTTTCTGTCTCACAGTCAGGCCGAATATCACAAACCTGTGTGGACTTGATGGGTCCATGACTGTTTCCAGAGCAATGACCAGTCTCTCCATCTCTAGTAACCTCCCCTTCACCTGGCCTTTCTCCAACTCAAATGCTTCCTCCAACTGCTGGAATTCTACCTGGGATTCCATCAGAGACTGCTGCAGCTGATTAGTGGTATTGTCTGCCTCTTCTCTCAGGGAGCACAGCTCCTTTTCCTTGTCCTCCAAACGAAGAGTCAAAAGCTGTACTTCATCAGTGAGACTGTTGAAATTTTGAAACATCTCCATCTTCTGGTGTACCTCATTCCAAAGCAAGTTGATCTCTTTGGACTTGGAATCCAACTGAGTCCTGTATTCTAGCACTTGTTTGTCCTGGTGCTGTAATTGTACTCTTAGTAGCTTAAGATCTTCTGTAAGCTTGGTTGATTCCACTTCCATTTCCACAATCTGGGCCGAAAGTTGGTCTGAAAGATTTCTATAACTGGAATTCTCTTGCAAAAGGTGGTGCTTTTCTTCTTGTTCCAAGTTTAATAGATTTTGCAGTCGAGTAGCTGTGTTGTTCTCCTGGCTTAGAGCATTCTGTAGGTTTTGAACAGTATCATTCAAGTGATCCCAATCCTCAGAAAGATTATGAAATTTTGTCTGTAGGTCTTTCACAATATTTTCTTGACTCCTTTGTTCCTCCATAAGTCTGTCTCTGTCCATCTCCATAGACTGTAGCTCAGAAGCCTGTCTTGTCAAATCGTCATCTCTGCTTTTCAATGCCTCATGGGTCTTCTCCAAGTTTTTTCTAAGTTCATCAAGTTCCTCTTCTTGCTTCTCCAGCTGCATTTGCTGATGACTGCAGTTTTCCTGCATTCTTTCCTTTTCTTTTTGCACAATCTCCAATTCAAGTTTCATGCGATCCCAATCCTCTCCAAACTTTGAAAGTTTATCAAGAAGCTCTTCTTCTCTCTTTTTGCCCTCTACAAGTGTCTGTTCAAGCTGTGACACCTTCTCAAGAAGTGCTTCCTCCTTGTTTTTCTCTACCTTTTTTTGGGAAAGCTTTCTTTCAAAGTCAAAATTAAGTTTGTATTCTAGCTGAGAAATTTTACTAAGAAGCTTTTGCTCCCTTTCTATCCTCATGTCCATCTCCCTCTCTTTGGCATGCAGTTCTGAAGTAAGACTATGGATGAGGGCATCCTGTGCTTTCATCGACATGGTGTTGTCTTCCAGTTGAACACACATTTCCTCAAGCTTTTCTTCCAACTTTCTCTGAAGCACGATTGATTGCTCCTGTGCTCTACATTGTAGCTCAGCCTGATCTTGCATCTTGCTAATATACTCCTGCAGCTGCCAAACCTCTTCTTGGTGCTGTTCCGCCAGTTTCTTCCCATCATGAGCAGAATTGCTGCAGATCTGAGCCTGTTCCTCCCCTAAGTGCTCAGCACTGTGAAGGCGCTGCCTGCGCACCTCTTGCTCAAGTTCCTCCACTCTAGCCTCCCATGCACCCATTTCTCTGCAGTGTTGCATGGTCTGTTCCTGCAGCCGAACTTGCTCACCATGCAGCTGTTGATTGAACTGAGCCTTGATTTTTGATAATCGTTGTTCCAGCTCCTCCCTGGTACAGAGGAAGGTACTATCTTTTTATATAATGCATGTTTGCCTTGGTAGAACTGCCACGAATACTCAAATATAAATTAAATTTCTAAAGTGGGGCAAGCACACATTATGCAGGAGAATGACATAAGAGAAGGATTATCTTTTACATTTTGAAATACACTGAAATACACTGTAGCTCAACCCGGCCTCCACCACACCCATTGCCCGGAGACATTGTTCAAGTGATAGCAAAGTGTTATAGCGTTTTGCAAAGTCATCTACACATGTGCAATGACGCGTGACAAAATGGCAACATAATTTTCTCAAGTGACCATATACTACCATCAGTAAAGCCACAGGGCATACTCTTAACCCCTCTACAAGTACAGATATACAGAAAGTTTTTAATGACTGTCAGTATAATAATAATAAGCTAGAAAATATTTGAATAAATGTGCAATGTGTGTGATTATTATGGTCACTCTTAAGCAAAGAGTCACATGTGGAACATTTGCAACCTAACTATTTACTCAGTGTAGATAAATAGTGAGCCAATAAAGTGGCCTACTGAAATTTACTGAAATTGAGTATATACACTACACATGAATGTGATCTGGTTGGTCTGCAGAGGTAGCTCAGTAGTTCAGGCTCTGGGTTACCAATTAGACGTTTAAGGGTTCCAGTCCTTGTACCTCCAAGCTGCCATGGTTGGGCCCATGATCAATGCCACTTTTAAGAAGTGCTGTTTCCTTTCATTTCTTAATGAGTAGGGTGAACAGAACAAAGCCTGTTAGCTACACAGAGCTGTTTACTGATTTAAACACACATGCTTGCCTCACCTAGTTCAGTGTGAATTGTTAATTTGTAAATCTAAACCACAGAAATAGTTTATTTCCGGTGTTTCCAGTAGCACATACTAAAACACCTTTACTGAGAACAGTTTACAATAATTGGTCACTTTACTTTTGTTTCTGAACAATTCAGAAAAAAACACTGTTAGCCACAGAGCCATTAACTGTTCAGGGTGTACCCAGTCTTCACCCAGAGTTGGCTGGAACTGGCTTCAGCTTGACCGTGATGCTAAAAGGAAAAAGCGGTGCAGATCCTGGAATTGACTGAAGCGAAGCTTTTAGCCGGCTAAAAGCACAGAACACACCTGGCCTGCCTCAGGACCATGGTTAACAAACAAATATTAACTGTTATTTTTCATTGTTTTTACACAGTACCACGACTCTACACAGCTCGAAATCGTTGCAGCTTCCTGCAGCTCACCTTGGAGCTCAGCTACATCTATCCTGATAAAAAATAATAAACCATAAAACTCATGTTATTGTGCTCTTTTTGCGTAGGTGCGCATGTAGTATCTAGTAAACAGGTTCGGTGGATGTTGCTAAAATTAATATTCAGTGACATCCTCTTCACCTTTAGCACACAATTGCTAAATACCCAGGATGAGACGCTACTTAGATCCTCAGTTAAATTTAAAAGTTGCATTATGGCTTGAGGAAATGACCATTTACAACCTGTTTCCCAAAGAGGTAAAACGTTTTACTGTATTACCCTAATGCTGTCATACCTCAAATATGTCCCAGAGTAATTAAAAAAATTTGGACACAACTCCTAATTTTTTTTTAGAATCAGCTGCAGATTCTGAGACCACAGAATGTCAGAGTGCACCCACCTAACAAGTAGTACTTCCTGGTCCATTTTCAGCTTAAGCTCCGCCTCTAGCTGCTCCTTCTCTGAGGTGAGGCGATGCACAATGTTACCAATCTCACGGGCATAGTTTTGCTCCAGTTCTGCCTGCTCCCGCTGTACCCGGCGCTCCTGCTCGGGTCCCCAAGTCTTGACCTCACTCTTACTCTTTAGTTCACCTTGCAACTTCTCCAAATTCTGATGTAACTGCTCAAGCCGGTCCTCTGCCAGGGACTTCTGCTCCTCTAGTACACTGATTTCCATCTTAAACCCCTGGGCAATTTCCTTACGCTCAACCTCCATGTTTTGCTTCATCAGCTGTATGGTGCGTTCATAGAAGTTTACCTGTAGTGAATAAAGAGTATAATAAATTGTATCATAAATAAGTACGTATAATAAATTGAGGAAGGCATGTTTGAGAAACTTCAAAGCAGAATTTTGTTAGTAGATTATTCTCAGTGTTTCATGTGCAGGCATGTATTGCAGACATGCATTTTTTGTATGTTTACCTTGGTCTCCAATTGGATTTTCAGATCTTGGATCTCTTGTTCATATTTTTCCTTGAGTTGCTCCATTGCTAGCTCTGTTTCAATGCTTACACTGGGGGCTAGACTTTCCAACGAACCCAAAGCTGTCAACATATGAAGACTAGAGTACTTAATGTTTCCACATTCAGTTGGTAAAATTAAAATGTTATTTGCACAGTAGCTTACCATTTTTATTAGTGTAATTCTTGATTTTGGGAGAAGAGCCTCTTTTTAGTTCAGGGTCATCTAGAAGAGAAATAGACGAGCGACTTGTTTTTATAAAAACATTTCTGGAGTATATTGCTGTTGAAAGGTAACTGATTTTCAAAAAATTCATTAAAGCAGTTAAAACCTAAAACAGAATTTACCAGAATCGGACTCTGTGGTTAATACTCTGCGGCTAGACCAAGTGTGAGCGGAAAGTCTTTCCGTTGATTTTCTAGTTTTTCTTCCTGAACCTTGATTTTTCAGTACTTCCACTTCAGAGCTCAACTCGTCATTCCTGTCCTGCAGCTCCTGTTGCACACATACTGTATCATTCAGTGACATAGAAACACCAGAGCACACAGTGAAACCAACTAAAGCTAGGAATTGAATATGAAGACATTTTATTAACAATACAGCAATAATATAAGTTCAAATGGATACATGAAATCATCCCATTACTGTAACTCCAGCAAGTGCACACATTTGTATGTAATTGTACTCAATCATAGCTTTCTTAGAGTTTAAGGTTTTGACTACGTCGTTTATTTGAGGAAGAGAAAAAAAAATGTCCATTTAAGTCCAAGGCATTTAAACCTGAATTTTCTCCCTGGTAAAGTAATTATCGAAATTTCAAAACCGGAGTATGTATGCATACGTACTGTAAGAAGACACAGAAAAAACAACCATTAGCACAAAGCACAAAAAAACAGACATACCCTGCACTGTAGTTCATACTCCTTTATGATTGATGAGAGATGCTCCTCTCGACTTATCAGTCCTGCATTGCTTTGATCTAAACCACCATACTGCCGGGAATAACAAGCACAGGTGTAATCATTAGTCACACCTATTCAGATTGTTGTCAACTGAAACTAAAGCTGAACAGGTTTACAGCATGTGAGGGAATCAAAAGACAAAATTGCTAACCTTGTCCTGTAGCACATGATCAAGCTCCTTCTTTAGTTTACATGTGGTGCTTTCTGCTTCAGACAGTTTCCCTTTCAGTGCACAGATCTCCTCCTCTAATTGGCTGTTCTCCTGTAAAGTCAAATTGCCAAATACTTAACCTGACACCATACAGAAATGTACACCACTCACCATGAGTGAACCTATCTAAATGAAGGAAGCTAGAGCATTATGTAACAGGTTCAACTGTAACATCTAGATAAATAAAGTTCTTTACTGTATAAAATAATAAATAAAATAATTCAAGCTTGGTCACCTTAATGGCAATAGTGGCTTCTTCCTGCAAATTGGCTTCTTGTCCTTTAAGGAGTTCTACTTCCCTCCTTAGCTTGTCACACTCCTTGTCCACTTGCTGGAGCAGCAATTCATTCTCTTGCTCTGTTTGACTTCTCAGGGCACTTAACTTTTCGCGGAACTCCTGCTCCAGATCCCTAAACCAATCCGAAATACAAAACTCATTATATTAAGATAATTTTATAATTTTACATATATGGGAGCAGCTTACTTGATCTTAGACTCATTAAGTGACTCCATTGTGGCATGGCGGTCATCAATCTCTCTGACCAGCTGTAGGTTACGACGGTCAGCCAGTTCCAATTGTGCCTTGGCGTTGTCTCTCTCCTGACAGGCCTGATTTGCCAGCATTCTAAATAATGGATAGGTAAAAGAAACATCCAATCAGGTTACCACACAATATGAAGGACAACAAAAGGTTTAATTACAAGGAAATATTTTGCTAAGAGTATGATCTATTCTTTCGTGTACAAGGAAACTGTGCCAAACAAGTGAAAACAAAACACCCCATAAAATGTCATAGCCAAAAGTATATGGATACCTGCCCACTAACACGTAAATGTACATGTGCTCATCAATCCCGCTCCCTTTAGCGTGAGTTTATGGAGCTCTCATTTGTGAACATGGGCATCATCATAGAACAAGTTTGGTTTAAAGTTTGATACTACAGCACACAAAGACATTGTAGACAATTCTGGGCTCCTACCTTATTGGGCACCGTTTGGAGAAGGCTCACATGTGGATGAAAAGGTATTACAAGGATATAGTGTATCAGGAATTTTGGGGACAGACACAGTATCAAAAACCTACTGAAGGAACTGGATCTCATCTTTGTAGGTAACGAGTGCAGCCTGGTGGATGCCATTGCCACTGACCAGCAGCTCATTGTCCAAGGCCAATGTGAGATCAGCAAGACTCAGCCGTTCTTCCAAAGAAAAATCCAAAGTCTGCATGGGGGTAAAGGAAGTGTTAGTATATACTACAGTCGAATGGCACATTCAGAGTAGATAAGGCTGGAATCAAAATCACAAATCCTCAAAGTTTCTCATGGGCACTCAAGCCTCCCAATGCAGTTACCAATAAAAGCTGCAATCAAATAGCAACACTAGAACATTAAAACCAAATTCTGAACTTTAAACCAAGTTTACTATAAAATTAAAACATACAAAATAACAATATTTTAGGTAATAAAGTGGTTATCATGATCATACATTATCAAACAGATCTAAACCTAACTCTAAGCCAACTATTTGCCATGTTCTCTGAACCTACCCCATGGTTTGCTGGGCCAAAAATTATTTTGCATATGTTCAAATAAGCTTGACGCAAATATGAAAAAAACAAATAAACAACCAAAGAATTAAAACTGTTCCCAAACACTTTCAAAAGAAGCTTTCAGGAATTTTAGAATTTACTGACTTCTTGGGGAGAAAAATCAGACAGTTAGTGAACACATTAGAATAGTTTATTCTCCAGACAAATTTGCAGCAAGTAGCTGAAGAATAGCTGCAGATAAGTTCAAGTTCATTTTTACATTTCAGAATATCCCCAACTATTTGCCACAGTAAAATGGGGGTATGCTATTTGCATAAAATTTGCTTATGGTGAAACACCTCTAAAGCCACAGAGTGCATTCTCAAATTGCTCTCTATTGCTATGCCAAATGTTATTGGCTGGGCTATAGCATGATAACAGAAAATGCAAACAGGTTTTTTTGCTTGAGCCTTATGCCCCAGGATGCAAGCCTGGGGTGACCTTAAGATAGCCCTGGCACGATAATGAGACAACAGCTCTAATATCCACTTGACTCTTCCCCCATGACCCTGACGGATAAGAAGTGGAGACAAATGAATGGTAGATGGCCTTATCCAGAGTGCAAACATATCTACATGCTTGTATAAAAAGTTTAACAGTCTAGTGCAATGAGTTCTTTTAACTCAAAAACTAATTTAAATAAATATATATGCAAACAAATCTAGTTTTGACCTGAAGAATATCTCTGCTGTTACGAATTCCTTCTTCAGTCCAAAGGGTGATAACACTTTCAGGGCTGGTGCAGCCTGACCCATCATCCAGCCGAGTGAGCAGTCTCTGACCTACTGTGGCGGAGAGCAACGAGGGTGAGGTGGAGCGCAGAACTCGCTCCTCGAAGTCCTGAGAGATCACAGTAAAAGACATGATAAACAACACTTCTTTACTTGTTCTCCCTATGAATGCTGAAAAGAAAGAGACTTTTTTTTAAACACAAAAAAAGTTTAGCGTCTAATCAGTCCCATGCCTCCAAAGAACACTGGACAATTGTCTGATGAGGCACGCTGTTTCAAATATGAACAACATTGTTTCAAATAGCACTAATAATCCTAAACATGCAAGTGTGGTAAGCTGTAAGCTCTTTACAAAACGGCTTGTCCTACTTTTTGAATACAAAAAAACATTCATGTTACTGCAACACCAAAATGATTTGCACTTTTTAAATATCACATTTTTTCAATATATTTCATTTCATAACCTAGCACTTATTGGATTCTCATTTCAGCTGCTCTTTGAAAGGGCTTATGAGTAAACCACATTATGTGATGCTGCCTTTTGATGAGTTTCCAGGATTAACAAAATCACCTCATGAAAGTCCAGAGTGCTGTCAACAAATGATTCAAAATTGTCTTGAAGTTCCCATGTTATTAAATGACCAGATAAGATTCCTGTAGTGCAATACATTGTTCCCATTCTCCACATGATTACAGCTGTAGAAATGCACTCTTTGTTATGTTCAGAGAGCTGCAATCCAGATAAAGCTCCACCTTCCCAGTTAACTTAATTACTTCCAGCATCTACTGACTTCAGTTATTTGGCCTGCTATTTAAGCTGTTTAAACAGTCTTATCTTGCACAGGTACGCATTTAGCTGCCTATGTTTTCTGCCTGTCTGAAAATGGATCCAAATAAACCATATTAATACATTTACATTTAAAGCATCTTGCAGATGCTCTTATCCAGAGCGACTTACAGAAGTGCTTTAAAGTCATTAGGTATCATTTGAATACACATTTGTGCTGCTTTAGTCACAGATCAACAACTTAAATCGAACATGTAAAAGTCACTGAAAATGCTCGGGCACTCGCGCTGTCTAAATATGATTACCTAAAAACTGGATTTATTTCATTAACATCTAAAGCAAACTGTTAAATGGCATAAGCATACCTAATAAGTGTATAAAAATTAATGTGTCCATGCTATCTAGTTATAAATCTGAGACATTATGTACAACAACTTAACACAGGCTTGTAAAGGTTGACCATAACTGTACTGACCTGAGAAAGAGAGCACTGGGCAGTGAGACGGGCAGGGGTGGATGCAGCTTTGGGTTCAGGCAAATCTCTATGTATAAACAAACCGCTTTGGAACTCAGAAAGACTCACTTTCCCATCCTCGTCTTTATCCAGTTTCCTGAATAGATTGTCTAACTCCTGTGTTCAAAAATAACAATTAAACAAAGTCAAAATATAATTCATTAATTTTTTAAACTGCTTAATCCTAATTAGGGTCACTAGGAGGCTGGCGCACATCTCAGCCGACTCCTGGTAAAGGCAGGGTACACCTTGGATGGAGTACCTACAGGAAACCAATGCAAGCATTGGGAGAACATGCAAACTCTACAGAGAAACACCACAAGCCCAAGAATAGAACCCAGGCCTTCTGGCTGTGAGGTGGACATGCTAACCACTGCGCCACCATGCTGCCCATAAAAATGTAATATTAAATAAAAGATAAAACAAGAACAAAAGCATTATTTATGTCTTGTAGATACCACAGGTGACATTATTTATATCAGATTTATGCTTACTGTTGCAGTGTAAATATATATTACAAGACAAGTAACATTTAAAGCAAACATTTTCACATTCTTTTTTAAAATAATCTTTTCAGACTTTAGCAGTTACAAATTGAAATTCAAATTTTATTTGTCACATACAAATTATACACAGTACAATATGTAGTGAAATGCTTAGTATGACTGTCCAAAA
>JBCNYG010000025.1:31982033-32003094 GCA_039654305.1 Porochilus rendahli
CCCCCCCTTCCCCCCCCCCCTCCTTTCTCTAGTTCAAGTAGATACCAGCTGTCCAAAACACACCTCCTAACCACTTTTGTAAACAAAATATTTTAGAAATTACACAGAGAAAAAAATACACAACAATAAGGCAGTTAGGAAACAACAACAACAACAAAAAAAGTTGACCATTTGAAGATGACCAGCTTCCTGATGACTTCTTGCTGTGTTCTGAACAGATGGTAGCTGCTTAAGCTGCTTTTTTTTAGCATGGTAATAGGCCGTATTTTACACTTATCCCTCTCATCCCACCACTGAAAGCTCCAAAAAAATGTGGCTGGTGAGCTTCGAATGAGAATACAATCCACTTTCCCCATTATTGCACCACCTTATTTCCACAAATCCCCTTCCCAGTCATCTCCATCAGCCCTCCCCTGCTCAGAGATAGAAGAGTCGCTGCTATTCGCCTCAAATATAGCATGGCGTTTCCATCCGGTCTCCTGATTGGACAGTTCACTGCTCTATTAGCTAATAGAGATGAGGGGGGAGGGGTTTGCCAGAATACGAGTAGGGGGGAAATATCGCTGGAGTTTCTGGCTTGTTTGCCATTGGGTGGCCATCTTGGAAGGAAGGAGCTTCAACCGCAAGCGAGCAAGCAAGCGACAGACTCAAGCAAGCGACAGACGGACAGAGGTCGGCGGAATGAAGCTGTCAGAGACCATCTCGTTCCGAGGCCTGTAACACAACTGCTGCACTTACACTGGCCAGGAAGGAAAGTTTCAGTGTTTACCTGTAGTTATTTGTCTCTCAGAGGGACCGCGGTGGGATAGTCAGGGCCTTGTGGGGTGATTTATCCCCCCCCCCCCCCCTTCAGTCGAGCCGGACATCCGAAATGTGAATCAGAGTCGCAGACAACGCGCTGTTCGTTACACCTTCAGAGACTCGGGAGCCTGAACCAGTGCATTGGCTGAGCACAGAACCTGGATCACAGCAACCTTTCACCTGTCGGTGACATTTCACCGTGTGAGCCTGGCCGTTATTCCTCCGGGAAGTTCTCCCCAAGTTTGTGTGGACAGTGAGCTTGATTATCTCAGGACACAGTGATGGTGTAGACGGACAGAGTGAGACCGTCAGTGCGGCTTTATTTACACCTTAAACAGCAGTGCGGCTGAACAACAGCAATAAAAATAATAGTAATCAGTAATTTTCCTTGAAAATAACCAGCGATACAAACAAAATGTCAACGAAAACAGCACTACCCTCCGTCAACGAGAGAAAAACCGAAAATGTAAGTATTCTGTTTGTGTCAGTCACTCAGATGGATCATGTTACAGCCTGTGATCTTTATAATACAGATAATAAAAACAGCCGGCTCATCCATCCTGCTCCATATTCTCACCTGCTGTACACACACAGGGTTTATTCTGCTCCATGACTATTTAGGAAAGGAGCTGGGAAAGACAGCACAACTCTCCAATGGTGCACTAACTAGTGAATTAGGTGTGATTTGTCTACATAGACCTTGCTGTGATTTGTTCCTGCTTTGTCAGTGTAGCCTTTTAAGTCAGTTATTAAATGGTTTAGCAGTTTCGTAGTACAGAAGGACAGATAGACAGATGGAGCCCAGCATGATGGCACACGCATGAGGTCTGCAGCATCAGGGAGTGGACTTTTAATCTACCTAATGTGTCCAGTATATTTAAACACTCATGGACTGTGTGTGTGTGTGTTTGTGTTCACTGCTTTGAATGATCCATGTCTGTATTTTAAGTGTATAGAGGTTATACGTTGTCACTTTGGCTGGTAAGAGCCACTGATGCGCATTGGAGAGAGGTAAGGTAGGGGGGTTAGTCAGCTGTCTCCTTGGTGAGTCACGACTAGGAACTGCAGGTGAATGCTTATTACTGCAGTTTCTCTACCCATTCATCTCCAGCCTTGTACATCTCGAAAATGCCGCAACACTAACAGTGCGTCTTATCTCATTTGTGCGTCACAGGCTTGTTCCCATAGTGTGTAGGAGGGTGGGTGTGATGTGATGTGCAGGGATCTGACCATCACTAACTGCAGCCGGTCATTAGGATGAAACATTTTTTTTTGCTTCACATTGAACCTTTTGAGTTCTTCACTGAACCACTGCACTACCCACTCAAAATCTTTCTGTAACAGGAAGTTGAATGTCCTGCATCAATAATTACCTATATGCTGTAAGGGTGATTAGGTTCAGAACGTTATTAATACATCCTGATCTGATATATCAGGAAATCCTAGACAAGCTCTATTAAAATGCCTTCTAGTATTTACACATCATCAGGGGTGTTCGAATTCCGTCCTGGAGGACTGCAGTTCTGCACGAAGTACTAAAATTCCTTTAGCACACCTGAGAAAACTCGTACCCTGAAAATCAATGGCATTATGGGCTGTATTTCATTTGTTAGAGGAAAGGGAAACCCAAACCTCTTAGGACACATGAATAAACATAATAATGGGAGGTGTTGGACAGTATTGACCTTAATGCACTGACTGTTACACAGATTTCAGCACTGATGTATCTTGTCTGATGAGTATCGCCGGAAGTGAGTATCAGTGAACCCCCCACTGAAAGTGCACAGCATTTTGTTTTTGAAGTGATTGGTTTCCTAAGACAAAAAGGGTATCAATCAATCATGGGTCATAACCTATCCAGTATTTTTTTATTAGCAATAGAAAATGGGTTTATAAGCAATATGTTGCTTTAGTGTGTGTATTTCCTATCACTCAGCTGTGCTTGCTGTGATGCAGCATCTTTCTGTCACAGATAAAAAAAAAATTTTATTCTAAGAAAATAGAAAAAAACCCAACACAATGCTGGCATTTTATATCTGACCGTAACAGTAAAGGTGTCACAAAAGGCCGTCAATCTGGTTGAGTTAAATCTACACAGTGCGTGGTCAGCTTTCTGCAGAGACACTGGTGTGTTAAAGTATCACATGAGGCAAAGCAACATGCTTATTCACCAAGTTAGTTTCTAAACAAATTAATGAAAGTGTTCAACTGTTATATATTCTCCTGTATAACAAGGTCAGGTGTTCCTGCAACTTTTTTTTGTGATTGTCACTTATATCCAGTACCTTGTAATTTTCACAGTAATTTAATGTCTCTCACACTTTCTCCGAACTTGCTGTTCAGTGGCAAGAAGACTGAGATTCAGGGGCTTCATTACCAAACCTCTTTATTTTTATCAAATATTTTAAAACAGTTGTATCAAACAGATAATCCTTAACATCACTTTTTAATTTAAAATATAACTGGTAATGTAGATAAAGCAGGATTTGTGACTTTGAAACAATATATGTTAATACATAGAGCTGAGGTATATACCTTTTTGGTGTTGTTATTGAAATGTCCTCTGTACTATTGATGGCACAGAAGGCTGTGTTATGCAAATTAGTTCTAACAAACCAAGCAGGTCTTGATTGTGTCTTCTAGAGTTTCAGTGTTTCCAATGTTTCCCCATTATACACCCCATCATAAAATATATTACATAATCTCTTGTGTTTTTTGCAGTTTGTTATATCTTGAGGCATATCACAACCCCAATATGTACAGTCAGCTTCATAATCTCACATGGACATGGGTGTACTGGCATCCTTTGCACGTTTCATGACCAAAATGTACTGGTAGCATATTTTCTTTTATTCCTTTATTGTCCTTTCTTGAGGTTTTCATGAGTGTTCAGGAAATTTTAAGACCGCATCCACAACTTCCTGTTACACTTTGGTATAAATATGAGGTAACATAGAGTCTGAATACCCCTAGTATTTCATCAACATGGGGAAGTACAGAGAATACTCGAAAGAAATGAGAAATATTTTTAATCTCATAAGGCAGGTAAGGAGCTTTCTTTGTAAGGGGACATTCCACCTTGCCCTACTGTGTAAAAGGTTTGAATCTGGAATGGCATGTAATTTCATTCTATCCTCTGCCAGAACGATTGGTAATACCATTGCCTGAACCTCTGTCTGTAAAATGGACAGTCAGCATTATGAAACAGTATTGTGACCTTTTTTTTAATATACTTTTTTAAATACTTCTTTCTGAGACCAGCACGAATTGTAGTGGTCTGTGTAGTGCTGGTTATTTCTGCTATTAATCATTTCCCACTGCTCTTCATGTTTCATATTTCTTTGCATTTATATATTTGTGTGATAACTTTATCAGAATATATCTAGGTAACTTACAATTTGGGGGCAGTGGTGGTCCAGTGGTAGGGTGCTGGATTACTGATGCCAAGGTCAGGGGTTCAAGCGCCACTATCAACTGGTTGTCACTGCTGTCCCCCCAGTGCCGCTAACTGGCCATGTTGCTCACTGTCTATGGTGAGAGGCATGGAAGAGAACCATTGCTGATTTTTGTCTAGAGTAGGCTGCATAGCATCAGCATGTTTTTGCCCTGCGATGGCCTGGCGAGCTGTTCTAGGTCGGCTGAGTTGGGTCGGTTCCTCGAGACACTATTTGGGATTAAGTGTTTCAGAAAATGAATGAAAGAACTTTAAAATTTTAACCCTGAATTCATAAAGGTATTAATGATGATTTGGAATTTTTTGTCTTCTCAGCACACATCCAATGGTCACAGTCGTATGGAGTCAGCCTCTCGTTCTGTAAGGTCAGGTGGCCGAAATCGCAATTCAGGCAGTTCAGGCTCCGAAGACCAGAATCATCATATTGGGAATTACCGTCTTTTGAAAACCATTGGAAAAGGTAACTTTGCCAAGGTCAAACTGGGTCGTCACATCCTGACCGGCAGAGAGGTGAGCAGTTAGCAGTGTCCTTCCCGTCACACCCTTTTTAAATTTTAACTGGAATGTTACAGCTGTAGGTTTGGAGATTGGAGTCTACATGCAGATTGAAGTTATACCCCAAAACAATTTGTTAGCACATGCCTATTTTAATTATTCATTTAGCCATAGTTTTATATTGATTCTTTAGTATCTGTACTTATAAGGTAGACTAAAGCGAATTCAAGTCACTTGGTTTATTTTTAATTATTTTAATCTTTGTCATTTCCTACATTGATTAAGTGTCCATTCTTCTAATGCAAGCATTGTTATAATAAAATGTTGGTTTATGTTTAAACAAATATTTTTTTTTACAGGTGGCAGTAAAAATTATCGACAGGACCCAGTTGAATCCAACAAGCCTTCAGAAGGTGAGCTGCATTATAAATAAAGCTGCAGTTATTGTTTTTGACACAAGTATAATTTGGTTTTATTGAATTTAGTTATTATAGTTCAAATTACTTCTTTGATCTTACAAAGCTTTAAGCTTTTTTGAATAGTTAGTTTTGCTTGCTCTCAAGGAAATGATGTCAGCCATGTCCGGAAGGGAGGTCACTGTGGACTCGGAAACATTGTTTTAGTCTGTGGGAAATGATGTCCACTGGGCTTTGATTTGGTTCAGATCAGAGCAGGTTTTATCATTTAGTCTGTGTATAAAAAAGCAGTTTCAGTTCCATATGGTTTATTGTTGTGCTGTGTTGTAAATCTCTAGTGTTTGGGAAATAATGAATAAAATGCAGGTAATTTTGGTAATGCTCCTGTTGACAAAGTTATGCTGTAGTTAATCTTTGAACAGGCTTACAGGTACACATATTTGCAGTGTTCAGCGTCTCAATCTCTTTGTCTGTGGTTACAATGACAGAATCTCAATCTCTTTGTCTGTGTTGGCATAGTATCTAAACAATCTGCAGAAAATCTGCATTATGCTTGTTGTCTATTGGCCCATACTGGCACTAGTGTTGGGGGTGAAGCAATGGCAGATGGACAAATATGAGGTAGATCGGAGTGAAGTGAGACTGACGGCCAGCAGGATCTTTCAACAGGAGGTAAGGAGAGCCACAGTAGTGCCAATGCCGTGGGTGGTGAGAGATTCAGAAAAGGCCTGTGAGTTTGGATGAAGTAAAATAAAATAAAATAATAAAACAAGCTGGTGAGGAATAGAGTAGAAGCCACTCTCATGCTTTCCTTATCTCTGACACATGCATCCAGAGACCATGTCTCTATTATTAGCTGGGCACAGAAGCGCACTGCAGTTGCCATTAGATTTTCCACAACACTACTGTTTTGGATTCTGCGTGTGTTCTGCCCCTTCCACCTTCTGGAAATGAGCCAACAGAGAAAAAACTCTGACTCATACCCCATCCATCCATCCATCCATCCATCCATCCAGGGCGGCACGGTGGCGCAGTGGTTTACACACTCGCCTCACAGCAAGAAGGCCTGGATTCAATTCGCAGGCTCAGGTGTTTCTCTGTGGAGTTTGCATGTTCTCCCCCTCCTTGCATGAGTTTCCTCCGGGTACTCTGGTTTCCTCCCACAGTCCAAAAACATGAACAGTAAGTTTATTGGTGCCTCCAAATTTCCCCTGGATATGAGTGTGAATGTTTAAGTTTGTCTGGCGGTGTTCTGATCAGGGTCTACCCCGCCTTTGCACAGTATGATATGAAGTATGATCTGGAGAATTCAAAGAGGGTGTTATTGGACAATAATTCATTAGTCCCTGCTAATGCTGTTTACGATTTATTTTAGACAAATTCCATCAAAATATGGGGAAAAATAAGAACTTATTTATTTTGATAATAATTTAACCCCACACACACGAACCTTACTTTATAGTCTTGTTGTGAAAGCATGCTTCTAGTCTTGAGAGCCGTTTTTTCGCTAGCTTTCTAAGAGGAGGAACATAGAAGTTACACCCTACTGATGGGGTGGCAGAACTTTGCATGCCACATTGGTCAATGCTGCTGTATCTTTATTGATGATGGATTACAACATAAATAGTAAGAAATTGAGGTTTAGACAGTTCAGGGTTGCAGTGCTTTGTTGTAATTTGTACTATTTAACTAATCAATATGGCGGGCATGCAGAGCCGTCTGCCATGGGGTGTAGCCAGTCTATTGTATGATGTCTATGAAAAGCAACCAGTCGTGCAATAATCATTTGACTAATCCAGTGTTGCTGATGGAAAAGTCGGCTTGCAGAAGAACACAAAGAATAAGTCGGTGGCTTTCAACCACTCAGAAACAAGAAAATACCTTGAATGAATGGCTCTTTTTTGTTCTTCCACATTTTCAACGAGAAATCGATCAAGGAGGGTTGTGTAATTTCCAGAGGTTGTTGCAGTATATGTGAAATGCCAGAATATGAAGCTTCATAGTACCCCGGTGTTCATGTTCTACCCTCAAAGACACCTACTGTATGTCTTTCTTTCTCACAAACACAGATCTTCAGTGTAAATAAATAAAGGCAATTTGACGACAGGAAGGGCCAAAACATGGTTAAAAAGAAGACAGCACCGAAATATCAATATCATCACATTCTATGTTATTTACATGGGTGTGAATGACTTGATTCTTGAGAAGACACTGAGAATTTAAATGGTTGTTTTGAAGAAAAGTGATGTTTAAGAGTGAGTCAGCTTTTAGGTGAATGCTGTGGGCCGACTCATGAGCGTAGAGTCTTGGATGGGATATGTTAAAATATCAGTGAGGAACAATTTATCTGAAGTTATCAGAATAAGTGTAACGGGATAAAACCCAGGGGGCGGTGGTTCTACTGAGTCATGTAAATTGAGTGATGTGTAAAATAAAAAATGAAACTGATTCTCGAGTACAAACGCTGTTGATTAATGTTCCTCGACATTCTTCATAACGTCAACAATACCGACTTTGGTGAGAATTGAATAAGTAGCTGAAAAAAATCTACCACTGTCCATTTTCATTAATTATAAAACATAGTGTCATGTATACCAGAAATTAATTTACGCTACCTCTAGGTGTTTCTGATTGCTGTGGAAAAGGTCCATGATAATGTCTATTATATTTTCCTAGTTAACGAGGTGTTAGCAGTTTTGCTCTTTGATTGGCTAATCTACTCCTAGGATATCAGCTCATATCCTGTGACCTGAAGTATTACTACAGAAGGGAAACAAATGGAAGAAGTTGTAACTCCTTCCATGCTACAAGCTAATGCTAGCCAGCCTTTTCCACCCATTGTTTAATTGAAATATTTGATGGTAGAAAAGTGTGATTTATTTTTCACGAATGAAAAATTACCTCATGTTTGCTGCGATGCGTAGCTGTTGCATCTCTTTTATATTCTACTTGCCTCTTATATCTCTGTTTCTTACCCTTGGTTATTGCTGTAGCAGTGTCCTTGCTTTCAGCAGTTATTTATTGTTATATTAACAATAAAGCTCACTTGTGTCCAGATGAAAGTGTTGATGAAAGTGAAACTTTGTTGTCTGTAAACAGTTGTGTAATCAGGCGTGGGTGTGCATCTTGCACTTGTCCACTGACTGAAGTGAGTTGTCATGTCGCAGCCTTCTTTAGCAATCATGTAGGTGTTAAGATTTGGATCAGGGAGAGAAATCGAGGGCAAGTGGAGATGGATTGACAGACATAGCTTTCCAGAGGAAAGAATACTTAGTGTCTTATTAGGTAATATTAAAATGTTTTCCAGAGTGCTTGGGAACCAGCATGAGAATCCCTGTGTAATGTATTATTCTGTAGCTATGTTTCAGTGAAACCCTGACGCATTTTGAAAAATTATTGCTTCTCTCTTTAATTTAGCAGTTAAAATCATAATCGGCACCTCATACTGTTCTGTTCTTTATCGATTTCTGTCTTTTGACTGTATTTGCGCACATCAGATTTAAATTTGCTCGGTTTATATGGTTGATTTCATTGGTTTTTAAAGAAGTGAGTCTTGGCAACTGGCTGATATGGATAAAAACTTTGCTTTACAGTTAGTCAACTTAAAGAATGTATTAGATGATGATGATAATAGATAATCATTAGAATAATAATGACAGTAGTAATACTTGTAGACTTTTTTTTTTAGTCTTTGACATCTTAGTTAAAAAAAAAGTTGTTTTGGAAAATTGGCAATTTACGTATGTCCTTTTGGAATAAATCTGACCAAATATGCCACCATTCACACACAAACATCATTCCACCCTATGCTGCTTGATTTCTTTAACAGCCACTCCTAGTCCCCAGCTGGAGATATAGACACATTTAAATAAAAATTTACATTTATATGTCTTCGGTAGATGTCCCCGACAGATTGTCCTCTATACAACATTGTGTTCAATCAAAGGAGTGCATTAGACCAAATGCTGGTGCTACTTCTAATGATAATAATAAAGAAGGGGCTTTTCTTTTTTTTTCTTAGCTCGTACACTTAGTCATGAATCTGAGTATGCTCCCTCTCACTGGGTGATTTAGCTTTTGCATATTTATTATTTATTTTACTTATTTTAGTATTATTTTTTTTTAAAGATGCAGGGTAATACAGTTTTACTTCACCTTTGCTTCCATCCTTACCCAAAACAAACAAATGTCTTTTTTGTATCTTAGATAACAATAACATTTTACTTAATAAATTCCATTTGTTAAGATGAGCTTAGTTTCTTCTGTGGGTAGTGAACCGCTCACTGCTGCTGATACAAGTAGGACAGCAATGTGTGAACTGTTCAGAAGTGTCTCTTCACACTTGCATGGTGTCTTTAACACTCTCTCCAAGCTAAAGCTGGTGAAATGCTGTCTGTTGCTTGTGTTCTTTCCTGAATTTGATTGCTCAATATCATGTTTTGTTTTGTCCATTAGCTCTTCAGGGAAGTTAGAATCATGAAGATTTTAAACCACCCAAATATTGGTAAGTTGAACGAAAAAAGTAGCGTGTGTGTGTGTGTGTGTGTGTGTGTGTGTGTGTGTGAGATCTGCTCCTCTCTGCCTTCTATTACTGTGGCTTTCTTTCTTTTTATTTACTCCTCTGTGTTGCTTTGTTTGTTTGTATGTTTTGTGTTTTTTATATGCTTGCACACAAGATAATAAGTTGCTGGAAAAGATATCCTCAGGTATATACAGAAAGAAAATCTGTGTATCCCTAATATCAGTTTATATTGACTGCATTATTTCACCAAACCCCCCCACCCCCACTCCCCACCACGAATTACTGCATCTGTGTGAGAAAGAGGAACATGTTGCCTTGGAGACATTTCCTTACTGCTGCTGTCTCTACTACAGTAACAGGCATACTGATGGAACTACAATTTAGCTCTTGTCTACTCGTTAATGAAATTGCAAGCTCCGCCACATAGTTAATGGTCTTAAACAATATGATTGCACACATTTTTAAGGGGTAGACTTCTGGCATGTTCTATTAAATACAACATGTATTGTGCTGCATATAATAAGCAACAAAGGAGATACCTAGTTGGCACCAGTGTCAGTAAATATAGGATTGTGTAATCTCATATGCAAACCCCAGGACAGGCCAATTAGAGTTCCTGGGGACTAAGAGCAAATGAAATATAATTACTATTTGCTTGTGTTTATTTAAATATTTCCCATCATTTTTTTTTTTTTTTTTTTTAAATTAGTTAATTTATTCATTTTTAGCAGAGGGGATGCTTAATAAGCGGAGCCCCATATCCATGGAATATGACTTGGATGGTTGTCCCATGTCAATACCCTGACAAGGGAACCCAAAAAGGCTACTCTATCCCCCAAAAAACAAAAAAGTTGTTTTCAGTTTTACCTGTGTACATGAAAACAAGCATGATAGTCTCCAGAAGCTCTGTGGCGTACTCCGAAATGCTGAGGAAAAGTAAACTGAGATATGAACCAAACCAAGGAACAAATTGTACATGGAAAATTATTTGAGAAGATATAGTTTTGTAAAAATATAAGTTTAAAGATAAGGATGACTAATATGACACAGTCAGATATTAATATGGTACAGTTTTCTAAAGTATTTCGGGTTGTATCTGTTTTTAGTCTAATAGACTATGCATGTTTTTGTAAAAAAAAGAAAATAATGATTAAAAGATTAAAAAGTACTGTAAATTGCAGGGGACAGATTTAAATGTTTAAATGGTTTTAGATCTTTCTTTATAAAGAAACAACGTACTGATGATCCAGATTTATTAAAACTCCCAGATGAGGTGCTAGGCGTGTGCATTCTATATTAAATGCACACAGTGTTCCTGTGAACCCACCAGATTCCCTTGTTTATCAGAATAAGTCCTCATTTCCAGTGAAAAATCCACACCCATACATCATTCCTTGGTGGAAAGAAAGAGAAGATCATAGGAAGTGAAATTACAGTACAAATTTCAGCCAATTCAGAATTTATGAAAAACAACCTTGTTTTATTCATTGCTGAAATTAAAAGAATGGATGTATGAATGAATCATGTTTCCTGTTATGGGTGACACTCTCAAATAATAATGATTACTCATGCCAAAAGAGTCAAATGTTCATTTTAGTTTGTCCTGCGTCTACTTATCCCCTGCAGTAAAGCTGTTTGAGGTCATTGAGACAGAGAGGAATCTTTATCTTGTGATGGAGTATGCCAGCGGAGGTAAGTGAGGGCATGTGCGTCTGTTTGGTCTGTTTGGTTGTCAGACATGACTTACTTTCTCTTATTTGTGTGGCATCTTTTTAGATTCAAGATTCGTCTCTTATTGGCTCTTATTGTTTCTATTTGTTTTGTGTTCAGGGGAAGTTTTTGACTACCTTGTTACTCATGGCAGGATGAAGGAGAAAGAGGCCAGAGCCAAATTTAGACAGGTGCAGTGTTCTTAACATCTGTTTTACACTCACATTCTTGTGTACAGTTTGATCACAGAGTGGGGTCTTGCCATATAGACCAAACCTTTTACCTCAAATATTCTGAGGTGGTAATGATGAGTATCTGAGCTCTCTCACCTCATGTAGGTGTCTGGTGTAATTTGGATTAAAAGTAAACTGCCAAACTAAATAAAATATGCCGTTTTAACTTTGTAGCCTCAGTCAGTTCCCATTAATTTTCAGTTTAAAGGCTCTTTTCTCTTCAGTAGACTATTTTGACAGAACTGCAATATGAACAACCATGGTGCTATCTTTTAATGTCTGGAATAAAAATGTCGACAGGTTGTTTTCTCGCTCACTCGTTTGCCAAGCCGCTTAATCCTATTAGGGTTGTGGGGAAGCTGGGGCCTATCTCAGCTGACACTGAGCGATGGCAGAGTTCACCCTGAACAGCTTGACAGATTATCGCAAAGCCAATACATGCACAGCCATTCACACTCACTTTCACACCTAGGTGTAATTCGGAGTAGCCAATTATTCTAATTCATGTCTTTTGAACTATGGGAGGCAATCAGAGTACCCGAAGGACACCCACGCAAGCGCAGGGAGGACATGAAAACTAAAGACACAAACCCCTCGCCAAGCCCAGGACTCGAACCAGGGGCCTTCCTGCTATGAGGAGACATGCTAACCACTATTCCATTATCCGCTTTAAGAGGATATTGTGTTATAGTGTTTAGGAAAGATTCTGTAGGTTTCTGTTCAGAATGTGTTTGAATGTGCAAATTAAATGGTAAACAAAATCAGCCTTATTCCAGTTCGAGCCACTTTGATACTTGGAAATATAGAACAAACAATTCTGCTCGTTTGGATGAAACATTAGGCAGTTTGAACACAGATTAAACCCTCCCTCCTGTACTGCTCATGGCACAATGTGCCGTCAGTTTTATTAAAAGATGTCCTGCCAATTAAGGTTAAGATGTAAAAGGCAGTACATAGAAAGCTGTTCAGATAATATGTCTACATTTTAAGCTTACTTAATATAAACATATTTGTTCTTTCAGATTGTGTCTGCTGTGCAGTATTGTCACCAAAAACACATTGTTCACAGGGACTTGAAGGTAAGAGTGCATTCATGAGCGTGCTCTTTTAGCTGAGGGTGAATACGCTCATTTATCCCATTGGTATTTTTGCTGTCTGTGCCTGTACTGCATGTGAGAAAGCACAACATGTTCTGTTGAGAACTCACTCATTATCTAGATTGGTCATGCTGACACACTGTCGTTGTGGGGTTTTTTTTTCTTTTTTTTCCCCCACTTCAGACTGCCATGAATAATCCATGAGAACAATAAGAGGGCTTTTGGCTACATTTATACCTTTGTGTGATAAAAAACAAGATAAGAAATGATCATGTGTCTGAGGTTATTAGTAAAATGTATGTGATCTGTCATACATAACATGTACGTTGAGTGACAGCATGAAATAAAGATTCCTGATGGGTAGAAGATTGTAATAGAGCATGATTCTTTAAAGTATAGTTTTTTTTTTCTTAGAGACTGTTAACTTTAACCTACTGATTCCTTTTGATTTGTGACATTAGAGTTAGACTTGTAGTTACAGAATTGAATTTTGTGTTTGTTTATCCCCAGTTTGGTATTTATGACAATTTTTTCAAAAATGCGAAGCTACTTTACATCTTAGATTTGTGTGCTTTTTATAATGGAAACACAAGCAAATATTGCTGTGTAAGGTGGCTGGAAATGGACAGGGGGGAGAGCATTCTACATTAGCAGCAGGCATCAGAGACAAAGGACTTTGCTTGTGAAACAGGAACTGAAGTCTGTTTTTCCATATAAATATGGGCCACAAACAAGTTTGTCCAGCTCCTTTTTTTATTTGGTGATATGTGCAGTGTTCTCAGGGATTTTAACCTGTTCTGGTTTCCACGCTGTGTAAAGTACACACAGCTTTAGGCATATTCTAAGCAATATGCCTTTGTAATTAAATTATGACAGCGAATTAGTGTGTTGGAATTTTTTTTAGACACTGCAGTGTTGTCTCTGAGCAGAAAGCTTCAAACTCATCTCTGTCTAACAACAATCAGTACTATGTCCATAATATAGTTAAAAGTAATTGGGATTTGAAAATTAATTACATTAATTATATTTTTGACAGTTTATATGCTGCCCCGTCCAAAAAAAAAGGTCCAATACTCAAATATTTTGTTGGATGCTTTTAGCCTTGACTACAGTCATGGCACTGTTCGAACAAACTTATGCAACATCACAACATTTTTCTGTCTAGATTTGGGTTCGTTTTTCATCAGCATCTTGAATTGTTGATGGAAAGTGGACCACCCCAGAGAGTTTAACAGTACATCCTAAACTTTTTCAATAGCATTAAGATCAGGACTCTGTGGTGTGAGTTCATGTGATGATTCCTCATGCTCCCTTATATCTGTGCCATCAGAAAAAGTTCATTGATGTGATAACCTGGTCATTCAGTATATATTCAGTATATTCAGGTCGTCAGCTGACTTTATTTTTTATTTTCAAATAATGTTGCAGAGCTTCGACCAGACCAACCGAAGCAACAGCGGCATGGTGATTAGAATGTGCTGCTGTGCTTTTTATTTTAACAGGCTGGTGAGAATCCCTAACTCTTTAAAATCTTTTGTGTATCTGTTAGGCTGAGAATTTGCTGTTGGATGCTGATATGAATATAAAGATAGCAGATTTTGGCTTCAGTAATCAGTTCAC
Organism: Porochilus rendahli; assembly: GCA_039654305.1. Classification (NCBI taxonomy): domain Eukaryota; kingdom Metazoa; phylum Chordata; class Actinopteri; order Siluriformes; family Plotosidae; genus Porochilus; species Porochilus rendahli. The sequence continues at coordinate 31,996,382 of JBCNYG010000025.1, forward strand.
AATGGGAAATAAGTTGGACACGTTCTGCGGCAGCCCTCCATATGCTGCCCCTGAGCTCTTTCAGGGCAAGAAATATGATGGGCCTGAGGTGGATGTCTGGAGTCTGGGGGTCATACTGTACACTTTAGTTAGCGGATCACTCCCTTTTGATGGCCAGAACCTCAAGGTCTGAATTCCTATTTCCGTTTATAGTATGAATGTATAATTTGAATAATAATGTAATGTAATAACGTATAACAGGAATATTCATAGTTGACTTGAAAATGTGTGATTTGTGTTGTCATGCAGGAGCTCCGAGAACGTGTGTTAAGAGGAAAATATCGAATTCCCTTTTACATGTCTACAGATTGCGAGAATCTCCTCAAACGTTTCCTCGTGCTTAACCCTGCCAAGAGAGGAACACTAGAGGTTGGTACCTCTAGCGTCCTTTATTGTAACCTCAACCTGCTCCTGTTCCCATACAACAATGAGTAATGCAGCTGCAGTTTGTGGCATGTGTACACTCTGTATGCTCTGTGAGTAGGGACAATAAGTAGGGAGAACATAAAAGCTTGGGCTGCAGCTCACTGTATCCTAGTTGCAAGGCATCAAAAAAATTCCATTCTTCTTTTTCATACTCTTCCGGCGTAATCAGTGTCCTACGGTAAGTGAATCCAACAATGAGTATGTCAATATTTGCCAACTGTATTTATACATATCTGCTCTTTCATATTTAAGAACAGAAGATACCGTTAAAAACGTTGCATTGTGAGCCCTCTACTGCCGGTCAGGTGAACTGCAAAGGCTGTGAACCCAAGTCATCTCCTCACATTTGCCCCAGACAAACCTTCCCCTAGTTTTTAGCTAAAAAGACAAAAGTAGTAATATCGCAGGTATTTGTTTTTCTTTTGCATCGTTGAAATTGTAGCAACAGAAACATGGACGAATTAGAAATCGTACATTTATGTTATTGTGAGTCCCAATGTGTGATGGCTGGATGTAGAACGATCCTTGCTCTGTGCTCTGTTATAGCAAATCATGAGGGATCGTTGGATCAACTCCGGTTCAGAAGAGGATGAGCTCAAGCCCTACACTGAACCAGAAGCTGATATCTGTGATGGGAAGAGAATAGGTATGCAGCAAATTTGGTCGCCTCTAGTTTTCTGTTGTTTATGAAGGTCACCGCCTTTCATGGTGCCAAATCTCTCTGTATAAGCACATGCAAACACAGATCCAGTTTTATTCCTGTTTCATCAACTAAGGCGTCCCTTTGGGCTTCATGAGAATCACTTGCAAATGAATGGTGGTTCTTTGACTGAGGGATGTTAGTTTAATGATTAACTAATAGGCACACACAGGATTTTAATCATCAATCAAAGGAGTTGTGTCATGATTGTTATCCAAATTTTGGTGTAAAAATCATCTAAATATGTCACAAATGTCCAAAATACTGTAACATAATTGGTAAATCAGGGCTGTGGTGATTCAGTGGTTAAGGCTCTGGGTTACTAGTTAACCCCTTAATTTGGTCAGTTGTATAAAACCAAAAGAATTCGCTTTGAATAAGGGTGTCTGCCAAATGCCGTAAATGCAAATAACCTTTCAGCTTACAAATCAATAAAAGTTGATAGATATTGATTATTTTTCGAAATTTTTCGGGGGCTAAACACTTATCAAAGATTGAGTTTACATTGCAAACCCCATAACAAATTTAATGTATGAACCCAATTCATATCTAGTATCCTTAAGTCAAATTTCCATCTATGCAAGTTGTTTGATAACACCATTCAGGATGTTTACACGGTCTTCTTCAAACAACAATGAACACTGCCTTTTTAAGCTATGGTAAGGTTACTTTTGGGACAAGGCACTTCGCTAGCACATACAATTCCTCAATGATGGCTTGAAGTAGAAACTATGTCATGTCCTTCTGCAGCCCAGAAGGCACTCTTTCAATGGCTATACATTAACGGTACAAACAAAATATGTAAAACCTATTTATTTTAAGAAGGAACCTCCTTTAACTGTGGAAGTATACATTTTTATATGAATTTATTCAGTCACTGAGTTGTCACATCTGTATTTAATGGTTGACTCTCACAGATGTGATGGTTGGTATGGGCTATACTAGGGAGGAGATTCAAGAGTCTCTGTCCAAGATGAAATATGATGATATCACGGCCACCTACTTACTGCTCGGCAGGAAAGTCAATGAGGTTGGTAAATTTCCATACGGTCTGTGGATGTCACAACAGAAAACTATGCATAATAGCTATGCAGCTGATAGAGTCCATGAAGTGCAGAGATTTTTTATCTTAAATTTTTTTGTTGTTGCTGCAGGAGGGGAATGACTCTAGCACTGGTAGTAATCTCACTGTGGTCAAAAACAGACCTGCTAGTGAGATGAACGGACAGTCACCAGCTCACCAGAAGGCCCAGAGAAGTATCTCATCCAATCAGAAGAGTAGACGTTACAGTGACCAAGGTGGCATTCAGCTTCATGGGTTTAATTCAACCCAAATTCATATAGCAATTTCACATAATTATGTATTATATTGTATTCTGTCATTCACTTTTTTTTTTAAATTTATTTTATGAATAGTTAAAATACAAATAGTTTTTTTTAACACATGATTTCTTTAGTAAAATAACAACTTTTTGGGGCAAAATATTATGAGAAACATGATTACTGAAAGCCATTGTAACTGCATATCAAACAATTATAATGCATATTGTAGTACAAAGTCGAATTGAAAAGTGTGTACTACATTGGAACAGTTCCATCTGATTGGTCCACTGTCAGGGGATTAAAAAAAAAAAACACTATCCCCTGTACTTAATGCTTGAATCAAAATGATACTCACTCGCAGTTTATCACGGTCACTTGGAGCGGGTGTTATCATTATCATGCTTAAAATGAAAAATTCAACCATAAATATTTCATTTTAGTTAGTTTTTCTTGTGCTTTCTTTCAGCACTTTGAATAATTCTATTCAGCACAGTTTACTTATGTTTTTATGTAGTATTTACTAAACTCTTAATGAACAGGCCATGAAATGCCATTGTCGTTAGCTACACAGCATTTAGCTCAGAACTGACCTGACTTTCATCTGTTATGGTTAAGATGTGTAAAAATAATTGTTTAAAAAAAAAAAGAAGCTGTGAGCTTTAGCTGTGAGTCAAACTCCCTTTTGGTTGCATAGCAGTGATCTGTCCTAATCTGTCATGGTTAAAATACTATTAAACTATAAAATCTTAATTTAGTTTGCTTTTAACATTCCCCTGTAAAGTATACAAAAACATTTATGCACCTCAGGTTTGGTGGGTGTTGCAGCCTCTGGGAGTGTTCAGCAACACCCACCTTGCCTTCTTTATATTATATCATTACATGTCTATAATTAACAGTTATTTAATGACCTTTTTCGTGCTCTCTCTCTCTCTCTCTCTCTCTCTCTCTCATGCACGCACTCTCTCTCTCTCTCTCTCTCTCTCTCACTTTTCCTCACACACCGCCGCGTGCTGTTTGTGCAGCGCGCGCTCGTGCCGTTGATTCACTTCATGGAAAGGTGAAGAGGAACTTTCCGAGGCTTCGGTCACGAGCGCGAGACAGACGTGAGTCCGCGACAAGCGCGTGTTATGAGGGGAACGCTCAAAAAAACCTTTATTATTATTAATTCATCTCTTTATTCGAGAGAGAGAGAGAGAGAGATTTTGTGTGTGTGTGTGTGTGTGTGTGTGTGTGATGCAAACAATATTAGAACTTGGCTTTCTTTTTTTCTTCCTATAATTATTATAATATTGATGATGATGATGGTGATAATAATAATATAATTATTATTGTTGTTATTATTATGAATACTATTAATAATAATATTTTAATTATTATTGATATTATTATGATTATATTGATGATTATGGTGATTATTATTATCATCATCATTATTACTATTATTATTATTGTTGTTGTTGTTGTTGTTGTTGTTGTTGTTATAATTATTATTATATTTTATGATAATATGTATCACCACAAAATGATTTTATCAAAATTATTTTATTTCCACCTATTTTCCGCTTAAATACCAAATCTTATACAAAAAATGAGACAATTTCATTTCAGACCCGTAGCACAACACTCAGACCATTTCTTACCTGCATAACAATATGGTATAAAATATTATAAAGTATATTTAGTGCTGTGTCTTAAGAACCCTTTTTGTATAAACTCATTAATTCATTCATTTTCTAAGCCGCTTAATCCTAATTACTGTCATGGGGAGGCAGCCGGCCATCACAGCCGACTCTGTGTGAAGGTAGGGAGACCGCGAACAGCTCACCAAGCCATCACAGGGCCAACACACACACAACCATTCAAACACACAGAGCCAGTTAGTCTAGTGTACATGTTTTTTGACTGCGGGAGGAAACGGGAGTGCCTGGAGGAAACCCACTCAAGAACAGGTGAAGATGCAAACTCCACACGGAAACGCCCCAAGCCCCGCAATCGAACCCAGGCGTTCTTCCTGTGAGGAGGACGTGCTGACCGCTGCACTGCTGTGCCGCCCTTAGTATAAACCTTTAATCAATTTTTATGACCTCTACTTACATTAATGACTCGGTACAAAAACATAGCTTTCCAGCACTGAGTTAAATCTTACAGAAAAAGAAATTGCATGCCATTAAATGCAGAATAATACATAAGAGACTTAAACTTTTCCGAATAAAAAAAAACATAATGAAGGCTGCTGGGATTTGCATGCAAATAAAGAGGCGAGTGTGACAGTCAAAATCTCCAGGTGAGCTGTGACCGGTTCGGTAGGGCGCTCAGGAGCACTTACAGCTTCCTTGATCCCCGGTCTCAGGCGTTTCTGTGTGGAGTTTACATGTACTCGCCATGCTTGTGTGGGTTTCCTCAGGGTACTCCAGTATCAGTGTATCTGATCACTAATCATCCCTAGGTGTGAGTGTGAATGGCTGTACGTGTTGGGCCCTGCAGTCACCTGACGAGCTGTTTAGGGTGTACCCCGCCCTGGCCCGGAGTCGGCTGAGTTGGCCCCAGCCTCCCTGCGACCACACACAAACACACATACAATTTTTACTCCTTCCTTTAATGTTAACATCTGCTTACTGAAAACCTGTTCTTGCTTTCTAATCCATTTATGTGTACCTGTGAATGAGCCGTTACTATAGAAACCCTATGTATTAATGTGCACTACTGCCAGAGCTGTTTTTTTGGTGGTTTTTTTTGAAGAAAATGAATGGATTTGCTCTGATCTATCTGAATCCAGTACTCGACATGGTTCTGGTGTATGTGTGCATAAGGTCTATGTATTATCGACTTCCTTATTTACAAAGGAACCTGTAGGAGGAGGATATAGGACATCCTGTTCCACCTATTTGAGTTTAAAATTGATTATTCAGTTCATTTCCTTTTCAGTGTAGGCACTGCTCCATGACTACATTATAGACGTCTTGAAGAATGTCTGGACTAGATTTATGGGCTGTACTGTACATTATTATTTTAGAGAAAAGGTAAGTTACTTACCTGATTCTAGCGGTCTCCGTCTCCAAGATACCTGATTCTCGTTCACGTGATACATGATTATGATGCTAATGGCACTCGAGTGTAGTGAAGCAAATGGTTGAGCGCAGTAGGAAGATTAATTTGATGGGTATGCATGTTTTATTAGGAGCGCTGTTGCTTTAAGTGGCTTTAATGCTATCGGATGAACCCGTGACCTCTGTTCGACCACGCAGTAAACAATCGCACAAGGCACAAAAGATCAATACATGTGAGAGGGAGTAAATATGAAAGAAGAGAAACCTTCGTGAGGGAGAGATGGGGGAGGGATGAAGGAAGCTGGAAGTCATTTAGCAGCTGTCCAATAAACATCAGCTGGGCTACTAAACTTCTGAACACACAAACCAACAGTGGTATACGGATTTTTTTACCATTGTGATATAATTCTGCATTCCGATTGGTCAGTTCTTCCATCCATTTGCCACACCCACTTAATTGTTTTAGGGTCACAGGAAGGCCCGTCTCACCCATTTCTGAGCGAAGGTGGGGTACACCCTGAAGAGTCCGCCAGTCCATCGCAGTATGCACACAAACACACGCACAAACCTAGGGGCAATTAAGAACAGTCGGTTAGCCTGATTTGCATATCTTTGGGCTGTAGGCAGAAACCATTGCACCCAGAGGAAAACAGGCACAGGGAGAACGCCATCGCTGAACCCAGGACTGAAACCCAGGACCTCCTTTCTGTGATGTGCTAAGTCCATGTTTCCCACATTCTGATTGGTCAAAAGAAAAAAAGAAATCAACAGCAAATCAAAACACTTTGGAAGTGCCAATCTAAAAGAACATGCCAATCTAAGAGAACCATTCACAGTTGTGCATTATTTGTAGCGGATAAAAGCTCACGGTCCTGCAGAGGACATTACTAGCATTACAGAATCATCCAATTAGCATTCCTGTGGCGTAAGATTCATTCATTCTTTTTGTAAACCGTTTAATCCTAATTTATGTCGCAGGGAGGCCGGTGCCAACTCTGAGCCAGAGCGGGGTACCCCCTAAACAGCTCGCCAGGCCATTGCAGGGCCCAACACATTCAACCATTCACACTCATATCTAGGGCCAAACGAGAATATCTTATAAGTCTAATATGCATGTTTTTGGACTGTGAAGACCCTTGAGTACCTGGAGAAAACCCACACAATCACAGGAAGAGCGT
>JBCNYG010000025.1:32023739-32041250 GCA_039654305.1 Porochilus rendahli
ATAATGGTAATGGCTTGTCAATTGTTCCATTTTATTTACAATAAAAAAGACATATCGGTCATTAGGCAAATGAATTAAATTAACTAACATAGGAAGGTCAAATAAGCGGTGTCGGCTTTCATTACGTCATCTGTCTGCGACACGTTCCTGGCTGGTCGGTGTTGCTTTAGTACCACGTGTGTATATCGGTAACAGTGTGTGCTGAAAGACAATATAAATCTCCGAACCCATTTTCAGTAAAGGTAAGTGACTTCTTAAAGCGTTGTTTATGGATATCTGTGTAAGTGAACCACACTGTGGTGTAAAATGTGGCTTCACTCAATGTAAAGCTGATATTTCTGCTCTTGTCTGTCGTGGCTTGCTGGGATTCTGCAGTGAACAAATGATGCTCTAAATCTTTTAGTAGCTTTAGCTGCATACTCTGGAAACAATATTTGTGCCAAACTGCGGCTCTTATAATGTCCCTGTGACTCCAGTTACACAGATTTCCCTCTAACTAACCTATCAGATCCTCTTCCTCTCACAGCAAACAGCTGTCGCTCTGTTTGTCGAGAAATGTTACTTTGAAGCACGTTTTGTTACCAGCCTGTGCACACACAGGACTGGGGGAGATCTGTGAATATTTACATGTCACATTGACCACAGGTCCTAGGCAGTCTCACACACACACACACACACACACACACACACACACACCCTTAACCCCCCAATTATATTTATAAAAGATTGTAGTTTTTTTTATTTTGTAGAAATCACATGGTGTAATTACACTGATATGCATGTAAAAAAAAAGCAACACCTGTCTTAACTGTAGTTATGTGCACAAATGCTGAATTAATAATGTGCTGTGTCCCCAATACCGGTGTCACTACCGTAGCATCAGTTCTCTAGTTATTAAGATGGATTTGCCCAGATCTGTTCTGATATAAAAGTACCTTCACATGTTGACATTTTATGTACAGTATATGTAGAAAGACAGAAAATTAATACATTTTGGCATTTCGAGCCTATGAAGTTATGTTCCCAAGAACTGTGTCAACTCTGTAAAAATCCTGTATTAATATTGCTGCAATTAATGATTAAAAAAGGCTGGAGCTTCAAAACTTCTATTCTGTACCATAGTTTTTAATTTGTAGATATTTGGCAAGTATTTCTGTTAAGTATTCCTTGGGAAGGTGCAATTAGACATTATACACTTTCAAGAGAATGACCCATATATCACATTTCATATTTAAACACTTTGTAAATAAATAAATTAGTAAGGTTTGTGTAGGGCAAAAGCAATCACTAAATTCTTTACAGTAGTATTATTTTAAAACTAAAAACTGAAAGGGAGACAAAAGCAAACACATAATGAGCAGAAACCACGCAAAGCAATACCCAAATGCCTGTCTAAACAGATACCTATTGAAAGAGGCCACAGTATCTATTTGGAAGGTGAGTGGAAGACTGTACCACAACTTTGGTGTTAATATTTGGAAGGCACAGTCTCCATTAGTTTTTAGACTCATTCTAAGAAGGCCCCTATCTGAGGACCTAAGAAGGCTAATATTTTAAAACAAATCTAAACTTAATAGGTAACCAGTGCAAGCCCTTTAAGACAGATTGGAGGCGATTTAGTGATGCTTTCTTCAGCTAAGAAAAGTGTGCATAAAATAATCAGAGACATAGCAAAATAGCATGCATCCTCTTATAGAAAACATGAAAATCAAGGAAATGTACCTAAAGAGACAAGTAATAGTTGTAATGATATTGAGTCCATACCAGTGGTGTGTGTCAGTTGTACTTGCATACTCAGACATGCAATTTTGAGTGCATAAGTGCGTTCACACTTTAAAAAAAAAAAAGGCGTCATACAGGGTACTGGTTGTACTTGGATAGTGTACAGAAGAATATAATTTTATTGCACATATTGCTGTTGTATTAAATATCAGCATAGCTCTGATTGCCTGCTGTTGATTCACACTATTAATGTGATATAACTTGTAAATGTATTATCCTGTTTTTTTACTGTTTGTATATTACTCATTAACTACTTGTATACTAGAAATGAATTACCTTCTGTTCGTCCTAGTGGAAAGTTATGCTTGCTGCTATTGTGAGTAACTTAAGTAAGCACTATCCAATCAGCTACCCTTTTTTTTACAGAAATTGCAGCTCATCACTACTGTCCCATGAGTTTTGTGGAGTACTCAGAGCTCATTCAGGAAGGAGATGTTGTCATCATCTTTCTTGGACATGACTCCATGATGCCAATCAAAGTGGAATCTGGTGCTCAAACACAGACCCGCTATGGAGCCATTCGCCACTCCACTGACTTAATTGGTCGACGTTTTGGTTCGAAAGTAACTTGCAGTAAGGGTGGATGGGTGTATGTACTGCATCCTACTCCAGAGTTATGGACTGTGAATCTGCCCCACCGAACCCAGATCCTTTACACAACAGACATCGCCAACATCACCTTGATGCTGGACCTTAAACCAGGCTCTGTTGTCTGTGAATCAGGTGAGCCAGTTGAGTCTGACTTTGTAACTAATAAACATTTTTGAATGTTATGCCATCATTTAATAAATTAAGAATATGTAAGTGAAATCCTTCATTAAGAATGTTTAGTTACCTTCAATATATATTTTGCCATTTTTCCCCCTTGAAATGAAAGGGTCCATCTCTCCAAAACACTGTCTTTTTACTGAATCATAGACCATTCCTTATTTGTTTATATGGTCAGGCTAAATTTAAAACCCTGAAAGAGATGCCTGATGAGTTCCTAAATTGTGTTTTTACTTTACCAAATTATACAGTGCAGGGTAATGTTAAGGTTGTTACTTTGCTGTAGGAGTTAATTCTGGTGTAGTCCTGCCTGAGGAGTACATGGGTATTGCAGTTCTCCGAATTTGAAAAGATGTTTTTTTCTACCAACAACATTACTTTCATTCTGTAGTTTTACCTGCCGTTTTTACTTTTGCCACCAAATCAGCCGTTTAAGAATTTTACTTTTATTCCACTTGATTCCACTTGTGAGGCACAGATCCGAGTTTATGGCTTTTCAGCATGCATTGGAAAAATGCTGGACTTTAAGGCTCAAACTCATTAGGACCATAACAACCGACAATCATCAATTTTTATGGAGGAAGTGAGCATGAGGGGTCTGTGACCGATATCGTTGACCATTTTGCTGACTGTCAGTGAGGAATCCACCTATTGTGAACAGTTGTTACATCTTCCGTTTCTTCCGGAGTCGGGTCGCGGGGGCAGCAGCCTAAGCGGGTCTAGACGTCCCTCTCCCCAGCCACTTCCTCCAGCTCTTCTGGGGGGGGACGCCAAGGTGTTCCCAAACCAGACGAGAGATGTTGTCGTTCAGGGTCAGCCCCAGGGTCTCCTCCCGGTCGGACATGCCCGAAACACCAGGGAGGCATTCTAATCAGATGCCCGATCCACCAAAACTGGCTCCTCTAAATGCGAAGGAACATCGGTTCTACTCCGAGTTCCTCCCGGATGACAGAACTTCTCAGAGGAGTACATGGGTATTGCAGTTCTCAGAACTTAAAAAGATGTCTTTCTACCAACAACATTACTTTCATTTTGCAGTTTTACCTGCTGTTTCCTGGTTACCTCCAGTTTCCATCCTTGGACAATTAACTATGTTCACGGATATCGTCAGCCCGGTCTGCGACTATGGTTGCCAACACAGTCTCAAACAATCTACAACTGTCCGTGACTGACTGCAACCATGCCTGCGACCATAGTTGGGGATAGTTAGCGATATGGTTGCCAACTAGAAAGAAAAGGGTCAAAAAATCACGGTCAGTTGCCAAAGAATCACCCAAATGACATTCGAGCCTTTAGATTAAGATGTATAACGTATTGTTCCAGCCAATTAACAGCTAAAATTAGTATGTTATTAATGTTTATCCATTTAGTTAAAACAGTGTTACAATAAATGCCACAGTATACCTAGTCAAAAAATGCTAAAATATTTAGAAAATTATTTAGCTAAACGTTTCAGCCGGACCCTGCCAGACAGTTTAGTTAAAATTGTTTTAGCCAGACCTATCTTTAGCTAAAATGTTAAAGCTCATACACATATTATGGAAGAAAAAGAAAATCTCTAAGAAAAAAAATTGTCTGCATGATTTAATTGCAAAAAAAGAGTCTCTTTGTAGGTGAAATGCAAATTTTTGACCATAAAGCCATAATGCTGATTGCATAAACTAGCACTTTGTTAAATGATGGGTTATAGGGGCAGCAATAAAAATGCCAATGTGTTTTTCGACGCAAGGCTCAGGTAGCCGTAAGACAGCTACGGCTAGCCAAGGCACGATAGGGGGCCAGCTTTTCTAATTTGTTATGGGATAACTTTGACCATGTATTCATTCATCAGACATGACATTTTTGATAGTTAACAAAAGTTTGTCATGAATCACTGCTCGTTACCAATCACAGCTTGCCGTGGGTCATAATCGCTGTCATCATACCTAACCATGACCATTTTCTCTGGAGAATGGCTGTCTACTACCAACACCATCTTCATCGGTTTGTGCCTTTGGTTGATATCCAGTTTACTGGTGAGGCACCTCAGACTCTTCACAGTCTTCCTCAAAAAACTTTGCTTTTCAGAAATGTCAGAATTGACAAGTTCAAGTGAGATGTTGACCTTTTCGTACTGTTTTTATAGATATGTACATTCAGATTTCTGTGTGAGGGGAAATGTAAAATCAGGTTGATAATACACACATAGAGATGAAGAAGGAGGAATTCTTAACTCTATAAGAGAAAAATAAAGTACCTGTAATGCTGAGATGGATTAATGGGCTGTCATTGTAGGCACAGTGAGCATGTTTGTTTAAATAATTACCTTATGTGATTTGTTAACTTCACTGAAAGTGACTTTGGGATTGAGCTGATGAAGCTTGCAGTTCTTATCAAGAACTTATCAAGGTTTGCTTGTGTTTAAATTTAGCTTAGGTGTTTCTCTGCATATTAATTGACATAGATGTGATACAACCATAAAGATCTGATTTAGTTTTTAATCCCACTAGTGAAGTACCCATGGAATAATAGTTTACTGTAGGTTAGTTGGTATCTATCAAAATCGAAGTTTAGAGAGGAGATCTTCTACATATCTGGTATTATCGCTCTTACATATTTTGAAGACTTGGCCAATAGGAGATTTTTAATGCTAAGAAATGTTGCTGACTCACTGGAAATTATTTTCCAGTCTAATGGTTATGTCTCTAGAAAACTTATGTTTCTCAACAGTAGGCATAAATTTAGGCAATTATGAAGCAGTTTGTTGGTGGTGTGTATGTTTTGAACACAGTTAGCAAATCCCACCCTCCCCATCCTAACGTAAGTTCACAGGAAAATTTGACAGCCAGCAGTATCAAGCCACAGCCCTGAAAGAGCTTCTATTACCCGTCAGACCAGACAGACTGGCGTCATTGCTCTGGCTAAATGCAAAATAATTTCTGGTTCAATAATTTAAGCTCATGGAAAAGATTTTCCCTTAATGCTTTGCATCTCTCTCTATCCTCAGGACTTGATGTTTGTGTTGTTTCTCTGTTTGTGTGGTGTTTTTCTTTCCATCTGTTTCCTCATTCACTAAGTGGGAGCAAGTCCTAGCTTGAATGGCTCTATTTAATATCCTCAGAGTACATACACACCCTCTTGACGCGCTGAATCCATCTTATTTTAGCTGGACTGCTTGACTGTGTGGTATTCTCCTGCTGAATGATTTTTTTTGTGTTTGATCAGTACTTCGAGCACTGAAAGTGGTCCGTAGTGACGCTAATATGTGAACTGTATAACAAAACATTGTGCTTCTTTCTGGTTTATTACCCAATCCTTTCCCATGGTAGAAACCCCTTTTGTCTTATTATCTCATAAGTATCTATTTATCTCGTTTCCATCTTGGTCACACTGCTCTTGCCCTTATCCCTTCTTGAGTTCAGCTATCCATTTCTCTCTGAATACCTCCCTGTAGGGAACATTGACTGCATTGTTGTGGTAAAACAAAGCTATGGTGATGTAACACTATGGACGGAAGAAGTTGGTATGTACAGTCCTGTCTTTGTGTATTTGCCTGTTAATATGTGCAGATACACTTGTAACTTGCATGTGTATGTGTGAGTAAGTTGGTATCTTCAAATGTTTGTGGATGCCTGGCCAAATAGACTTGTGTGCTTTTTGAGCATTGCATTCCAGATTTAGTTTTCCGTTGCTGTTGTAACAGTCTACACAATTCTGGGGAGGGTTTTCCATGAGTTCTAGGTGTGTGTCTGTCAGGATTTGAGCCCCTTCAGCATTACGAGTTTTATTTAGTCCAGGAAGTGATATTGGTTGGTATACACACACGTATATTTTCCGTTACCTAAAATCGTGTGTGGGTTTGTGTGGGTGTATATATATTTTTATGAATTTAATCTTGTATAACCAAAATCTACAATAAATGTTTTTTTTTCTTTTCATTTGAATGTGTGAGACAGGGACTGGCAGCGGCTCACTGTCCCACGCCATCCTCCGGACAATCTCGCCCAGTGGTCACCTGCACACAGTCGAGTTCCATGCCCAGCGGGCAGAAAAGGCTGCAGAAGAGTTCAGAGATCACAAGGTGGGGCATCTAGTGACTGTACGAAACCAGGACGTGTGTAAAGATGGCTTTGGTGTTGTGGGTGTAGCTGACGCAGTATTTCTGGATATTCCATCACCATGGGAAGCCATCATACATGCCAAGAAAGCATTAAAACGCAGGGGTGAGTCTGTGTATATGTGCGTTTTTTTTTTATTACATGCAGGTAAATGATAAGATTCTGAAAAAAAATTAACTGCTACTCTTCATTTAGGCAGTTTGTTACTGTAGATTCCTTTTATGATCTAGCCTGGTTTCTGGTGGCGAAAGTGGCATTCGTGTACTATAAGACAGGGCTGTTTTATAGCATAATATACATCGTCCGACTGTCTGGTGATCCTGTACACAAATCTCCTGCTATTATTGTCCTCTTATTGAGGAAGTATAATGACTGGCAACAGTCATTGTTCTGTGAATCATTTACTCATACTATTGAGTGGAACCTTGCTCATGTCGGAATAACCCTATTCACCTCTGTGTCTGAAGAGCACACTGAAGCTCACATGCATACAGCACTTTAAATAATATATAGAATGCTAAATTCTATCATTTAAAAGAGAAAGTCCCATAGACTATTGTTTTATGTTGTGTATATGGTGAAGATCTTGTGTGTGTGTGTGTGTGTATGTGTATAGGTTTGCTTTGTGTCATGTTTCTGCAAATAAGACTGTTATGGCAACAGAGTTCATAATAATCCATGTGAGGAAGCATCATGTCTCACGTCAGTGCACAACTACCAGTGCATTAAACTTGGTTTAGTGAAGGTCATTGATGTATTTTTATTTTTTTAACTAGCCTATCCTCCTTGTTTGTTTAATAAATCGCTATGATTCATGTTGTATAGGCAACATATCAAGTATTTATAAAAAGAGCCACTCTGACCACTTTTGTTAGTATCATGCTTAAGGTGCGGTCCATATAAAAGACTGGATTGGCTGACTTCACTTTTAAGCGGGCCGTTAGGCCGAGTGTTTAATCCAGTTATTTAAATTTTTTATTATTATTTTTTTTATATAATTTATTTATGTGAATTGTAAATGACCCCACTAAAAGTACTTTTTGAATACATACTTGAATATACTATAAATGGCATGTAAATAAAATGCATCTATTAAAAGTTCCTTTCATTTTCAGAAGTACAATTCTGTCTCTAGACTAAATTAACACTTATTCACCTGAAACAAGGTGGATTTGAAATAATGCATTAAATTCAGCAACATCCACTGAGCATGAGGCAGATGATGGTTTTAGCATGTAATATGTGGAAACATAAAAAGCACGTTTTTTGGCTTATTTTATCCATTACAGAGGCAGGTGTTCTTTGCGTTTGTTCTCAGAGCATAAGTGCTGTGTAAGAGTGTGTTTTTCAACTCATTCAAAGTTTTAGCATGGAAATATTTAAAAATATATATACATTTTAGCCATGACAAAGTCAAGTGAGGCTTATCTAACAATGTCTTTTTAAATTATTTCAAAGTTGTACTACATACTACATGGAAACAAGATGAAAAATATATATATTTTTTACTCATTTAAAATTTTAGTTTTTTATACACGGAAACACAAAAAGCTAAATAAAATTAGATGTTTATGTTTTGTGTTTCTATTTTTAAAGTGTGACAACGATGGCACGGTGTGCTCCAAGTGACCATGACAGACTGTGAATGAGTGTGGGGCGGACCGTATTGATTCAAGGATAATCCACTTATGATGATGTCTATTATTATTATTATTAATTCAAGAGATTTTCTTCTTTATGATTCATCAAAAGCTGTTTTGTGTTGCATCATCGGATAACCAAATTATTGCATTTTTGCCATCAGATAAGTTGAATTATTATTGCTTGCACCAATACGCTCCCTTATAGATTTCATAGAGGATAGATTGACTACACCCTGCAGCAAACTACCTAAGCGTTGCAGCACTAAGCTGCAAACTTAATTTTATCTTCTCAGGGTTTATGCTGTTGTAAGCATTGATATAGAGGTAGAGGGCCTCAACAGCATAAATATTGAGAAAATTAAATACGTTCACAGCTCAGCGCTATCGATATCTTGTAGCCGTCGTCTGTGGGGCATAATCCATTTTATGGTATCCCTGTTCCTTCTGTTCCCACAGAAAATGGCTGTTCACTTTCAAGACTGAACATAGCAATAACACCACCTTGATCAAATAATTCTCCAATGACATACTTCACCTCAGAGCCAGTCAGATACTGCCATTCCCATGTAGTATATACTAATTTCTTTATGTAATTTAAAGTCACTTTGTTGTGTGTATATTTCTGCTCCTGCATGCAGTTTTGTTCATGTAATCTGTTTTCTCTCTTACTCTAACAGCCACACTGTCACACATCGATGTGCACACAGTCACAAGCCTTTGACCATAAAGGGATAGGTTTTGAGACTGCAGAGAGGTTGGGTTGCAGGATTAGGAGTCCTTGATAAAAGAATTACAGTATAAATGTAGAACTGCTCCTGTTCACAGTTTTACAAAGGAAAGCACTTCCTCCTGAAGTCTTATTGAGGAACTTTGAACCATGTGCATGGCACATGTATCTTGTTAAGTGTTTGAATGAGCTTTGCATAGCTTCAGGTCATATATACAAAATGTTACATGTAAGGAGGTGATTGATTTTAGACCCCTGCTATTATCTTCTAACTCCAGCATTTCTTTCTCTCTTTCCTTTACTTTCTTTGTAATTAATTTCATTGTTAGGCTGTCGGCTTTCTCATGTTAAGGGTTTGGAGAGCATAGAGGACTCCCACGCTGCTATGACTTTCCTCGCACTGAGGTTCCTGTTGCCAGGAAACCATGAGTGTGTGTTTATGACTTGGTTTGCTGGAATGGCCTTATTTGTGTCTGTAACGTTTCAGGCATACTTTTCTCAAACAGACTCCCTCTATCTCTGCACGACTTTGTCTCTTCAATTACTTTATTACTTTTTTTATTTAAATTATTTAGATTTTGACTGTGTATATAAGGTTTGTCATTGCACTTTCCTCAGCAGAAGCAATTAAGTAACATATAGACCACTTACTTGCCGCATGTACACACATACCCTTTGGGTGAGTTGTTGTGTCCAGGCTACTTGGGTCATTTCATTTTCATGAAATGCATAGTCACCTATTTATTTACACGTGTGCCAGGGTTTACAGGTGCACTTCATATAACTTAATGTATCAGATATAAAAATGTGTAACCTTAATATACAATGAAAACAACCCATAAGCTTCTTAAGACAAATATATATAAATGTTCTCAAAAGGCTGAGTCACTTGAAGAAAAAAAAAACTGAAGGCAAGAAGGCCATCAGCATAATGTTAGCACAACTTTGTGCACCTTTATACAGCAGTCTAGTGTTCAATAAATTTCAGTGTCATTCAATTGTCAGATTTTCAGAGAAGTGGAATTCTGGGTCAGTCAGAGGGGTGGGATCAGCCAGCGAAAGACGCCCAAACCAGCTCAAAAACTGTTATGCGCTATCTTCATCAAATAGGCTATTATGGTTAAGCGGCAAGATGCAAGCCTCTTCTTCGACCACCAAATATTCATTTAAATATTTTGGGTGTTTGCTTACGTATGTCCAGTCTCTGTTTTTCTGTTTATTTGACGACTGTTCTTTTAAGCACTTGCTATGAACAGAGCTGTCACTCATCCGTACTTTTGTAATGGCTTGTTGTCATATTTTATTGTTTAGACTTTTGTTGTTTTTTTTTTTTTTTTGTAATTGAAGCCTGCTTCTTCATAGAGAAGTTTGGCATCTTGAAACAGCGACTGGTAGTGAGAGGAAAGAAGACTAAGCTTTATTCCCTTCATGTCTCACAGGCCACATTCTTTTAGTGTGCTGTTAATGGCACACTCACGTAGTTCCCAGGTGATATAGAATCTTAAACACATGTAGTCTAGCATAATGAGTGTAATGACTGAGTTCTAGTATAAGAGAATGAGGGTGCATCTCGTACTGCAAGACATTTGACTGACATTTGAGATGTCAAGTCATTTCAGAGGCATGTAAAACATTAATGGGATTCATTATTCATTCATCATTTACATTTTTGTTTTTGATCGGTATAAAGTTTACCTATGTCTGTCCTATGCTTTAATGAGTAGCATTGGTGACAATGTGCATGCTATATTTATAGTATTACGTCTTGGCAGCATTATGGATTAGGTGTAAATGGAATCTGTCCTAATGGTATTTTAAAATCTTTTTGAATGTGTTCGGATCAAATGTGCTAAGAGTCAGGTAGCTTTGATATTATAATCCATAAATAACTTTGCTCCTCTGATTATCTTTTTTTCTCTGTGCAGGAGGTCGTTTGTGCTCATTTTCTCCATGCATCGAGCAGGTCCAGCGAACATGTGAAACCTTACTAGATCATGGTTTTGAGGAGATCTGTACTTTAGAGGTGCTGCTGAGGGTACACGATGTCCGTTCTATTACTCTGCCCTTACCAGACTTCGGTCCGGAGGAGAAAGGAACAGAGAGTACCAAGATAACCTCTGACCCGCAACCAGGAGAGGTTCCGCCTGCAGCAAACCCCAGCCACCCCTCAGTGACCTGCAGGACTGCCACACCATCTAGAGAGATGGCTGGGCACACAGGCTACCTAACTTTTGCTACCAAGCCTCGAGACTAGAATATGACAGAACTGCTGTTAGATGGAAGGAATGACTGATTGAAGCAGGAGTGTCACCCTCAGCTCTGAGCTAATTTTAAATGTATTATTTTTTTCCATACAGTTGGTTATGGTTTGTACAAACATGTGTTTGTATTACACAGATAATCATAGTGGGAAAGCCTTAATGCAAATAGGCTAAATTATATTAAACCTTTTTTTCTGTTCATTCCTCTTTTATTTTTAAGTAGTCTTTAATTTCTTTCAAAGTATGACTGCATTTTATTACTTCAAATTTTTGTTAAAATAAATTTAAAATTAGAGGAAGCATATTCTTCTAAATTTGATTTTATTGTTCTTCCTGCTGCATGCCACCACATACTGCTGAAGATTTTTCCATTTTTACTTTCCACATTCTATTTATCGGACTGCAAGGCACTTAAGGATTTTGTTTATTACCTCCACCCAATACAGACCTGTGGCAGAGGTATTATCATCAATGGTGTTTATCTGCAGACAAAATCCTGACCACACCTGTGTGTAGATTTTCATCAAGATTGGTAGGGACTCTACCCTACCTGTGTTCTGGAGAGTTTTTGATTTTGGAATGTCAAGGTCAACGGTGAATCTTGGAGCATGGTCACAACCTTTTGGAGAGCAAGCACAATTAACTTTGAAATACGTGCAAATAGACATTTTGTTGGTGTGGAACACCGATAGGAGACTGACTAGGAAAAGTGTATGGACTTTCAAATGAGACAGTTACCTTTGTCCTTGAGTGACCTTGAAAGGTCAAACACCAGCCATCTTGTAAATCCTTCAGTCAGAACAGTTTCTTTCCACTAATTTCATCATGTCCACATGCCATAGAACATGTAAGACAAGCACATGGGTAATTAAAATTAGTACCCACAATTCATACTTGCTACATTATCCATGGTGCTTGGCAGAGGTACCTGGCACTCTGAGAGCCTTTCCAGTGGAATATAAGGAATGCAGAAATTGTTGTCAGTCGTCTCTTTATTTACTGAGGTCTGTTGAGGTTTTGGCTGAGTAAGTTCTAATAACTCATTGGGATGTACTTTTTGTAATATCTACATATTTAATGGAATAGAAGCGTACCACAGTACCATAGCTGTTTCAGTTTCCTCTCCTTCAGTCCAACTGCCTTTATATTTGGGAGGATCTATAAATGAGGTCCATGAGGTCTGGATACCATAAAAGGTAGTGCTCCCTCTCTGTTCTCACTGTGAGCTAGCCAGGGCTTATGTACACCATGAATTCAGTTCTTTTTCATCCGTTTTCTGAATGTTTTTGTTTTTCTTTCTTCCTCTGTTCAGCACGTCATGTCATTCACCTGTATACCTTTGTGTCTTGCAATATTAGTTTTCAAGGCAGATGCATGGTCTGTTGTCTGAAGAATTATTCTTTTATTTTGCATAGGAAGAAGTCAGGAAATTATTAATTGATTTTCATAGTTAAAAACATTGACAAGGTTCCTTTGACCATATATAGCATGTGTGACAGGGTGGGTAAATAAGAGTATGGTATGGCTGGTGTGTGTGTGTGTGTATGGTGTATGGTATTTTAAGCCTGTTGTTCTCTGGTTAAAGAAGGAAAGGGAAAGACCAAGGGATGAGAATAGAGTTGATAGGTGGCCCGCCCATGTCTGTGTGCTCTTCACTCAGGACCAATGGCCTAAGCTGTACTTTACAGTTGATTAGCACCTTTACTCCGTGCAAATCTATACACCTTAAGCAGCTACCCTTCAGATCCTCAGCTATACATCTATCTCTCTCATTCATACACACACAGTAAAGAAAATAGCAGGCTGTGGGAGTTATTGTCTTATGTGTCCTAAGGAACAGCAGAGTATGTTTTACAGTTTTTTGTTTTGTTTTTAAAATGCTGCTTTCTCCTTATATCATGACTGTTACTTTACCACATGCATATTTAAAATGAAGTGGAAAAGGGGGGTTTTAAAGAAACACATTTTGAAGAATGTTAATAGAAGCTGAAAATAAATTCACAGGTTCACTAATGGAAACATTAATGCATTGCCTATGTAGCTACATTGACATACACTCAAAGATATTCTACTTTGACCAGCAATATCAAGAAAGATATTTACGGTCAACTGGTAAGTGCTTACTGCCATTATCTAAATGCTGTCTCTCTAATGCAGGTACACACTGCACTTTACTCTTCTAATCCTGCACGTTAACCCCTCCTAATCCCGAAGAGGAAGCAAAACATCACTAAAAAATATCAGTAATAAATTTAGATAAGCATTACAGAATTATGGCTTCAGCTGTTCAGAGTGTGAGATTTTAGGACTGCACCAGTCTGTGCCTGGATTGCAATCCCTTAAGTCATTTTGAATAGAAATGACTGATAAGCAAATATATATTAAATAGATCTGACCCCTCCTGAGCTGACACCACTAAATGTTTTTTTTCCTAATGGTTTCATAGTGGTTTGAGATCTGTAATGGGTCTATTAATGTCTTCTTTAATAGTACTAGCAACTCCAGAACTAACAGACATTGCTGTTGTATGCATTTAGCTTCCATTTCTTATTGGACTCTAGACTCAGAGATGATAATTGCTTGGCGCTGAGATCAAAATGCAGCTAAAATGATCCATGTGAGTATGAATCATGTGAGGGTGTCTGATCTATTTTAGTAATTACAGTGTAGTTTGCTTTTCCCATCAATAGGAGAAAAAGGAGGAACAGTTGAGCAAGTATTACTCAAAAATTTCAAGCCAAGTTTAATCACTGGACAGAGACATTAGTAGGCCATGGTGAGGGTTTGGTGACTTTGTTTTTAGTTTCATGTTAGTTTCAACATCATGTATGCTGTGATTTTCGATCATCTCTGTGGCTTTCACTTCTTCATGCAAGTGAATTAACAGGATACACATCACCGTGTGTTTTTGCCGCATGAAAATGTTTCATATGGCTGTAGGAGATCAGACTTCAAATTTTTGTCACATACCTTCCACGCTTAACAAATAACAGTTTGCAAACTGGGATTAAGCTACGACAGATGGAAAATCTGGCAGATGGAAAGTTTCTTTGTGATGCAATTCTGTGCATTCACAATAATATTCTCTTGTTACAAGAGGGGCTTCGTTCCAAAAGTATTTCATTATTTCACATACTTCCTTGTTTCAACTCTGCTCCAGTTTACTCCAACTCATTTCAAATACCCCTGTGAGAATCTCTGGCTTTGCACTTTAATGAAATCAGAATATGAATATGGCAAGACTGTATTCACTTGTGCTGAAAATCCAACACAACCTGACCCAGCCTGTTCCCACTGAATTCACTGGCCAAACCTTTTGTCATTCAGAAAGTCAGCTTTTATTTCCTGATTTTGAATCCAGATACATTACGCCTCTCATTTTGTCTGAACCCCCAGTATAAAACATTGGATTGAGTGTCCAAGGAGTGTATCTTGTTACCTGCTGTGCCCCAGTAGATTGATCATTTGAAGGCAAATTATTAATCTTTTTAAATTTTCAATATACTGACGGGACATTTTAAGTTAGCATAATAAAATTAACTTAGTGAGGGTAGGAAAACATTTTAAGTGGATATCTTTAAGAACAAGAACAGTAATGCAATAAAAAGAAAAAGTAATTACTTAATATAGTATATTACTAAGTAGTTTTTAACCAATATTTCCATTTTGTTCGGTTTATGACTTCTTGTTTAATGTTTAATTTTGACTTTATTTCAAACAGTTTCTAATTTAAATTGGAACATTTTAATGTTTTTTTTTCTTATAAAGCCATTGTCTTAAGTCGTGTTACAGGCTACAAAGCTCCTGTCCTCTGCAACTCTCAGTGGTTACCTATCCAAAATCTAAAAGTCATGAAAGTACTGTTGAAAAAAAAAAAAGTTAATATCAGCTTGATTGCACTGGATTAGCATTAACTGTAATGTGAGTTATGGTAACGTGTGTGTTTACATATTAGAGATCCCTGAGAATATTTAATCATAAGCTTTTATTATTTAACTCAGGTCAATTTAGAATATTAGCTGAATAAAAAGTGTTACTTTACTGGTTTGTTGAATATGTTGAAAAGAAGTTGTCAGTCAAATTTAGGTAAAAATATTGATGTAGCTTTGTTATAATGCGAATAGCCGCAAATAAAAATCATGTCACAGAAAAGAAAAAATATTTCTTCACTTTTTGGGTGTGTTAAGGTAAAGGTCTAAATCTTTAATGTAATTATAACCTCAATTCCAAAAAAGTTGGAATACTGTATAAAACACAAATAGAAACTGAAACCAATGACTGTAAACACTTGTTGACCTGTAATATATTGTATGAAACACCCAAAGATAAGATATTTAATGTTTGAATGGAAAAACTTGTTTTTGTACCTGTTTTTGCAATTATCTACTCATTCTTATTACCTATCTACTCATTGATGCCTGTAACATGTTTTAATGGGCAGCACGGTGGAGTAGTGGTTAGCATGTCCACCTTACAACAAGAAGGTCCTGGGTTTGAGTCCTGAGCTTGGGCATTTCTGTGTGGAGTCAGGATGTTCTCCCTTTGCTTGTGTGGGTTTCCACAGTCCAAAGACATGCCTATTCGCTAATTGGCTGTTCCAAATTACTCCTAGGTGTGGATGTGAGTGTGAATGGTTGTGTGTGTTGCTGTGCGATGGTCTGGCAAACTGTTCAGGGTGTACCCTGCCTTCACTCAGTGTCGACTGAGATAGGCTTGCCTCCCCGTGACCCTAATAGGATTAAGCGATTTGGCAAATGAATGAATGAAAGAACATGTTCCATCACTCATTAAATGTTTAGGAACTGACAACACTAATAATTTTTGTTGTGAAACTGAAATGCATCAACACCCCCCCCTAGATTTTGCTTTTCATGTGCCACATATTGTCAATGGGTTACCGGAATAGACTCAAGGCAGGGAAATCTAGTACCCACAATCTTTTACTACAGAGCCATGCTGTTGTAACATTTGCAGAATTTGCAGTGAAGTGCATGCATTCTAATTGGAAGAGACGTCATAATTCAGCAAGACCCAAATCTGACTGCCAACACAATAAAAACTTGAAAAGTATAATGTTTTAGATTGGCCAAGTCCATCATCAGCCATCATCAGACTTTAAGAGAAAAGAATACTGGAGGAATAAACCCCTCAAAACAAACAACAACTGAAAGAAGCTTGGTTACAAACCTGAAAAAAGCATCACAACATTGAACTGCAGCTGTTTGGTGATGCCATTGGGTCACTGATGCGGGTATGTGAAGTGTTACTCACTAACCTGTTTAATGTTTATAGATCAAACTGTCAGGAAAGGAAAGCAGAAATTCTGATATTTTGCCTCATATTTGCTTTATAATCTTAAATCAAATCTTTTTAGAATAATTAAAAAGGATTAGCCTTGTCATCTCAATACTTTTGGAGGGAATTAATGTATCATTTATAATTGATAGTAGCTCTGATCATTTCTTGTGTAGTATCTAATTCCACTGCTAACACTAGTGGCCAAATTAATACTTGTCTATAAAATCTTGGACACTGAGAATATAACCACATATTATTATTCAATTCCTTGCAGCAGCATGCAACTGCTGAGGTTTAGATTCTCTCCGATTTTGTACAATATCTCCTTTTAACACTGGCATTATAGCTTAATTGTCACAATTTTATTATGATTGTAACATAACAGAAAAGCCCTACTAAATAAAAGTGCACCATGAACATGTTGCTTCGTGCCATGTTTTAATGACTGTATATACACAGCTAGTGTGTACTTTATGCTGCTCAGTCTCTGTTGGTTAATAAATTTGGATAATGTGTGGTATATGGGCTTTCACGTCATTTTGAATATATTAAATTAATGAAAAGTTTTAAACTGCAGAAATACAGCGTGTGCTATTTTGAAACGGTTCAGTTCTATTGAGGCTTTTGTGGAACTCAGAAAGGGGATAAAAGAAATTGTTACAACAGTGAATAATGTATGCTTATGCATGCGAGTAGGTCGACAGTCTCAGCTGACGAAGGAACGGGGGAGCTGATAAGAAGATGAACAGATAGAGCAACTGGGAAAGAAGGAAGAGCCTTTTCTTTCCTTCGAATGAGACATTCATAGATTTGGAAAGCCTCCTAACTACCCAGAAACAGGCTGGTGGACACTGTAATTCTTTTGCCCCATAATATCTACAACCAAGACCAGGCCTTGTATTGCCAACCATTTTTTTACACACACATAGACACAC
>JBCNYG010000025.1:32055476-32072332 GCA_039654305.1 Porochilus rendahli
CCCCCCCCACTCCTCTTTCCCCCACTAAACTGTGAAAAAGAGATATGACACATGTAGAAGGACCTGTAAACAATAAAGTGATGTGCATTTAAATGCTCTGAGCTATACACCTTAGGTTCACATATACAAGATGCTTGTCTGATGTTTGTTAATGTTATGTAGTATTATTTGCAAATGTGGTCACATTTATTTTATTCAAAAGTTCATTAGTTTATAGGTGATTTGTTAGTTTCTAACTTGTATGCTGTTATTTTTGCCATCATGCTTTATGGAACTCAGCATCTTGCTTTATTGGAACTGACTCATCCAAGTCACTGACTTCATGAACTCGCAAAAGTAAAACAGACTACAAATGGCAGCCTTTTCAAACAAGCTAACACAAACTACATGCAGACTGGAACTTTGAAAATGTAAGTAAAAACCACCCGATTATGAAAATTTACATATTTTCAGTGTTCTTTTCATAAAAGAATATGTCCTTGATGCCATAGTAAAATTGTTCTGTTTTCCAAAGCTAATATTTAATCTATAGATCTTTAACCATTTTTTTAGAGCCACAAAGTAAACAGTTTTTCCCCAAACAGATAAACACATAATTCATTTTAATTATGAAGAACCATGTATGCTGCTTGCAAACGATCATGGGTTAAGGTGTATGGAAAAATAAATATACTTCTTTTAGAAATCAAATTTACCATGACAGCACTGTTAAGAATCTGTTCTAGCTCCTTTAATTTTAATAGTGTGAACAAATCTCCAGTCAGTTATTTGACATAAAAAACATTAATTTGCCCAGGCAACATAGGCTAACTAAATGATAATGTTTCATTCATAGAATCAACATATAAAAAATTATTCACACATCCTATTTTCAGAAAGACCTCATTATTCAGACTGAACATGAATTCAAGTGTCAGCAGCTGTACGTGGCAGATTTTTTGCAGTTCTTGGGGTGTGAGGTGCTGTACTATAAATAAAAACAAATCTTTCAGGTTTGTAATGAATGGTGGCGCTCAGAGGATATGTATGCGACACATAATGTGTTCCACCATTTCGCGACCAAGTCTATGCTGAACAAAATATAAATGCAACACCTTAAACTTATAAACATGACGCAATATATGGTTTAAACATTTTAAATAAATAAATAATGTACACCATCAGCAAACGTCTGGAATTCCAGATACAGTCAGTGACAGAACTGAGTGCACTACATCTCCTACCTCACTACATCCAGTGAATGAAATTATTGACTGAGGCTTGTGGAATGTTGTCTCAATCCTCCACAATAGCTGTGCTGCGGTGTTCCAAGAGATATTCATATGGATAGGAACAGAGTATATTGACTGTGGTGCCAAACTGCTGTAATCAAATTCTAAATGGCTTACTGTGAAAAAAAAATTTACATTTACAGCTTTAGGAATTTGGTGAGCAGACAAGCCAGCTTACAACACACCAACTGCCCTGTCTCTGTCAACTTGTGACAACTGTAGCATTGTGATGTGCAACAAATCTGGAGGATGTGAAGTGGCCTGTCACTGTCCCCAACATAAGGTCCCATAGTGTTCCCACAAACTATATTAATGCATCAGCAGTCATGTGTATGAAATACACAAAGTAGAAAGCTGATGTGAATGAAATTGTATTTGAAGAATTTTCTTTTACATTTTTTAAATAAATTGGTAACACATCTGAAACATTTCAACATTTGTTTTGTTGAGCAAGAACATCACTTGGCGATAGTTTTAATGCATTGTTATACACAAGAAAGCAAATTGTCCATAATTACAAGAGCAATTTTCATGCCCAACCACCTCCTTTACATTCAGGCTGCAATCATCCACATTAGTGCTGTTCGATACTTTGTGGCGTTAATAAATCAAATGGTGTAGTACCCTGGGTCACCATGCTCAGCAATACAAATGATACGTTCCAGCAACCTATACAGTACTACATTGCTTCAGAAAAAGCTAATTAATATGTGAAAAATGCACATCCAACTCCTACATGTGTTACTTTTTCAAAAAGACATTTCTGACGGACAAAGGATCCTGAGAAAGCCACTTTGATTATAAACAGATCTTACAAGCAGAGGAATATCTTTATTGCATGAATGAAAATCCATCTCCCAAAATGAAACTTAGCTAGTAATTAGAAGTACAATTGTTAATTTAACAATTGTACTCCTAATTACTAGCTAAGTTTCATTTTGGGAGATGGATTTTCACAATTGTGTCAATTGCTTTCATGCTGTCTACATGCAGAGGTCTCTTGTCCAATTTTAAAAAGACAATCCTGACTGTGAAACAGCCTGTACATGCTGTCAATAAAAATTATGGTTTAACATTGTCACACTCTTCAGATTAAGTTTTGTGCAAGCAGCCAAATTATTACCATACTGCAACGCATCAATAATGTTGCAAAACACTGTATGTTAGACGAGTGGAAGCTTGTCTGCGTCCTCACTCATCACTCACTTATTTGCCAAGCCGCTTAATTCTACTATGGTTGCGTGGAGGCTGATGCCTATCTCAGCAAACACTGGGCGAACAGCTCGCACACACGGTCATGCACCAACACTCATAACTAGGAGCAATTTGGAACAGCTAATTAGCCTAATGCGCATGCCTTTGGACTGTGGGAGAAAACCCACAAAAGCCGGGGAGGACATGCAAACTCCACACAGAAACTCCCAAGCCTGGAACACAAACCCAGCACCTTCTTGCTGTGAGGCAGACATACTAATCACAATGACACTGTGCCACCTTGTCCGTGTCCTTCATGATTTAAAAATAAAAAAAAAACCAAATAAAATTGTGTACGGCTGTGCCTAACTCAGCCGACATTGACACCTCGGTCAAATTGGAATTGCTAATTAGCCTAATGTGCATCTCTTGCAACATGGAAACTCCATGTCGAAACGCATCAGCCCGGGAATCAAACCCAGGACCTTCTTGCTGTAAACTGTTCTTGCTTTTATAAAACTACCCAACGCAGGGTCAAAAGTACAAATACAATGAGTGGGGTTACATGTACAGTAGAAATAAGTAGAGATAACAAATAAATCAGTGTTTTAGAATTTCAAACCGAATACCTGTCACGTTGCTATCGTTTGTATAAAATTTTGATAGAAGTATAAGCATTAAAATGCTGTAACTTGCTTTACAATGATGCGGACATACAATATTAACTGTGTGATGATGCACTTTGTTCATCACTTGAAACATTTTCTGTTGAAGACACTGATAAAAACGATCAGAGAGTGTTTCAGATGGTCACATGTATCTGTTGGATGGACTATGCTATATGGGAATTCACTCATTACTGCGTAAATGTAAAAATTCTTTTGTTCATTTCAAACTTTAATCAATGCACGCCTATGCAAAAATAACTCAATGGGGCACAAGATCTCACTGTTTAAAAAAAATCAGTGTATATGCACATGGGAATTCAGTTCTCCAAAGATTTTCTTTACAACTCAACAAAAAAAGTAATCAAGAAGTACACAGTAAAAATACTTCTAGGGTGAAGAATTCAGCTCCTCTATTCTGAGGTTCAACTTTTGAAGGACAAGCCACCTTTTATAACAAGCACTGCTCTGTTATCTAACAAGACCCTGTGACTAAATTTATCTACAATCACCAGAACCCAACCACTGGGGAACATGCTGACAACAAATATTCTCTCAGGCAGTCTAATAACTACGCTGCACTGCTCTCTCAAAGTTCATCAGAAATTACACCATGAGATTTGAGGCTGAGACTTGAATACATCGCAATTTCAGAAGCTCTTTAGGAGTTTTACATGAAATTTTACATTATAGTCTCCTTATTTCTGTTAAGCATTTCAATGAATGGATTTTCCCCATTTTCCCCATGCATGTCTTTGTGCAGAAATGTGGTATGAAAATATGGTCAGGCTTTGAGCTGGAAATGTTCTTGACCTTTAAATGAAAGGCAGAGGGCTCCTGAATGTAATGGTGACAAGCAAAACAACAACAACAAATTTTTTTTTTTTTATAATAAATAAAAGGACGAAATGATCTTTGTATAAAATACCAAGGCTTGTATTTCACAACACTATAATTTTATAATAATAGATGGCAGCAAATAAGGGTAGAGACATTTTTAAAGTGCATGTGTGTGCTCATTACCTGCGCGTATCATCTCCCTCGCCCTCCAGGTCGAGGTGTTTAAGGAGGCCATTGATCTCGTCCACCACCTGCTTCCTGTAGTTCCTGACGGCTGTGTTACTTGACACGTCCAGTGCATCCAGCTCCACTAATAGTTCAGTAAGGACACGTGCTAGATGGGCACAGCTATCCCGGCCACTCAACCCCATCAGCAAAGCAACCAGTTGGCAGCGGGCACCACTCACCTGTAAATAAATTCATCAGTCACTTTTTGCATCTCCTGTCCAATAGTAAAGACGTGTATGTGTGTATATATATATATATATATATATATATATATATAGAAAGCACAGAATATGGAACAGATTTAATAAATTGTAGTTTTGCTGACCTGCACCATCACTTGATTGATGTGCTGCACAGCCTCATGAGTCTCATCAGACAGAGGCAGTGCAAGTGTATGTGTGCGAACGCGGCCCTCCAGAACATCCTGTACAGCACAGACGCGGGTAAGAGCACGATAACGGGCCTTCCTGAGTGGCACACTTCCTCCTGTCTTGATCTGGGCCAGGCGCATTGCCACATCCTGCACCGCCTCTACAAGGTCTTCGCCCGTCTCTGCTGCATCCTGAGCTTGTCCTTGCCGAAACGGAGCCACCACCCCAGCCAGCAGAAGCTTCTGTGCTTCCTGACTCAGCTCTTCTATAGCCAATCGAGATGGGTGAGTAGCATTACCCTCTAGGTAGCGCAACAACCCTTCCACCTCTCCTGCTACCCGCTTCCGAGCCTGCTGCAGCTCCATCCGCCCCTCTGTCTCCACCTGAAAGGAGAGACACACGTAGTAAACATAAGAAAAGTTTATTATATCTGACAATAAACAAAGTACATTTTACAGTATGTATTTACTTTGTACATTCTTGGGATCTTTTTAACCATCTTCATGATGAACCTAGACCTTCCTGAGGGGAGCCCATCCACCAAATTTGGTGATCCTATGTAATTTCCTTCCAAAGTTATCGCACAAACAAGCCCTGACAGGCCAATATAGATAAAGTGACCATGTAACCTTGCAACAAGGTCGAGGTAACCCATATACTATCCCACATTATTCGACCAAGGGGGACCCAGACACCAAATTTGGTGATCCTATATAATTTCCATCCAAAGTTACTATACTAACAATTCATACAGATGGACGGAATCCATGGCTGCAGCTTCCACTTGCTCACCTCCAATGATGGCGGGAGTCAATAACTGCTAGTCACTCAAAATGACAGCAAAAATAGTTATTTTAACAGTTCTCTACAGCTTTTAGCTGCCAGGTTTGACAAACACGCAATAAGGACTGATACCTACTACTTCAATCACACTGCAATGTTCCAGACACATAACATTATTCAAGTCTGCACGACATAAGATTCAATATGTAAAGTTTAGCTGGCCTCAGACCTCAACATTTTGGCAAAATGAACAAGTCTGCACCAGTTCCTCACCTGGTCCACCTCCAACTGGAGTTGCGCCAGCTCCCGCTCAAGTCGTTTGTACTCTCTGTCAGTCGGCAGCCCGCTGAAGGAACACACTTGTTGCCCTAATGTCACTGTTTCCCTTTGCAGCTCGTCCAGACGTACCAGGGTAGGGTGGGGTCCAGGAAATGGACCCTGAGGGGCCATGTACGCCTGGAACGGCCCTGCCATGTACTGGGTCTGTGGTTGCTGTTGTTGTTGGCTGCCATGATCCATTGTCCTCTTCCCACCATCAAAGGGCTTCCCAAACAGGCTGAGAGTGATAGAAAGACAGAGAGACACACAAACACAGAGAAATAGAGAAAGAGAGAAAAAGAGAGTGGGTGTGTGTAGGAGAAAAATGAGGAGAGAGACAAGGAAGAAAACAACAGTGAATTAAATAGAACAAGACAAGTGTAGAGCAAGAGAAAACCATTATGTGGAAATTCTGGAGTACAGAGATCTGAAAATTATGATGGGAATGATTCAAAACATCAACCAGAAACAAGCCATAAAAGGAAACACTAATTAAACTTTTGCCTACAGCAACAAACCCCTGCAACTCAGATTTGAAACTTTATACCAGGTTCTGATGTTTCTGGGTGAACACCCTCAGCCTGATTTCTGACTTCCAGTCATGTATCTCACTCAACTAGCAGGACCATAATGAAAGAATAAAGCAAACACAGATATGCCGGAAGTCGTGTGGCCTTTGTAACATGCTGACAAGAGCTGCAACTGAGCCGGCAGTAATAATTCTAAAATGAAACCAAATAGACTTTATATCCAGCTTAGTTTCCTGTAGTGGTTTTCTGATCCCCAAACTCTGACCATGCATTTAATGAAGAGACTTAATGTATTAATAGAGGTTAATACACACACACAGACACACACACACACACACAAACAATTGGATCTGGAACACCAACAAATCTATGGGAGCAAAAAACAAATCATCAAATTCCTTTCAGAAATTTTTGCATGGTTACTAACAAATAAACACTGACAAAATTGACCTCCTTGGTGGATGTAATTACCACTATAATATTTGACTGCAAGTCTGATCATAACAGAAAGAAACCTGAACGCCGCCTTATCATTTGCAGAAACATTTCCCTTAGGAAGGCATGTTAGCCAGGTGAGGGTAAATTTATTGCTTAGCAGTAGTACTTACAAGTTCTGCTCCAGAGGGAATATTCAATGAGAAGTAAATGCTCTTAAGAACCACAAAATAAGAAAACACACAAGCAAACCTCCCTCCTGAACTCCACGGGTTTACAGAGCATGGAACGCATTTTATTGGCAGCTGAGTGCCGCTGCTGTTTTTCCACAGGGAGGTCTGTGATGTCACAGTTGCAGGTCACAGTCGTTGGTGTTAAAGAGACAGATGGTGTTAAAGAGAATAATGGCATTTCTGCCTGGTATGCTTGTCTGATAAAGGAACAATTGTATTTCTGAAGCTAATTTAAGGGTCCAAAATGTTTTAAATCATAATAATCACAATAATTGTTGTCATTATTATTGTTATTATTATTATTATTAGTATTAGTAGTGGCATATTTATTATTTCACCAATTTTTACCTTTTATGGTAAAAACCAACTCTATGCCATCATTACTCCTTTTTTGTGTCATCATCTCTCTGGGACATCATAACTTCCTCTTCATAGATTAAACACTTCACTTTTTCTTCTTCATCACCACTCATACTCTTCATTCATCTTCCTCTTCATGATGTCCTTTTCATCAGCATCCCACTTCTCCATCTCCGCCTATGTGCCTCATTAATCTCTTCGCTTGGACCCCTTGAATCACTGCTTGCATTTACATGTATAATTACAGGTGTATTTCAGAACACTCTGGACAAAAGTACTTAAACCACAACAGATTAAAGTGTTTTTAAAGCTGCTGGAGCTCAAGCAGTTAATACCACATATTTAAAGTAAGCCATTTATTTCCAACAGCTCTAAAGTTCTTTCAAAACTCCACAAGTAGAAGTTCTAACAGATCTGTTATTACTGTTCTGTTCACTGCTATTAAAGTGTCTCTTGCCAGTGGAAAGGAGGAAGCCTTAAGTCTGGTGGTATAAAGGTGCTCAAAGAAGTGATCAGCCAGTCTTTTCCTCCCTAGTGTATAACTGATCGCAGCTCTTTCGGCAGATGCTCCTTCAGTGGAATTCAGTTTCCAAGAATAGAAAAAAATCTGAAACTCAGTGGTTGCGACTGGAACAATATCAAAAATGCCATCACTGCATCTGAGATGGTATACAGGTACATCACCTTAAAAAGAACCCAGTTTTGGGCCTATGCATGCACCTCTTACCTGAAAGAAAAACTTAAAATAAAGCATAAAGCTGTTTAGTGTTAATACAGGTTCTGACAACAGACAAGATTGTTTGTGACTGGCTTTGCTCAGTTGTGCATCAAGGAGGGGGGATTAATAACAGAAAATTAAATGAATCTGCGTGTGTGTGTGTGTGTGTGTGTGTGTGTGTGCGCGCGCGCGCACACACGAATGGTGCCCAAAGATGAACTACCACCCCACCCAAGTTGAATTCCTGTGATGAGCACGGAGTCTCAGACTATAAAGACATGTATGCAGGCAATAAATGAATAAATATAGGAGCACAAAAAAAACAAAAAACGAAGGTTGTCAAATCATTTGGATAACAGTTAAAGGGGGAAAATGCGAAAAGACTTTCACTGCTGAAGGGATTGGCAGGTTAAAATGGTCACTGGTTAGTAAAAGGTTACAACTGTGATCTAGAAACATGGATATTATTTGCATAAAGAAAAGAGTGAAAGGAAAGGATTGTTTAGTCTTAGGTTCTGTTTAATATTCTTATACCTACGATACTGGCTGATGGGTGAGGTCATCACTTATCTACTTATTATTGCTGGGATTAGTAAGTTAGGCATCTCTTCTTCTTTCACTGGCACTAAATTCAGCACTTTCAATTCCCACATTAAAGCTGCCCAGGATTTTTTGGTAAGTCTGTATTTGGCAAATCTATGAAGTTTCCAAATGACATGAGGAAGTGGAGTGAATCCTAATTTATTTTTGGGTGACAGCCATCTTAGAAAAAAAAAATAAGGAAAAGCACTATGTTCTTACCTTATGTAATTAAATAAGATCGTATAAAGACAAATCAGCTCATAAATAACAATGTTTCTGATCCCACTGACATTCAGTGTATAACATGCCCACAATCCAGGATAAATCACACGGAATTAAAAATATACTCTATGTGGGTCATTAACAATTTAACCTCCAAGACCTGTTAAATGGTCTACAAGACATGTTTACCTTCATAGTCTAGGCTTTATTTACAAAAGAAAGAAAAAAATAAAAAATAAATAAAAACCCACACACACATGACTTTTGCCTCCAGGTATTTTGCTTCCTCATCAACATAAGCATGACATCATACATAAAAGCAGCTGTCACTTAATAAGAAAGCATCAACTCTGGAAGCTTTCTACTGCCAAAGATCTGAAAAAAAAAATACAACATGAAATGACAGCTTGTGCTTAACACTGTGTGAACAGGGTCATGAAGGTTGATCCACCTGCTCTCTGTCTCTAGATGTTTCTCTAGATGATGCTGCTCTGGTGATACTGTGGCATGGGTCTGCTACAGGTCTCTGATTCCTCAGAGAGGATGGGCACAACATGACAGCTTAGGATTCTGTGCTAGCTAGTGTGGGGTGAAGCAACAAAACCTCCCAACCTCTCATCATCATCATCATCATCATCGTCGTCCTTATTGTTAGGAGAAGACAATATGTAGGATGATGCACATCAGGCCAACACCTAAGCTATTATTTAGCTCTTTACATTGTTCTAGATCCAGCAGCTGACCAGGACACTTGCCACCAACCGTTACCTGCAACAGACATTCGGTCCCCATGTGGACTACGACGCAGAACTGAGAGCCTCTTCCCACACACATGCCTCGGTGGTATTCCACCGCCCTGCACTCAGCACGCACGCTCGGGCAGAACGCACCATTTGCCAGCTCACACCGTCAGACAATTCAACGAGGAAGGCAAATGTCACACCACCTTCAGAGACACGCCGGCTATTTCTCACCTTTTCAACATGCCGAAGACGTTGGCGCACATTTCCGCGGAGGTCCGTTTCCATAAGCTAGACTGAGCAAATATTTCGTGCAGGACTACTTCAGTAACGCTGCGGCTGAGGAATACGAGGGATTTGGGGCAACTGATTCAGGCTGAGCTGCATCAGAACCCCGCCCATCATACGGACTAAACCAACTCGAAGAGCGCGGGGGGCGCGCCTGCTCACTGCACTAACACACAATGCGACTAATCAGATAATACAAGTACAGTATCTTAACAGTTACACTTTTCAGAACAAAACCACAGCTATTGTAAAGGCACACCCTCTCGTTAAATTTTAATCGATTTACAACAGATTACCTTTCCTGCACAGAGAATGGGATAACCTTATATGTACATCAGCTAGCATACCCTGCTATTAGCTATACAGCTAGTCATCTAAGCTCTAACAGTTTAAACGGCCAGGTTTAAAAAATAACCAATGGTTTATATTTATCAGCGTGTGTGTGAAATTTCTGTATGATAATACTGCATATGTAATGCATTATACTGTTTTTTAATGTTACAGTAAGCACCGGGATGCGCATAAGTTGTCACTTTGAGCGAATAAAGAATAAAGACCAAAAACAAGCCAAACCAAATCGTGTAGCACTTCACTGAGTCACGGACTAGATCTTTCATTCAGGCTTAGATGAGATTCTTTGTATTTCAACATAGGATTTTCTATCAACTACCCACCTGCATAACCAGCGCACAGCCATCGGGTACCTGTGTTGTGTTGAGAAGTGTCCACCACCACAGTGTAAATACATTCATTACCACCTGTGACCGCTGGGGATGCGCGCGCGCACGTACGCGCGCGCTTTTGGAAGAGTTTTCAAGAGCTAAAATTGGCTGTTAATCTGTTTCAGAAGCGCAATAACAGTAATGTACTGTTGTTTTTATTATTGCATGGTGGTGTAGTGTTTGTCACGTCAGACAGGTTATTCAGCCTTTATTCAAATATTCCAAATAGGCTGAGCAAATAAGTGACAGAGGGAATGGGTAATATATATATTACACACACACACACACATATATATATATATATAGTTGTAAATATTTTATTATATTATGTCAAATCAGTCAGAGAAGTTGGTGCTCCAAGTTCATGTTAGCCATACTTTGGAGAGTACCAATATGGCGACCGCGTGGCTTCAATAATCGTACTTGCCTCCTGTTGTACAAATCTCATACCCACCCTGTAAAAATACTGATAAATGACTATAACCTGACTTGATCTCTTACTAACACTTTGAGTCACAATAATCACACCCTGCAATAATGCAATATTTGTGGCGTAAAGCTATGAAATGTTTTGACCAACGCTTTCAAGAGCAACCGGAAGTGGAATAAACCTTTCTCCAAAATACGGGAAGAGGCGGAAAGGTTAAGCTGACTGCATTAGTGTACAAGAATTCCCCAAAATATTTCAAAATAAAACTTCATTTTATTAATGCTGCAGTAAAATCTGATTGGGCAAATCCTGTTCAATATTTGCACGTATCACTGTAACCATTTACAACCCAAATGTTTATCACTGTCTGTGGTGAGAGGCATGTAAAAGAACCACTGCTGATTTTCATCAAGAGTAGTCTGCAGAGCTGTCAGCGTGTTTCTGCCCTGCGATGGCCTGGCGAGCTGTCCAGGATGTACTCTGCGTTCGCCCAGAGTTGGGCACCAGATGAGATGGGCGCCAGCCTCCCCGCGACCCTGATTAGGAATAAGCGGTTCAGAAAATAAATGAATGAATGATTGAATGGTTCAGAAAATGAATGAATGACTTCACATACATTTTCCTTCCACACAAAAAGCAATCGGCAATGTTTATTTTTACACTTTTAATATTGCTACAATTATACAAATATACAAATATTTGCTACTACGTATTTAGATATTTATTTGCTCAGTAGATTACTTGTATGTTTGCTGCATACATTATTTTTATCACTAATATTTGTTTATTATTTGTATTATTTGTTACTTGCTTTAGGAGATGGGGTAAACACAAATAGTCCATAAAGTTTTTCTGTGAACATCTAATTGAGCTGCAAAAACATGGCAAATGTTTTCTGAATTAAAAACATAAACAAACAAACAAGCACAAGACCCCAACAACAACAACAAACCCCTTCAACCCCACCCTGATCCAACACAAAAGGACTAATCCCCATAATAAAGCTTCAGGGGTCAAAACAGTGAAATGCGATGCTCATTTAGTAAGCATGTCTTACTGTAAATTGTATAATGAAGTGCTATAACTATAACAATCTCTGTGTGCTCATTTTATGACCATAAAAAGCATTTAGAACGATGATCCTTCACCACAATGTACACACTATAAACGACTCTTATTTTAAAAGCAGCCCAGAAGAGGTGACCCGCGTGAGGAAGGTGCTTGCAGCTGGCTTCATGTACTGTAGCTTTAACGCTGCTTCGAAATTTGTGAAGAGTGATCGATTTGACGGGAATGTGATTTGAAATGAGTGTTAGAAGAGTAGGTTGTTTGTTCTTACGCTCTCGGTGTTTCACTCGTGGTGTCCCGACGAATTATCGGCACAGTACTGACCAACAAACACGGCTGGAGATATCAGAGGTGTGTAGCTCACCAAACCCATCACTTCACTTATCATGTAGCTCTCAAACACTGCGGGCTTTAGGACCATGATATCAACTCATATTCACACCATGTCTACTGAGTGTATGGCGTCCAAGTATTAAAAAGATGAGCATTACAACCACTTTTACTGAATTTCTTTATATTTCCAAATTAATTAATGAACCAAATTATAACATCCAATCCATCCATCTATCTGTCTGTCTGTCTGTCTGTCTGTCTATCTGTCTGTCTCCCACTCATTCTCTCTCACTCCTTCACTTTCAATCCCCTACTGATTAATCCTATATTAATATAAATACATAAATGTGTAGCTATAGGAGTTGGATTATAATGATTTGGTTCTGGAAAAGAAAAGTATTTCTTTAAAGAGTAGTTTCTGTGTAATTTTCCATGTTCCTGTTTTTCCTTTGTGATTTATCCAAATATTACTTTACAATTAGAAACATCTGCCATAACTGTTTGTCTGTCTGTCTGTCCACCCACCCACCTACCAACCAACTAACCCCTGAAAAAAATTAAAATGATTTAAATAGTGCCGGTGGTAGGGTGCTGGATTACTGATCCGAAGGTCATGTCACTGTTGCCCCCCCAGTGCAGCTAACTGGGTTACCAGCCATGAGTTTTAGCCATAGAGCAGCCAAATAATACTCACCTTCCATTGCTCTATAGTTATGCTCTGTGAGTGTAAGTGTTATGTCCACTTACTGGTGTTTTGTATTTATTTATTTATTTATTTTTGCTTAAGAAAACCAGTTTTAGCCCAGCACCAACATCTAAATATGACTGGGTTGGACCACCAGACAGACTGTCAAACCTGCGGCCGATCATATACCACATTCCTGAGAATGAGACGCAGCTGGAGAGGAAACTGAGACATCTGAGACAGGAAACAGAGGACTGGAACCATGAATTCTGGACAACACAGAATGTCACCTTTAACAAGGTGAAGAAGGACAGCAGTTCCGTTTCATTTCAGACATGGTTTTATTTCTAACCGATAGAGGGCAGTGCTTCATTGAGAATTGTGTGTATGGATGGAATAATAATACTAATAATAATTAACTAACTCATATATTTACAGGAGAAGGAGGAATATATACAGTCCCAGCTGAAGGCAAAAGGACTGACAGAAAGAGATGAGAATGGTAAGCGGCTCAGCACTCATTCTGTTAATCTTACCTGTTTATACATGTTCACAAGGGTTGGGCAAGATGGCAAAAATATATCATACCATCTTCATTAAACAGTAAACAGTATGTAACACTGTACATCATTTTACTGAAATTTTGGCAACAATGGCTACTTTGATTTCATTCTTTCACTCATTTATTTTCTGAACCACTTAATCTTAATTAGGGTCATGGGGAGGCTGATGCCCATCTCATCCAACTATTGGCAGGAACATGTTGACAGCAATTAAGTGGCCTACTTTTTTTGAATGGCAGTAATGGCTATTTTATACGCCTCTCACCACAGATAGTGAGAGACATGGCTGGGGTTTGATAATCCAGTTAGCTGCACAGGGGGGACAGCAGTGACCACTCTGTGATAGAGCAGCTTGAACCCCCGACCATCAGATCAGTAATACAGCACCTTAACCACTGAGTCATGACTGCCCTACATTGACATCAGTGAAATTAAAGTATTTCACAGTGTGAAAAAAATAGTTAATTTAAAATCTGTAAATTCTTTGGTTCTTTATCTGTTTATTTTTTTTTACAATGAGTAATAAAGAAAGCACACTGATAGTGAACGATTCTGATTATACTTTAAAAATGTGGCATGACATTATATTATAAAAGTACTTGTATTCAATTTGTGTGCAGTTATAACCTATAACAATTAGTTTCTTGCGTGAAATGAAGTATAACAAATAAAAATATTCTGTATTTGTGATTTCTTTATTGCACGGCGTACCCTTGCAACCAGAAAACTGAAACGGTTTCCGTTGTTCATCAGTTACTGATTGGCTGTCTGAGAAGTTTTTCATGATTGAAAATGGATGTGTGGAACATTGAGGACAGGGATTTCTATTCTTGCAGGGGGAAAAAAACCTACATGTGACTGCAGATATTAATTCCAACAAAATAAGAGTCACTTTATTCACTCAACGTTTGTCTTTGAGTGATGATTAGTTGTGCAACTTATTCAGCTGCAGTGAAAGCTTGCCGCCCTCCAGGCCTTCGTAGAGAGGATATATGATTCTTGAATTAGGAGAAGTGCAGTTTATCACCAGCAGCACAAGATTATGTAGTGAATAGTACAGTATAGTGTTAATGCTGCATATAACAGGAACAGCTGCACACTATGGCGATTTCACACACATAAATGATGATAGTTACTTTTAGTGATGTGACTGGGACTTACTGTTGTTTAGATATTTACAGGACTAATCATTTCCTTTTTTACAGTGAAAGATAAAAATATAAATTTGTTCTGTTTAAGGCATGTTTTGCCTTTTTCGTGGGCGGCATCAGGGCGTAGTGGTTAGCATGTCCATCTCACAACAGCAAGGTCCTTCGCGAGGGTGTTTCTGTGTGGGTTTCCTCTGGGTACTCCAGTTTCCACCCACAGTCCAAAGACATGCACATTTGGTTAACTCACAGTTCCACATTGCTTCTAAATATGAGTGTGAATGGTTTTGTGTGTGTGTGTCTGTGTATGTGTGTTTTGGCCCTGCAGTGGACTGGTGAGCTGTTCAGGGTGTACCCTGCCTTCGCTCAGATAGGCTAGGATAGTGGTGGCTCAGTGGTTA
Organism: Porochilus rendahli; assembly: GCA_039654305.1. Classification (NCBI taxonomy): domain Eukaryota; kingdom Metazoa; phylum Chordata; class Actinopteri; order Siluriformes; family Plotosidae; genus Porochilus; species Porochilus rendahli. The sequence goes on from JBCNYG010000025.1 coordinate 32,070,605, forward strand.
AGGCTCTGGATTACCGATCCGAAGGTTGGTGGTTCAAGCCCCAGTACCACCAAGCTGCCACTGTTGGGGCCTTGAGCAAGGTCCTTAACCCTTAAATGCTCATTTGTGTAAAAATTGATGAATGTAAGTCACTCTGGATTAGGGTGTAAATGCTGTAAATGTAAGATAGGCTCCCCCTCACCCCCAGTACGATTAAGTGGCTCAGCAATTCAGTGAATGATATTTTGTTTTGTTTTGTTCTACACTTCAGGAAGAAAAAGGAGTTTACTGAGTGAGGAAATGGCGATCTTCTACAAGCACTTCTTAGACAAAAACTACACAAAACATGCAGCCTATAACAAGTATGTGTACACACCTTATTACTTGCATTTTTAAATAAATAAATGTATATCTTAATATTGCATTATCAACAACTGTACCAAGTAGACAGCGAGACTGTGATTAAGACGGATAGTTAATGTTAAGTTAGTGCAGCACCTCTGCTTGTCATAATCTTAAACACTTTATTTTATAGAGAATGGTACAGAAGGAACTTCACCATTACAGCACTGATGGCCAGAGTAACTCTGCATAATTTCTGGAGGACAGTAACTGCTCGAGGGAGGAATAAAGGCAGACCCACTACAACGTCCAAATAAACCCTCGTGTCAATCCGCCTCATGTCAACATCATCACATTACATTAAACTGTTTTGTAGGAATTTTAAAGACCCGGGTTACTTATTTAACACTGAGATAATAAACAAAGCAGGGAAAATAAGAATGCTAGCACAAGTGAAATACATGATGTAATCAAGTTAAAGAATATGATTACAGGTGATGTCAGGAGATGAAATGAAGACATAAAAAGGCCTTGTGTGTATCACTACCTGACTGTCTGTCTGTTATTTGCTCCATCGTTGATGGATAGGAACATGACACTGAACTCTTGCCTATACATTTTTTTAAAACAAACAAGTTAGTATATAGTTTATATTATTATTCTTCAGTTATATTTGTCATTTGAAACATCAACTCATCATCCAACATCTCTCTTATACTATTATTCTCCTGGTAGTCACACTTGAGGTTCAGTGATTATTAAGGAGAAAAGTAATTACTATTACAATTATTCTTTGCTTTTTTTCATGATGATCACTTTACTGATATTCCAAGAATTTGTGGATCCTTTTCCCTTTGTAATTTCCCAGTAATTTTATACAGGAATGAGCAGGGATACTTGGATTAAAGCTCATTTAAGCTAGAACAGTGTTTTTCTTTTTGAATATAGAAAACAAAGAATTTGAATGATAGCGGCGTAGTGGTTACGGTCCTGGGTTTGAGTCTCGTGCTTAATGAGGGTGTTTCTGTATGGAGTTTGCATGATTTTCCTCTTGGTACTCCAGTTTGCTCCCACAGTCCAAAGATAAGCAGTCGGGTGAGTAAAGGGGTCAAAGTGAGGGAGAAAATAAGTGAGTACGGGGGTGAGTGATGGAATGAGGGAGAATTAGTGAGTAGTGGGCTGAATGAAGGAGTGAAAGTCAGGGAGAGAATGCGTGAGTTGGGAAGTGAGTGAAAGTGAAGCAGTCAGGAAGAATGAATGGGTGAATGAATGAGGAGGGGGTGAGGGAGAGAATGAGCGGTTAAATGACTAAGGAGGGGGGGTGATTGAAGGAGTGAAAGTGAAGGAGTGAGGGAGAGAATAAGCTGTCAAATAAGAGGAGGGGGTGAGTGAAGGAGTGAGAGTGAA
>JBCNYG010000025.1:32074193-32089598 GCA_039654305.1 Porochilus rendahli
GGAGTGAGGGAGAGAATAAGCTGTCAAATAAGTGAGGAGGGGGTGAGTGAAGGAGTGAAAGTGAAGGAGTGAGGGAGGTGTGAGTTAAGGAGAAAATGAGTGAGTAGGGAAGTGAGTGAATGAGTGAGAGTGAATGAGTGAGTAGGGGGGGGGGTATCCTGCAGTAGGAGCTCAGAGGGGTTGAGTTTTGAGTGCGTTGCTGTGGAGGGAGAAGCTCAGTGCACCTTCACCGCCTCACCGGATGGGCTGCTCATTCAGATCCCCAGCATTCAGCTCTCCTTCAGAAAACGTTCAGACATTATTAAATAAACATTTCGTCACGTCTGGATGATTTACAGAACCGTAAGTGGTGTTGATATTTTCTCTCTTTACAGTTTACCTCATTAGAACCCGTGTTTATATCCAGCCCGAACCCTCTGACTGGGAGTGCCAGCTTCTCATGTCAGACACGACTGTTAGCTAGCAACAGAAAGTGTACGTTCGTCCCTGATCTGGACGAATCCATTCCGAGTGAACTTCATTACTGGAGCCGATTAATCAGATTACCTAGTAAGATAGATGAATTAGGGTTAGTAATGTAGTCGCTGGAGTTGTAGTGGATCTGAGTGGCTAAGAGAGGAAGCTGCGAGGTTTAGCTAAGCTAGGTGATTAGCCGCAAACCAGTTTTGTGGGTGTTACGGGTTGCAGCTACTTATTCATCAGTGTATTTGTTCAGAAATGGTTTTAAATGAAGTTTCTTAAATATTTTTGTCGTGTTGTTGTTTGGGAAAGTTTTTAAGGTAGGCGGTGAACTGGCTAAACTCGTTCTTAGCTAAAGTTAGCAAGACATGATCAGGAAGCAATAATGTGAAACCTGCTGTTTATCAGTGAAATTTGGGACGTTGTTTTAAAGTAACTAATAAACTACTAGTTTTATAAATATAACCGATAAATTTAAAGCAGTTCTTATTTGTTCCAAACACTGTTCAACACATCTGCATTGTATTTAGTTTATTGTTTAGTGTTTGCTAGTTAACTGTCACATTGGTTCTGTAATGTGTTGTGAATGTAATTTAAAGGACCATGTGTTTTACCATGGAGTTTATTTATCTTGTATTTATTGGTAAGAGATGCTTCATCAGTCTTTGACATAACTAAGCTTTGTTAGCTTTTCATTAGTATTCAAGAAGTGGTGGTAGTCTTTCACCATAGCTTGGACGGCTGTCCCTGAAAGCATGTTTTGTGTGTTTTTGGTTAGATGTCTCACATCAGCCTTTACAGCAGTGGCCTTTAAACACCAGCCATAGTTTCACAGTAACCATCATATTTCATACAGAGGTATTTACTCTTCCTTCTCATGAGACACATGAATTTATAACATAAGCTCTACATTAGGCTGAAGCTCAGATAGCCAGTACGGTGTGACACTTGGTTCGAGTTTTACGCCAAAGAAAGCAAGCAGACACAATCGTTCAGTAAGGTTTTGTTACAGGTCTAAAGGAAGCCTGACTTCAGATGAGGTTTTTCGTTCTTCTTGTGGACTGTACATGTTTCGCTTCTTCTTTTCTCAAACAGAATTAGGAGAAAATAGCACCTTTCAAGAGCTTCTGTTTTTCCTAGCTAGGAAGGTCTTGATAAGTGGTAGAAATTAGTGGAAGAAAAAATAAAACGAATAAGTAACATTCTGTTGCTATTTAAATTGACTGGCTGCACCTGTTTGTGTGGAGACTAAATCCGAATGTAACTGGTCCTGTTTGGGTTATTTGCATTGTGATGTGTTTTAGTTTCATTCTACACATTTTAAAAACAAACCAAAAAACAATAAAAGCTTGTGAAGGCTGAGAACAAACTAAGGAAAACTCTTGCATTCAGAAATGCAGAGGGGGAATCACTTGAGCATGAAGAGCACACTGATGGTACTCACTAACGTGTTTGATAGTTAACCAGAACTATTTTGTCATTGAAGACATTGAGGTGATGAGGGATGCTACATATTATACTGAAGCCAGCAGATTTGTGATTGCTTTATTTTGTAGAGATGTTACAATGCATATAATACTGTATTGTTTGATGACGAACAGTGATTGTGATTTTAATGGTATAATGGTATCTTGTGTAGACCTAGCTTCAGTTGTATTTTTGTCCCTGCCATGGGCTGGCAAATTGTTCAGGGTGTACCCCACCTTTGCCCAGTACCCCGCCTTCTCCCTGCGACCCTAGTAAGATTCAGCAGTTCGGCGCTGAGTGAAAGTGAATAAAGAACAGATGGCACACCAATATGTGATAGATAGATATAGGGTATGCAGATGATGTCACCATACATGGACATCACTAACGTTATATTCTGATGCAGTTGCAATGAGTGGCAGTGCAATTGTTGGAAAAAATACACCCAAAATCAATAGTAGGGAGGAACTGTAGTGCAGGAGTGGACTGTACAAATAGATTAAATAAGAAGTTTGAGCCAAAAGCTTAAGAAAAGAGAAGTGAATAGATGAGGTTGTTTTTCGATCTGACTACAGCATTAACAACTGTTCATAAGTGCTTATTAGTATTAGTGTGTTGTAGCCTCCTACCGAGTTCATAGGTTGTCTGATGACCAAAATTGTGAGTCATACTGCAGCCCGATCAGATTAGCACATCGGCTCTGACTAACCAGCCCTGTACAAATGTCATTCCTATTTCCTGTCTATTCTCTCCCTCTCTATCTCTCTCGCTCTGTAGTAATAATCCTATAAATTGGAGTTGCATTAAGGCCACACTGTGTAGAGCTTGTGACAGAAAAAAAGTATTATTTTTGGAGAACAGGATAAAACAAGTTTTCTTAGAGTACATAAATCTGAGTTAGGGCACACAGGAAATGATTGATCATGTCAAAGCAAGAGCAATGTGCAGTGAATATCTGGGTTGTAGACTGTAAGCTCTTGCTTGTCTCTTCTGTTGTTTGGCACTGTATTGTGTCTGTATGAGTTAGATCTGTTATTCAAGCATGCAAGGGAAATTCAGATTTATATGGAGTCATGTCATGCCAAGTGTCAGTATTTTACTGGTATTTGACTGGTCTTGTCTAGTTTAATTAAAGCAGTATGTGTTTTTTTTTTTTTTTTTTAATCCAGCCCTCACATATAATAATATGTGAGAGAAAGTGGAGCCAGAAAACACCAAACCAAACAAAACATTTCCGTAACAACTAAAAGCAAATATTCCAGAATTATTTCTTTTTATTGGCTTGTGGAATTTTTTATGGACTTGATCACCTTTTTCAGTCGATGTGTGTGTTTATAATGGGTGTGCACAGCAAGTATCTGCAGAGTGGGAGAGAAGAAATTATCTTGAAAAAGTTTTCTCACTTCACTCCCATAATTTTTACTCTACACCAAAATCTTTTTTACATCAAAACAGAGGGAAATTTGTAATGGTTTTGACCATGTCACATTCGAGACAATAGCACTTGTAGAAGTTAAATGGCGAGCCTCTGACTGACATACTGCCATAAGAGTCACTGCCAAAAAAAAAGATGTTTAAAATCACTCAAAGTCATTACCAGGGTCATTTTTACATCGTAAATCAGAAGACAAAAAGCGAGATGCACTTCATATACATTTTTCAATTGAAAAGGCAGAATAACTGTTAGTAATTGATCACTATTACAACGACCAGCTGTGTCTGAACATGTAGCTCACACCGAAAATAAAATAAAGCATGCCGGTTTTCACGTATATTCCGGCAGCAGTTGCAGGCACATCTCAAAATCTCTTTCAGATTTTTTTCTAGTTTTTGTACTCTGCTGTGGTTGTCTTTTGTTATTTTTGTTATAAAACTAATTAAAATGTAAGTATAAGATAAAATGCTTTCACTAAAAATAAATCCATCACTGTCTCTTATATAATTTTGGTGAACGGTCCGGATTACTGCAACGTCATTCATGCTTGTTTATGTTTGGCTTGTCCTCTGTCTTTTGGTTTCATCATTCCCCGAGGATGTGTGTAAGAGAGAGTGAAGCACAAGAGAGTTCATTAGTGAACTGTCTCCCAGCATGCTCTGGTGCTTCCTTCCTGATGGTTGTCACATGTCATGCTACCAGCCTTTCTCTGGGTCACATGAAACTCCGAATGAGTTGGTAGCGTCCACTTCCTATTCCTCTTCGTGCTTGCTGATGCTGGAATAATCCTGGCTCTTGGCTTTAGCACTGATGAGGGGGATCTCTTTTCGGAAGAGTAGAAATAATCGTAACGCTTAAAAGTTTATTGTTGATTTTTCTTTCCTTTTTTCTGTTGTTGCTTTTTGAGTCCTTTTTGTAGCAGCTTTGTCTCTGTTTCTGCTGCTATGCTTTAATTTTAACATTCCTGTGTTTGAATTAGATTTTCTAAACCACTTTGCCAGATTAAACTTCTCTCTTTATGGCTTTGCAACCTCCTTGATCTGTCTTGCCTGTAGATTTGCAAATGCAATGCAATGTCTTTGTGGTCTCAAAAAACCTGATCAAGTAACCCCAAAATATTCTCATAAAGGTAAATGCTATTACTATTTTACAATATTTGATGTCGTGAACTTTTATTCTGTCCATTTCATGCAAAAGCCACCTCTGATTCATGAATGTTGTTGCTATAAAAATGAGCTTTCCAGCATAAATAATATTACTGTATGGTGGTGTAGTGAATAGCAGGTCTTTATTTTGCAAAATAAAGGTCCTGGGAACGAGTCGTTGGCTCGGCAGGTGTTTCTGTGTGGAGTTTGCAGGTTTTCCCAGTGGACTTTGTGTGGGTTTCCTCCAGGCACTCTACTTTCCTCTCACAGGCCATTGACATGCTAATTAGCTGTTCCAAATTGTCCCAGATGTGTGTGTTAATTGATTGTGCATGTTGCCCTGTGATGGACTGCTGAGCTGTTTAGGGTGTACCCCACCTTCACCCAGAGTTGGCTGAGATAGTTTCCAGTCTACCTGCATCTGTAGTAGAATAAAGCAGATCAGCGAATGGGTGAATCAGTGCTTTCACTGTAGATCGATCTCCCCATATCGCTCTCCCGTTTGCCAGTCAGTGACTGGATTTATCACATCTTTTGTTCCGCCTTGTACATGTCACCACTGTTCGACCGGGTTGAGAATTCTGCAAGCCGGAGGGATAAAAGCCTTGTTCTGATACAGTCCACTGTCATAGGAGTGGCACCATCTTTCAGAGTTGAGGCTTGGTGAGGGAAACCAAATTTTATAGTTTTATGATTCTGTAAATAAAGTTGATTGTTTCTAGTGCAATAAGTTTATAGGCTTGTTTCATTTGATCTGAGTGCAGATGCAGTCTTCCGTTGCCAGATAGAGGAAGATATTACATGAATGAGTGTGAGCTCTTGGTGACAAATGAGTGTGAGCTCTTAGGACAAACTTAAATCCCAGAACCATTAAAATAATGACTGGATAACTCTTTCAAGAGGATGAGTAATGCTGTATTTCTCTTTTAGGAGCAATGGTTCAAAGTTTACCATGTAGTAAGCACCACAAAATATCTCTTTTATGACAGAGTTGGCTTGAAACACACACACACGCACACATTGATTTCTCTTCTAATTTCCCAAATGTTTCCTTCTGCATATGTGTCCTTTTGGATTTTCTGGATTATTACATTCTTTTGAATGTAAGGTCAGGGTTTGTGATTTAAAGTGAAATGAAAGACAAGCCTTTCAAATTCTCCTGTTACAAATGAACATGTGTATATTTTCATTATTTGGTGGTTTTTAGAGTTGTGCTTAGATTTTCGGACATGTAGTCTGCTAAAATCCATTTGACAGTTTGCATTAGCTAGTTAAAAAAGTGTGCAAAACGAAATCCATGAGAATAGGATGTGAATTAGACAGTTCATATAACAGAAGATAATGGCAAAAATAACAGTATACAGCTATCTCAATAAATAAAAGTAGGCTATGTACAGTCGGACACATGTGAATCATATGTGGCTTTTCTTGGTACAACCCCCTTAACAAGACAATAAGTGTGCACAACACACAAACTGGTTTAAAGGGCGATGTCGTATACAGTGGATGCGAGCTTCCATGAAGTTTGTGTTTAATTTTAACACACTGCTCATGTCACAGAGGAGAGATTAATCAGTTCAATCAATGAAACATATAGTAGAGATATGCATTAAGTCACTAAATATTTTACACTTTGTCATGTTTTGTCTCTGACGTGCAATCTGGTGAATCTTGCCTATTCTTCTGGACGTATATAAGGTACACAGCGAGTGTGTAAACAATGCAGCTCACGTTCTGACTGCTTCTGCATATGCACACAATTATGCATCAGTCTAAACCAGCAACAAGGCGCTGTCACACCTCTCCACTGAGAACATTTCCAACTGGACTGATTATTCAGGACATGCAATTCTCCTTTGGTTTTTAGTCACTTGCAGTGCACATGTGTTGCTGCCAATCTGATGATGAAATGTTACACTACCGATTAGTTTAATATGTAGTTTAGTCTAGGCTTTCTATTTGAGTCATAGAAAATTCTTTAGGTCCATTTAGAATAGTTTCCTCCAACTGTTTTGTAGGACGGTTCCTGTTGTGTTTGATGGAATCTGCTGAGGTGTAATTGTATGGCTGAGAAAATGTTTTGTGAGTGCATTTTTGTCCTTTCACATTTTATTGAAACCTGTACAACCGGTGTATGAGCCACACACAAGTATTGTAGTTATATATTTTTTTTCATGTGCATGACTGAAAGGAGAGCCTACATACGATTCACAAAATAATCACAGCTAAATACAAAAGCAGAGGAGCAAGTAAATATTACTGAGTCAAGCGTATATAGAGAAATTCTGCTAAACATTTCATTTTTGTGTGTGTGTAGGATGCGTGAGGAAATGTCGAGTGTGGTGTGTGTGAAGGAGGTGGAGGGGCAGGGTGACCCTGCTGAGAAGCTATCCCAAGATGAGCTGCTGTGTCGGACAAGGGATGTGATGCAGGGGCTTGAGGCTCTGCGTGCTGAACACCAGGCCATCCTGGAGGGTCTGATGGGAACGCTGCGTTGCCTCAAGCAAACCCAGGAAGGCCGTGCTGTAGAGGAGAAGACAGTCATGATTCAGCGCTCACTGGAAATGATAGAGCTTGGACTTAGTGAAGCACAGGTTGGATGAACAGATCTTCTGCTTAGTCCTTAAAGCATGTTCAAGAATTAGGATAAAGAGGATACATCTATACTATTCCATGTTTCCACTTCACAGGTAATGATGGCTCTTTCAGGGCACCTGAGCGCAGTAGAGGCTGAGAAACAGAAACTTCGTGCACAGGTATGCATAGATGCTAACACACAGGCCACACAGTCATGCTTTCTGCTTAAACCCTTTTCTCAGTCATGTTCTGTTTGCTTTGTATCTAGTCCATAAAGATGCCCCCCCCAGACAAACACACACACACACACACACACACACACACACAGACACACACACACTCTTGTGGTGTCTGTGTAACAGTGTCTGTGTGTTTCAGGTCCGGCGGCTGTGCCAGGAGAATCAGTGGCTGCGTGATGAGCTGGCAGGCACACAGCAGCGGCTACAGAAGAGTGAGCAGAGCGTAGCCCAGCTGGAGGAGGAAAAGAAGCACCTGGAGTTCATGAATCAACTCAAAAAATATGACCAGGACCTCAGCCCAACAGTGAGCCAAACACTTTTCTTTGTTTTGGCTATATCTTCAGTCTTCACCTCTTTTATCTTCTGCTCTCTGTTTCAGGATGACAAAGACTCTGACTCGAGCAGGGAGACTCTGGATGATCTTTTCCCGGATGATCAGGATGATCCAGCGTCTGGCAGTAAGGACTTTAATTAATGCTAACTAAAACTATAATCCTTTATGTATCTTTGATTAAGTCATTTAATGTTTCTTTCGCTCAAGATAGCAAACAATATCAATAACTGGTCAACATGAATACATGTTGTATTTGAAAGCAAAGTTATAAAAGAAACATAAATCTGTCCATGAGGAGACAGCGAAGGACCAGAAGGTTGTCGGTGCCCCTTTTCTTCTCCGGCAGCATGTGTGTTTTATTCTGTATTTGTGTTTTTCTCTTTGTTTTCTGGTTGATTAATTGCTTTAGACTGTGGAGTGCAGATGAAAGGGTTGTGTGGGCTGTGTCATGGGGACCGACCTTTATTCAGGTGGACATTATTGTTTATCAGATTCAGTGTGAACGCCTGAACTCACAGATTAGCTCCATTTTACAACATGAAAACCATGACACATCTTGTGTTTGTGGTGATATAAAATAGCATCAAATGCATAATTGTTGACACTTAGTGTGAAAATGGTGATTAATAAATAAATAATATTAAATTGTACAATTGTGACTGCAAGGTATTGTTTTCAAAGAAAGAGCATTACAGGATAATCCGTGCATATGTAATATGTTTAAGTGATAGATACAGAGCTTATTTTAACATAAATGACCATAAAAAGCACTAAACTGGGTATGTTTATCCCGTGGATTACTAGCGGGGGCTGAACCAGTAGTTTGCAGTTGTTGTTTCCTGGAAGTGACGTGATCTTGTTGGTTCATTTTGTCCAGCTCAAGTAAACAAGCAGATTCACTATTTACTATTCAGTGAGCAACATTCTAGGTGATAAAAAAACATGTTCAAGAAGCAACTCTGACTAGAAATTTTGAGGAAATTGGTGCAAACGGTTACCTATTTTAACCAGAGAGCGGTGGAGTCGTGTGGAGATAGAGAGACGTCACATTCTAGTGACTCTGAGGATGAGAACGCTGCCAGAGATGAGCGTGACGGTAAATCCAAAATAGTTTATGCAGCTAACATTTTGTTCACTCAGCGTTCCTGTCAACAGTCGGTTTTGGAAAACAAAATAAATTTTTTCGTGATTTCTGCGCTTGTTGTTTGTGCAGTTCAGCACTGGCCAATCATGTGTTATGATGCACAGGGTTGTGTCAATACCAGGCTAGAACAGACAGTGAGGAAGACATGTCTTTAAGCATGCCTGGTACTTTAACAAGGAGCAAGGACTGATGTTGGCAGAAAGAACCGCTGATGTAAAACATGATTGTTTTAAATAGCTAGTAACATTAATTCACCACAGGTACCTTTTAATGAAGTATAGCATGGAAATAAACTTTTCTGAGTGATGCATGCTAAATATTTGGACGCTTCACTTTAGACCATATAATTTTTCACTGAGCTACAAATTGAAATTGTGATAGCAATTTAAACATTGTCTAGTAGGCATGTCTCTATTAATTTGGATCTATGTTTAGGGTCATTATCTTGTTGAAATGTCTATGACAAAGCTTTAAGCTCCTAGCAGTAACAGCAAGGTTTTGTAATTGAAATATCCTGGTACTTTAACTGAATTTATAATCTTTACAACCTTCATCCATAAAACAGCCCACAAGGATTAATGATTCACCTCCATATTGTACAGTAAAATGCAACACCCATTTCTGTTGGTGTGGTTGCCAAAACGGTTTCCAAATAATGATAGTTAAATTGTTAGGTTTTAGACATTATTGTTGGATCTTTTTAGGGTAAAATCTTCACCAATTTTGTCATTTGGCTGAAAACATTGTTGTGTGTTTTTTTTTTTTTTTTTTTTTTTTTTCTTCTTTTGGACCAACATGTTCCAGTGACTTCAACATGGTTAACTGATAAGATTTCGTACAATGCATTTGCCCAATGAATGTCTAGCTTTGCTGCCCTGAAGGCAGAGTGTATTCTAAGTTCCATAGGACTCACTAGGTTTTCATAACTTGTCCTGCCAAGGACAGCAGGAGGGTAAAAGAAACTTTAGCTGATGTGGGAGAAATTATTACTTATTCTGAATGAAGTAGCCATGAAGTTGAAAACATTCTAGCACTTGCTTTGTAATTAATGTAAACAGGATAATATATATTTGAGGAATTTTTCGAGATATTTTCGGGAAGGCAGATCTAGTCTGAAGGTTTAGAGTAGCCACCACTGCCCTATGCTCATTAAATTGCAGCATTCCTTTGCAAAACACTCAAATGTTTGTAGCTCCGTTAATATAATGTAACCAGAGTAACCTTCACTGGATATTGTAGAATTTTAATATTGTATGGAGATGATGGACTTGTTATGACCAAGCCTAACCAACATATTTATGCTCCAGTGTAAAATATTTATCCTGTAGACACCAAGATTACCGTCTCACTATTTCAGTCTCTGTCCATCATTTTCACTGTAGTCCAGCCGTCAAACAGCAGTGCTGTAGCAGCAGCTCAGCAGGGAGGCTATGAGATTCCAGCCCGGCTCCGAACCCTGCACAACCTGGTGATCCAGTATGCGTCCCAGGGCCGCTACGAGGTGGCAGTGCCGCTGTGTAAACAAGCACTAGAGGACTTGGAGAAGACCTCCGGCCACAGCCACCCTGATGTCGCCACAATGCTTAACATTCTCGCCCTCGTCTACAGGTGTGACCTCTATACATGCACATGGGGTTTTGAGTCTTTTATCGGCTCCTATTAAAAATAGCGACAAAAAAGCAAAGATTGGATATGATAACTTTGATCCACATGCACATGAATGAAAATGAATAAATGATCAACCATTTGATTTGATAAATTCAAAGAGAATTTGATTAATATAGTACAGACTTGGTAAAATAAAATAAAAATAGAGGGAAGCTTGGAAACAAATAACTGTCTTTTTATAAATGTAATGAAATCGTCTTCTCCCATTTTGGTGTTGGAATTTTTTATATTGGCACACCATATTAAGAAACCATCGACTTGATTTTGCATGGCTTTTACGTCTGTCTGCCTGGTGTCCGTATGTAATGAGACTCTGATTGGCTGTTCACTTTTTAGCAGGAACTTGACCTGTGCAATTATAGTACTGTGTAATTTTATTTATTTAATCATGAAAACTTAAAATTTGGGCAGTGCCTAAATCTGCATATTATCTGAATATTTTTATATTAATAATTTTTGTATTGTTTGCCACTATTGTGTGTCACTCAGTCCATTGTTTACGACCTAAGAAGGTAATCTACTGCAGCCACATCATTGTTGCTGTTCTATGAATATTCTTTTAAAGTGCTTATAGGAACATATTGTCACATTGTCTTTGTATCGGGCTCTCCCTTGTTCTCTTCTTAGGGACCAGAACAAGTACAAAGAGGCTGCGAACCTTCTGAATGACGCACTCGATATCAGAGAGAAAACACTGGGCAAAGACCATCCTGCGGTATGTGTGTGTGTTTTATACAAAAGGTTTTTGACTAGGAAGCCCTTAGGCAAAGTAAGCAGAGAGAGTTACAGAGAATGTCATCTGTGTATGTGTATGTTTATATGAATATATGTTCAAGTTGGTAGTGCTTACCAGTTCAATAGTTATCATGTGACTCTTCACCAGGACCTGCATCCTCACTGTGTATTCAAGAGGTTAGAGCATCATCCCTGACTTTCTGTCTCACCTACTATTTCTTTTGCAACCCATTTACTATATCCCACACATGCACTGGGGTTTAGGTGCACCTCAGAGGAGGATTATCAAAAACACAGTGGGCTGTTATTGTGTTTAGGTCACAGGGGCTGAATTGATGTTATTAATCTTGGGTCACATTTGATTCACTTCCTGTGAGCTCTGAGGACTTGAAGCATTTGGCCCAGATGTTTCATTTTGTTTTTTTTGTGAATTGTTGTTGGTTTAATCTGACTCTGTGTGTGTGTGTGCTTGTGTGTGACCTAGGTGGCTGCTACACTGAATAATTTGGCTGTCCTTTATGGTAAACGTGGGAAATACAAAGAGGCAGAACCACTATGCAAAAGGGCACTGGAGATCAGAGAAAAGGTGGGTAGGAGGGATTTAAAATTGTCCATAAAATTGTGTCATGTACCTTGTGGATAAGATGTAGACTGCCGTTTTTAATGGTGTAAAAATTATTTATCCAAAAGTGGTGAGAATAATTGGTAGGTCTTCCCAATTTCTTTTTGGACCAGATACTACAGACTCAATTATCTCTAAATAATTAATCTGTAAGATTTGGCCAGGAGTGTATTTGAGGATGAAATGTTAATGTTTATTGATTAGATGTGGTTAAATGCGTTTTCTTTTAAAATTAAGAATGTTAATATTAGTTATCAATTATGCATGGATCAAGGAATACATATAGTGTATATATCGGATTTGTTATTGCCATATACAGGGATTTAATAAGGGAAGTGTTTATACCTCTTGAACTTTTTTCCATGTGAAATGTTCCATAGTTTTATATTTACTTGTGTATGCTATATTATATTTCTATTTTATGTTATATATTTGTATTTTATATTTGTATACTTTCTTATTATTTTATCTTATTTTTAATTCTTTTATATTTTTACATTTATATTGACACTAACTATAAAAATCCCTTAAATATTAATAGTTATTTAAAGGATTTTACAGTTAAAGTCAATATAAATATCAGAAAAAGGAAAGCTAAACTGGGAGCTGTGTAGGCTGAAGAGTGAATCTATAATGTAAAGCATTATCTTTATGGGTTGTTTATCTTGGAGCACATTTTTTCTGAATGCTCTGTGCCTATACACACAATGTCATTCTCTGTTATCATAACATACAACTACATGTTTTTGCAGTGTAGAGTCTCTTCATGCACCCTTTGTTTTAGATATTTTTTTAAGCAGCTGAATTGTCGTGTGTTTGTGTTTGAATGACAGGTGTTGGGGAAGGAGCACCCTGATGTGGCAAAGCAGCTGAATAACCTTGCTTTGCTGTGTCAGAACCAGGGCAAATATGAGGAGGTGGAATATTACTACCAGAGAGCCCTTAACATCTATCAGACCAAACTGGGCCCTGATGACCCCAATGTAGCAAAGACCAAAAACAATCTGGTAATGTAATCAGAACTCTGTATTTACACTGGTGGAGTTAACAGTGATAGCTAATACTGGGAAAAAAACCCACATACACAGTGAAAAACCTATATTCCCCAAAAAACTATCATTGCTTTTAAGTTAACTGTAGAAGGAGTCTCGTTTATCATCCGAGGCTTTGCATCGTTTTGAGTGTAAGTTATGCATAGACACTTCTCTAAATGTTTCTAAATGTTGAATGTGGTTCTTATTCTCATGATGGTGCTTGAGGATGTCTATATTTAGAATTGCACCTGACCATGTATGTAAAGTGGTAGAAAAGTGCAATTGTTTGATCATGTCAATATAAATGATTGTAATTGCTGCCTGTGGAGCTCATAGCAAGCTGCAGACCAGTAAAACAATCGATCAGTCATAGCTTGCTTTGCTTGATTATTTGGGACAAACTCTGTGTGCAGAGGTCATGTTTTTAAGATGAATTTCAGTTTGGAAAGTCCCAAAGAATTCGTAGTAATACATTCATTCACAAGAGACAGGTCTAGCAGTTTGAGAAAATTAATTGACACATCTTGCATGCATTAATATTGCTCATGCTACAATATATTTCCAAACGAGGCAGGTGAAAAATCACAATAATGAGGCATTTTAACAGAATTTCACATAGCAGACTTTCCAAATAAAATAATGTCAATTGATCGCATGCACGTAATGCTTAAAAAGAGACTTTTTAAGCGAGCTTGTTGGCTCTATGGTGATTCAGGAACAGAGTATTTCTGTTTGTAAAAGTGTGGTAGGTCACAAGCAGAGCAATATATAATGTGCAGCACTTATCATTGATCTTCCTGTACATTTCATGCATATGCACTTGGGATAAATGTAATTTTCTAGTCTATACTAATGTTTTATGTGCGGAAAATCCAAACTTGTTTTCCGAATGCTCTGATATGATAAATGAGGCCCCTGGTGGTCACACGCAACCATTCGTATTAAACTCTCACTGCAAACAAATTGTTGAGCAGATGGAGTATCTGTCAGTGGGCAGTAACTTATCAATGATTGTTGTGTTTTGTACATCTACACTTCCTGCCTACCAAAACGTCTGTGTTTGGATTAAAATAGGGAAAATACTGAAGGCCACTGCATGTCGGAAATATTAAATTGTGATGCAGAAAATCGAAAATTTGAGTGAGATACGTTCTCACCAACTGTGATCGTCTTACACAGTAGTGTCTTAAGTGAGTGATAGAGTTGTCTAGTCATGATGACAACATAAACATGCTCAACAGTTGTTAGAAAGGAGAGGGAAAACAGTAAGAGTTTTATAATCTCATTTAATAACTAAAGCTGAAAGACTTGCTACATGGGCAACTAACAAGAACACTAAATTCATATCCATCATCCAAGTGTTTGTCTTCGAGTACTGAGCACAAACAGAGCTGTGTTTTTGGAGAACATAAAGGAAGTGTGCAGCTGGATGCTCTACATTAATATTCACTCTTCATCATGAACACCATTCATATTCTGCTGTACTGCATCTGTTCATTTCACTGATCTTATCTGTTTACCTCATTATTCATTTAGTTTATTTATTTATTTTTATACTGTATGCTGAAGTGAAACCGAACTTAACGCAGCTTTCACAGTGTTGCGTGATCACGGAGTAAAATTTCAGCACTCAGCTCTTGGAAAATGACACATAGCAGAGTCTCACCACTGCATCTGAGCTTTTTTGAATTTTTTCCCCCGAGTATTCTGTTGTATGACATCAGACCAGTAACACTGACATTTCCACACAAAATGTCACAACAAACAAGACAGACCCACATTCTTTTTTTTCCATCACAATAACCTTTGTTTTTTTGTGTATAAAGAGTAATATGAACGTGTATTTAAACAAATCTACTTGATTTCATCAAAAAATTCCAACTTGGTGTTCAAGAGCTAATAAGGTTTCAAAAGCTTAATTACTACAGGGATTTTCCAGGTGGCATCAATCTTTTAATCCTAACTAATGCAATGAGCTGCTCATCCCTTAACCAACCATATCCCCTGGTCATTGAAAAGCTGACACAGCATTTTAGAAGTGTCATATTATTGACTATCAGCAAGCAAAGGAAACACCTAACGAGAATGCTGTAATGACTGGAAGTGGGTTAAGAGGTCCCCTGCACATTATAAAGACCTGGAAGTATAGTGTTGAACTACCGATTTTGTAACTGAAATGTGTTTAAAAAAGTATTGACTGTGATCATGCTTGTCAACCATTCATTCATTCATTTTCTGAACCGCTTATTCCTAATTAGGGTCGCAGGGAGGCTGGCGCCCATCTCAGCTGTCTCGTAGACACACGCTACCAGCTTGTCAACCATAGTAAAGTTAAAACATAAAAATCTATAATAGAACTCATTACTGTTCATTAGTAAAAGAGGCAGTGTATCTGTAGGTATTATTAGTTTCCCCGTTTTTTTTGTCACCAAAGAAATCTCACTCTCTCTCTCTCTCTCACTCTCTCACTCTCTCACTCTCTCACTCTCTCACTCTCTCTCTCTCTCTCTCTCTCTCTCTCTCAGGCCTCATGTTATTTGAAGCAA
>JBCNYG010000025.1:32293215-32307892 GCA_039654305.1 Porochilus rendahli
TTGACTAAACAAGTAGGTTTTCAGCCTAGTCTTAAAAACAGAGACTGTGTCTGAGTCCCGAACATTAACTGGAAGTTCATTCCATAATTGTAAGTGAAAGCTATGCCCCCTGCAGTAGTCTTCAGTATTCGAGGTATCATTAAGCAGCCTGCACCTTTTGATCTATGCGGGCAAGCTGGATCATAAACAACAAGAAGTTTGCTAAGATAATGTGGTGCCAGACCATTAAGTGCTTTATAGTTTAAATGTAGCAATTTATATTCGATTCGAAACCTAATTGTGAGCCAGTGTAGATGTGATGGGGTGATATGCTCGTGTCTTCTGGTTCTAGTAATAACTCTCGCTGCTGCATTCTGGTCTAACTGGAGCTTGTTTACGCACCTATTAAAATTAGCCATGATGCTAAAAACAAACCTTAGCTGGAGATTTGTCGATAGTAGCAGGATATTAGCAGGACGCTGCGTGCTGCTTTGAAGTAGAGATGAGTTGATGTTCAAAGAAAGAAAAAAAAAACCCTAAAACTGCTTCAAGAGGGGAAAAAAGAGAAGTTAAATAACGAAATTAAAATTAAATCCTTAAAATCAAAGGGAAGAAGCTAGGTTAAGAAAGAGTTGCCGGCATGTGATTCAAAAAACAGGAACTACGAGTACAACAGGTACTGTTTATATACAGCATATGTTGTGCTTGTTGCGTTTTTAATGGCTCTCGCCACTGACCAGCAGACTAGTGTTAATTTCCACCCCTGTATATATTAACTCTAGTCCGCTGGCCCGTGGTGAGTCAAAAATCTGTAGGCCGAGTGAAATTAGCTAGCAAGTCATCCTGCTGGCGACCTGACAAACCCGACAGGCAAAGAAGATATAGTGTTCCTGACCAGGAAATATTCATTCATTGATTAATTTTCTGAACAACTTATTCCTAATTAGGGTCACTGGGAGGCTGGCACCCATCTCAGCCCACTCTGGGTGAGGGCAGAGTACCCCCTGGACAGCTCGCCAGGCCATCGCAGGGCAGAAACACGCTGACAGCACTGCAGCCTACTCTTGATGAAAATCAGCAATGGTTCTTTAACATGCCTCTCACCACAGACAGTGAGGGACATGAGCGGTCTTTGATTACCCAGTCAGCTGCACTGGGGTACCAGTAAATATGAAGCTGGATATATATCGAATATATAGGAATTTATATATATAAGTAAAACTGGTGGGTTCCTTAGCCCAATTAGTTAAAGTCACCAACTGCCATAATGGAGCTCCTTATCAGCTGTTATTTGCAGTAGTAACCAATGAAAAACACAGCAAGTAAAAGTCCAGTGTTTTTTGCAAATCTGTTATAAGGATGTGTTTCAATTGATATTTCCAACTGGAGACTTTGATATTTTTAGTTGGGGAGAGGTGATCACCCATGGAAAGACACTATTTACTGTCTTTCTAATCTGTTATCATTCTTATGCATTCATAGAGGTATGTCTTTTGGTCAGGTTTAGACTTCAAATCAACTGAACAATTCCTGAAGCCAATTACTACTTTATAATTTTTTTTTTTAATTGATTGAAAAAAATAATGTCTTTTTTTTTTATATCTATAACACATGCTGTCTTTTTCACACTTTTAATTGTGCACGGGTATATATGTCAGGAGATAAGTAGTAAAGTTGCACATTAAAGGTTTACTAAGGCATTATAGCCATGTCAAAATCAGTAAGTGATCAATTTAGTTATCAACATGTTTGTATGCAGGAAATGTAACATTACTTTTGTTTGAAGCCAGTAAAGGTAAAAATAGAGATTTTTTTTGTATTAGACATCATACAGAATATTTTTCATAGATGATGAGTTGCTCTTAATCACTTTTCACTTTCACTGCTATTTTCTCAACCAAATGCCATGGCTTATATCATAGTGCTAATATATAACAGATTCTATCCTGTCTTTGTTTCAGAATAAAAGATGAGTTATCCCGGTTACCCTCCTCAGGCTGGTGGTTACCCTCCTCAGGGTGGTGGGTACCCTCCTCAGACTGGTGGATATCCTCCTCAGGGTGGTGGATATCCTCCCCAGCCCGGAATGTATCCTCCTGCAGCAGGCGGGTATCCTCAAGCAGGCGGTTATCCTCCTCAATCAGGGGGATACCCGCCCCAGCCTGGCGCTTACCCAAGCCAATCAGGAACTTTTCCTCCCCTACCTTCAGGTACGACATTCTCAGAGCTACACAGTTCACAAGCACTGTCTGACCCCTATGTACGAATGAGTTCACAGACGCCCATGATTAGCTCCCATGGACCCCCGGTCACGGATGGCTGTGGCATTAACATGGATTCGAACTTGGGATTTTCGGATTGATAGTCGTGCACCTGTTCGATGCACCACTTGGGAGCCAACATAACGTTTTTGATCGAAGCTATCAATTCCCATAGTTTCTAAATTAATATTGTTATATTACATGCATTTTGCATCCAATTGTTTCAGTGATTTTATTATAAACCAGGGGATAGAGATTATTGATATGAATATATGTAAGTCTGATGTCTGTGTCCATCGTGCTAGATGCTATTTCATGCCTCTGTCTTGCAACAGGTGCAAAATGACATTTGCAAAATTATGTTAGAATTTCAAATGGAAATCTTTGACATAAAGCCCATTAAAAAGAGTGAATCTTTAAAATTGCAAAATGTTATCTTATTTATATCCCATAATATCCAGTAAACTGCATAATAAAGGTAAAACAAACTTTGCAAATAATACTATTTTATTTATCAGTTAAAACATCAGCATGTTTTCATCCTGAAGCTCTTTACAGTCGTCATCTTCATGTAATATATATTCAAATAATATATTTTATTTATTTAGCTAAAATATAGCTTTACTAAGAGAACTTTACCTTCTTCAATGGAATATAAAACCTGTTTTATATTTTGCTTGCTGTGTATGTGCAGGTGGATGGGGGGGAGCTCCTGGTGCTCTTGGAACTCCTGGATTTAACCCAAGTAACTTGCCAGCAATGGTAAGTTTCATCATAGTGATAATCCAGTACAGATACTGTAGTTGACCATCATGTTCTGTTTTTGCTCAGATTCAATGTACTTTGTGTAGATTATGTAAGGAATAAGACTCAACTCGACTGTGCTGTTGTTCTATGCAAAAGTCCATGTTGGGGTGGGGTGGTGTGGTTTTATGCACTGTGGATTATTTTCAGTAATATCATGGTGTGAAGTAGTATATTATTTACCGTTGTAGGTAAATCTGTGTTAAAACTACTGTGTTTTCGTCAGTTTTACTGAATTTTGCCATTTTCACTTTATTTTCAAATGTGCCTTCAAGAGTCCACTCCTGCAAACACCCATTAAAAACTGTCAGCTTGTGATGTAAATCTAAAAAAATCTTTTACTCATTAGATACAACAAAGAAATGTAGAAGCCATGCCATGTACCATAATTGTGCGACGGCATTTTTTCAAAATTTACAGTTGTAAATATATCAATGAAGGACTTGGTGCCATTTTTTTTAACTGTTTGTATTGACATTTAATGTAATGGTATCTCCACAAGACAAGATTATTTCTGCCAGGGCTTGCTTTGTATTGTTGTATTGTATTGTATTGACCTCTAGAGGCTTTCCTGTATTCTTTCATTTGAAAAAAAAAAAAAAAAAGCAGATTTACATTTTACAAACAAGCCTGAGCACATCATTGCTGTTAGCTTATATGAAGTGTCCAGCGTATCAAGTTCCTGTGTATGAGCTGTTACAGTGGAAGCAGTAATGTATTAGAACAAGCATATCATTGTAAAGCTATTGTTTGTTAGTCATGCTGTTTAAAAAAATCCACACTCTCTAGACAGTCAGATTGTGGTGGTTTTTTAGTTAACAATTATTAACTGAAATTGCGGTGGATGTCACAGAGTAGCCTCAGCAATTAATTTTTATTTTTTAATTTAATTTTTTCTGGCTCTTTGGAGCAATAGGAATGGGTTCCGTCTGTCTGTCAAAATGTAGTTTTTGGACATTTACTTGAGCTGAAGCAGGGGCTTTTAAATCTAGTATGCTGGCTTACTGCTATGAGTGCTAGGTTGAGTTTGTGAGCGTGACCTTGACCATAGTTTTCAAGGTCATGGTGGCAACACTGTATATTAGGTTTCCGGACATTTACTTACCGCACACTGAAGCTGGGGCTCTCGAACTTGCTATGCTCGTTATATTTTGGCATATTATGAAATGGTCCTTTCGAAGGGAGCATCTGCACTCTTGTGGTCTATTTTTTTTAATACATTGTTTTCTGTCATAAATTTGTTTCATTCTGGTGTAATAGAAAATAATTACAAATAGATCAATTATTACACTGCTGATTACACTTTATAGAGCAATCTGAGACACAGTGAATTTCATATTTGTATTTTTTATTATACAGTCAATGGCTTTTGAAGCACGTAAGAGAATTATCTTTTTTGTAATTCTATTTATGAGTTAAGCTATGGGTTCAGTAGAAGGCAGTACACTGTGTAAATTTGTTTATCAAGCCTTTTTTGCATACTTGTTTTTCTCAGTGATTTGCTTAGTATTGGATTAAGGTAATGTAAAAGAGTAATTTAAACACATAATGTATTCAATAAAAGGTCTTTATTCATTGATGTTAATTAAATATGTAATAATTCTCAGCCACAGATTTTCTTGCATTTCCCCTTAAAAGCACAGCTTCGTCCTCATACATACTCGCTTGATAACTGCAGGTTGACCTCTAATCCTTGCTTTTAATATGAAAACATTACTAAGTGTCATTTTGGCACAACTGCAAACCTTTCCGTCTAACTGTAATCTCTGTGCTCTCTGAAATCCCGTTACTAAATGCTTTTGTGCAGTTATCAAGTGATAATCATCCATCATCTTTCTGCTCATGCATTTATTTTCCTTTTCCCTCGTTAAGATGCTTTTCATCCTGTCGCTCAGAACAGATTTCTGTTGCTTCCTTCTTGTGTTGATATTACATTGATCTAACCATAACCATTAAGCTAAATTTAGGTCCCACAGTTTGATAGCTGTACAATTTTGAAAATTTTGCATAGATGTCAGTGTTGTCAGGCACAAGATTAGAAACTACAGGAGCCCTGGTTTATCTCATAATGCTTCTATAATCATTTCAAATTGCATGTCTGTCCATGTGATCAGTTCTAAGCTGTGTATGTTTTATTGTCCACTGCATGTCCTTCTGAGAATTGTCCAGCTTGCACTTTGCTCTGTATTCTTTTTATTGCTTTTAAATCCTTTCATCACAGGCAAATCAGATCTTTGATGCCATGCGTGGATTTAAACAGAATCCATCCATGTTCCCTCAAGCACCTCAAGGGGGTCCTGATCCCTACCCTAACCAACAGCCCTTTGGCCTATCCCCTCAGCCAGGAGGAGCCATGAACCAGGGACCAGGAATGGGCTATCCAGGAGGACCAGTTCCGGGCCAGCCTATGCCAGGCTACCCACAAGCCCCATCACCTAATCCATCCATGCCAGGCTACCCACAAGTCCCATCACCTAATCCTTCCATGCCAGGCTACCCACAAGCCCCATCACCTAATCCTTCCATGCCGGGCTACCCACAAGCCCCATCAGCCAATCCATCCATGCCGGGTTATCCACAAGGTCCATCATCTAACTACCCAAATATGCCTGCTAATCCATCCATGCCTGCATATGGAGGTGGAGGAGCTCCAGCAATTCCTGTAGTTAATGTAAGATGATGCATTTTTTACGAACGCAAATACTTTTTTATTATTATTTTCTCGTGAGCCAGTGATTTTGTATAAACCTGTCATTTTGTTTTCTTCTCTTCCTTTTCATTGTTGTTTTTGTGTTTAGCGTGGATTCAGGGGAACTATTACAGATTTTCCTGGAGCAGACCCGCTAAGAGATGTAGAAGTTCTTAGGAAGGCCATGAAGGGCTTTGGTGAATAACTTATATGTAGTTTTTTTTAACTTTGTCTATTCTGAGCAGTTGGTTCTCTTCTCCCATATGCCCCCGCTTTAGCTCTGTGCTTGCAGATGTTGAGTTGCATTGGTCTCTACATTAGCTTGCTAAATGAGGACCATTGTGGGTTTTGCTCATTTGTTAAAAGCTAGAGGTTTGCACAGACAGTGTGAGGTTCCTGAAATCTGAATTTGACCCATTTCAATAGGTACTGATGAGCAGGCTATAATTAATCTTCTGGGAAGCCGTTCTAACAGGCAGCGTGTGCCTATGCTGGTTGCATACAAGACTTCCTATGGCAAGGTAATTCTCAAATCTTTTGTAAGAAACGTCTGTATGCCTATATGACATTATTACTGTTTCATAAATATTTAACTGCCTTTTTACTTCATACACTGAACATTTCAATATTTTAACATTAATGCCATTTTTTCAGGACCTGGTTAAGGATTTGAAGTCTGAGCTTTCTGGGAACTTTGAGAAATTGGTTTTGGCCATGTTGAAGACTCCAGCTCAGTTTGATGCATCTGAGCTGAAAGAGGCCATCAAGGTCTGTATATAATTTCACAACTTAAATATTGTGGGAGGGAAAAAAATGAATCATACGTTAGTTTCATTTTACCATAGCATTATTGTAATCTTGATTCTGATCGGTCCAATGATTAGCATTCTGCTACACTGGCACTGACCTACATTTTAATACAGAATGGTTTTTATAGTGACCGTTCCCACATGCTGATTGCGGATGTTAAACATAATCTCAACCAAATAATAAAGGTTTTGTTATCTGAAAAGAATCAGACATCATTGTATACTGTAGACATCATTTTTAGACTTTTTTTTTTTTTAGGGCTTTTTCCTTAAAAGACAGTGGGAGTCTCTGTTTAAAGCTGCTATAATGTATGTGATTACGGATTATACCCCGAATCACAGTTGTTCCATATATTTAATGTGCCTATAAATATTTAGTTCTTTAAAAAATAAAAAATTGTAATCATTGCTGTAGTATTAGTGCAATAAGTACTTTTTAGAATGTGTAATTGGGGAAATAATAAACGTTAGGGAAGCTTTACACCAGCCTGGGTTTTATTATTTTCAGTATGCCCAGTTATGTTTTATTTCTCATATATTTGTTTTAAGGTAAGGGTGGGTAGTCCTGAATGCCACAGTGTATACAAAGTATAAATTGGAAGAGTATTGTTTTCAAAATTCATTTAAAAATAAAGACGTAAATATTTATAATGAAAAATATTTCTTAACACAAATTTTATAAGTTGTATAAGCAATAAGTGCACCATAAATGTGTTTAGAAACTAAGTACATTATGGAGTATAAGGGATGTGTACATGAATAATTAATCATTTAGCTTTTGTTTATTGTACTGAACAGGGAGCAGGGACTGACGAAGCATGTCTCATCGAGATTCTGTCCTCTCGCACCAATGCAGAGATCCGAGAAATCAATCAAGTCTACAAATCGGGTGTGTTCCCATACAATATTAACCTTAAAAAATTTTATGTGTTTGACATTTTCCTGAGGTTTCAAAGTGAGCCTCTTCAAATGTTTTACAGAAAACAAGAAATCACTGGAGGATGCGATTAGTAGTGATACGTCAGGACACTTTCGCAGGCTGCTCATTTCTCTTGCACAGGTACACCTAGCACTGTTTCTCAGTAGCAGTCCAGAAAAAAAAACAATTCTGTGGATATGTTGATCGGTTGTCTTTTAGGTGGTTTTGGTGAATAATATAATATTCCATGTTAGAATCCATAGCATTTAAAATATAACTGATGGCATAAAAATGTCTCAATATGATTTTTTTTTTTATAATCCCAAAGGGCAGTCGTGATGAGAGAGAACAAGTGGATATCTCTTTAGCCAAACAAGATGCTCAGGTAATGATTTTCTTTTTTTTATTGTTATGTTTCCTTGTTCTGAAGGCTCACACTACAGCTTCACTCTGTACCCCCTTTTTCTTCAGGCTCTCTATCAGGCTGGGGAAAATAAACTGGGCACTGATGAGTCCAAGTTTAATGCCATCCTGTGTTCTCGAAGCAAAACTCACCTTAGAACAGGTAACCAAATAATTTTTCTGAAAATAAATTTAAGGGTAAATAAAGATATTGGAGTAAGCATTATCATTATTCAGCAGTTACATTTGTCACTAGCGTAAAATCAAAAACACAGAGGAGTCTTGACAAGAGAAACCACGATCAGTTTCACCTGGTGTGTGCTGAAACTATTGTACCAGTGGAAAATGATGGTTTGTGAGGTTTAAGTGGCTTGTGTGAACGCTCAAAATAACCTACTCTTTTGTGCCACTGTTTTTTAAAGCCAAAAAAAAAAACCATTTGACACAAGGTTGAATCCCCAATGTCCAAAGTATTAAATGTATGATACATTTCTCTAGAAAAAGTTTGCATGCAGTGTGAATCCCAAAACCTTTAGACAGGAATGTAGTAGTTAAAACCTTTTTTCTTGTTCTTTTAAATTCCTTAATGTTACTTTAAAGGATGAGATGCAAAGCCTTTGTCATTATTACTATGTAAATAGCTCTCTCTCTCTCGCTCTCTTTCTCTTTATCTGTATGGATGGGTGGATGGAGAGAGAGATAGTCAGTGATGTTCATATATCTTAGTTTGAAGAGAAGCTTAGGCCTAGTCACTCTTTGGTAGAACAGGGTTCAAAAAGACTAAACCAGTCTCAGAATCACAATCATTTTTACATTGCATGAGGCATTTTCCAAAGTTTGAGTGTGGTTTTAAAAATAAAAAAAAAAACTATCGAAACGGAACGCTGATGGGGAAACCCAGAATATTTGTGTGGGTGTGGGTGTGTGTGGGTGTGTGTGGGTGTGTGTGTGTGTGTGTGTGTGTGTGTGTGTGTGTGTGAGAGATAAGGCATTGGGGGCCATCAATGACGATGCGGTGACAGTGCTTGAACTCCTGACCTTGGGATCAGTAATTCAGCACTCTACCACCAGGCTACCACTGCTCCGTAATTAAAAATCCTTAAAAAAAAACAAAAAAAGGAACAGATATAAAGGTCATCTTGCTTACTGCCATAATTCAAATCTTTCTCTTTTTGTTTTAGATTGGGGGGCAGATATGCATCAAGTGTCTCTGGAGTGAGTGTTTTCTTTGACATGACTAAAGTTTGAAGAACTGTGTGTTTGTGTGTGTAGTGTTCCGTGAATATCAGCAAATGTGTGGCCGAGACATTGAGAAGAGCATTGTAAGAGAGATGTCTGGAGACCTGGAGAGTGGCATGGTGGCTGTTGGTAAGATGTTTTAATAGTGCTTAGCCGGTTTCTCTCACTGTGGCTGGAAAAAGAAACTACACAATTCAATGAATGTACATGTAAATATCTGTGTAACAATTCTTCTGTTTTTGTATTTTGTGTACACCAATCTTAGGTAAACAGTTACAAACAATTTGAAAAGTACCTCCTTTATGCTGTTTATTAATGTAGGACTAATCAAATGTTAGTAATGATTGACCTCAGCACAGTAGTGATATGATCATGGGTGTTTCCCTGATTAACCAAATGATGCTGTTTTAAAACAAAACACTACTCCCACACTGACAACATTGTTGGTCCACCTTATACAGTGTAGGGAAGTTTGAAAAAATTCAACTCCTATGTTGCCAGATGAAAAGCCCATCAATGAGGTTTGTGTAATAAACTGCACATAGTATGTAATAGAATAGAGTTTACAGTATATCTGTGATTGTGAAGTATTGTATAGTTAATGTTATTGCATAAAAAATACATGTTAATATGATTGTACCATTTCCTTGACTTTTGTCCTCATGGAGTGGAAAAATGACTCCTTCAGGAGTATAATGTCACTTCTTTGTGATAATGTGTTTGCTTTAACTGTTTTGTGTTTCTCAAATTGTCCTCAACCTTGCTGTCCACTCTCAGGCTAAGGGTAAAATGCTTAAATATTTAGGTCATCACCACCATGATAGACTTACTTCTTTCACATGTTGCTGTGTTGTACCTTTCCCCCTCATTATGCAGTGCATGGATGGCGTGTTTCTGTATGTTTCTCCTAAGACCTTCTCATATTTTCGATGTATGGTTTATGTTTTCTGTACATCTTTCCTGGCTGTTTTAATAGTCTTGATCTGTCTTAGTCAGTTTTATAAGCCACTTGAATGTCTCTTTTTTTCACTCAGATATTCATCAGTATGTGGTTTCAATGTTTCTGTTTGACTGTGTACTGGGAAATATTTGCACGTGTCCAATCTAAACTGTCTTGTTTGCAGTGAAATGCATTAAGGACACACCAGTCTACTTTGCTGAAAGGCTCCACAAAGCCGTAAAGGTAAGCCACTTCATGTTAAAGGGGCATACACACAGGAAGTGATGATTGAGAAGCGACCATATGAAGTCGATAAAAGACATTAGAATGGGCTGTGACAGGTGAACTTTTCTCAAGCATTGTGGAGTGGAAGGGTACAGATTTAAACTGAGCCGAACTTTCAGCTAACATGATGCAAGTGATTCTTAATCAGAGCAAAAAGTCCAAACACTGAATGGAAAACATGCAAGAGGTTTACTAATGCCATCAGGGCCAGTGATACTTGAAGCTGAGAAGCGATGTCGTTTGTCACCTGGTGGCAATGATGATTTGCTTGTCTATCATTGCTACCTGTGTTTGCCTCTTCAAGCCATGCAACTTGGGTTTCAGATAATAAATAACTTTAAGTCCTAGCTGTGTAACTAAAGTCAAAATGATTGTTGGTGTGTACAGGGACTTGGAACCAAAGATCGCACCCTGATCCGCATTATGGTGTCTCGCTCAGAGATAGACATGCTGGACATCCGCCAAGCATACGTGAGGTTGTATGGCAAGTCTCTCTACACAGACATTTCTGTAAGTAATCTCACTCCTTTTAAAATGTGTAATGTGCTTTTCTGCTTTTTTAGCAAATGCATACATTGTTTATTTTTTAACACGATTAGCGGACTATACTAGCACATTGTCGCCACTCTTTGGTCTGGGGTTCTCAAATTCAGTTTCCAGCTTCTCTCTCTCTCTCTGGAACACACACAGAACAGTCAAATAGGCTTATTAATTAGCCAGATAAAATACAAACCATGTTGCAGAAACCTCACCACAGTGTAACATGATGTCTAATTGATTATTTTAGAGCTGCAATGGTAATTGTAGTCCTAAATCATTTTAGTTTAGGAGTTGCTGTCACCAGCATTGGAAAGTCATCTTTAAAGTTTCTGGAGCGAGAGCGAGGGGATTCAAAGAATGAATGCAGGAATTCACCAGACCAAAACCGTACACACCACATAAATGATTTTCTGTGACCATGTTATAGAAGACACAAGAGAAATCACAGAAATAAAAATGAATAATTAAGTGTATCTGTGTTGTTTAATCCTGAGACCATTATTAAATGTGTGGCCTTTTTTGGTTTTGGCTATGATTTCTAAACCTAATGTTCTGTTCAGGATGATTTTAAGATTAATGATTTTGGTCCAGCTGAAATAGGGTTAGATATGCATTTCAGTGGTGTGCGTTGTGATTTAATAGTGAATATTCTTTGTGTTTGCAGGGGGACACTTCTGGAGATTACAAGAAATTGCTCTTGAAGCTTTGTGGTGGAAGTGATTAAAAAGATGCAGCTCGTGCCACATTAAAGGAGAAAACATTCGTGCCATATTGTGTTTACAAATTATATTTTAAATATATTGCCATACTCAAAAAATAATTGCATGTTGTTTGTTAAAATTATATAATTTCACATATAACATTGTCACGTACAATCTTACTGTGCTGTATTTTTATATAAATCTTTATTTTATAAAAAGCAGCCCATATTTTTCTTTTTAATTGGGCCATTATGCTGAGTATATTATACAGAGAAATATATCTCCAAAAAAAAGTAAAAAGAAAACTTTATTCTCCAGGGTTGCACTGATTCCATTTAATCATCTTTTAATGCTGTACACATATCAAGGTGCTTATATCCAGTGTTGCTAAAATACACTTACTAATAGAGTGACTCTCAGCAATAGTCTTTTGCCCAGTCTTATGAAATCTCGATATCCATATTGATAAGTCCTCTGTTTATGTGCAGGATCTGTCACGTCCATCAACATCACATAATTTTATGACATAAACTGTCAAAACACTGGATAAGAAAAGATCTAATCAAATGAGTCGTGTCAAGATCCGAATCAGTATAGATCCTGCACGACAATATCAGCCTTGATACCTATACTACATATTGGATAGGTGCATCCCTATTAAATGATTTGTAGAGATTTATGCTGTCAGGTTAATAAGTGTTTTTTGAATAGAAGGTTAATTGTTAACCATGTTCAAGAATCAGAAATCACAGAATCATGACTCGAAAGAGTTGGTAGAAACAACCTTAGCTGTTGCCTTTAGTTACACCAATAGCTGTTTGCTTGATGCTTTACTCTGGGATCCAACTGTCCATAGTAAAATGGAAGTAAGTGCATATTTTTCATTTAGTTTGTGCCAATTGATTGGTTTATGTATTGTTTTTTCTTTTACACTCAAACCACACACTGTTGGGGGAAATAAAAAGTGAAACGACTTGACCTACTGATCTGTCTGTCTGTTTATATGATGGAAATATGAAATTCTATAAAATCTTCTGTTCCAAGGACAACGAATGTAGTCATTATATGAAATGCTTCATGTTATTTCAACTGGTGCTCCCTTCACTATCCACTATATTTACCTTGTGGGTGCAGCAAAATGTCACCTCAAATAAAGACCCTATCTGACTCATCTCTGACTCACACTGTCCTTTAAAAACGACACAGGACTATATTTAAGGTAAGCTGATTTGCTGTCAAGCTATTGGAGCATGCCTGTTTTGTGCAGCTACCACCAGAGTGCAGTGTCACTTTCTCTAAAGGTAAAAATAGCCGGTGCCAGATAAATAGGGACACCTCAATTATGGGCTCCAGCAACAAATATCCCTAGAGGAGGAGAAAATGTCAATGATCTTGTGATGTGCTTCAGAGAAAATTGCACAGGGAAATCCAGCGTTGAAGGCGATCGCTTGCTAAGCTGTGACTTTCATTTAGTTACTGAAACAACAAAATGAGTATTTCATTAATATGTTATTAATTTCAGTATAAGAGAGCAACACACAACTCCCTCATACACCTGGGGCAATTTGAAACATCCAATTAGCCTGATGTGTGGGCTGGTGGTGTAGGGGTAAAGGTGGTTATGGTGCTGGGCTCATGATCGAGAGGTTGTGGGTTTGAATCCCCACAGTGCTAAGACCCCTGGCCAAGGTCTTAACCACAATTGTGCCTCTGTCCACCCAGTGTAAATGGGGTCCAATAAAAATATTGTGAAGGTAAGCTGCAGAGGACTAGCATCCCATCCAGGAGTTGAACTCACAGCCAAAAAAGTTTTCAAATTAGCCTAATTTGCATGTATTAGGACTGGAAACTGGAGTTCCCTGGAGGAAACCCACACAAGTATGGGAGAACCATGCAATCTCCACACACTCCGCCCAGGACCTTGCTGTGAGTTTCTAGTTTCGAGGCAGACGTGCTAACCACAACGCCACTGTGCCTCGCGAAATTAGGATTGCATAACTGTTTCATGCACTGAGTTTTTGGGAATATAAATAAAACAACTGCCAGCAATAATCCTTCATCATTATTGGGCAGGGTCGCAGGGATGAGAAATGAGGTACACTTTCAACAGGTCACCAGCTTTTTTCAGGGATAACATAACAAACAACTATTCATTCATTCATTCATTTTCTGAACCGCTTATTCATAATTAGGGTCAGGGGAGGCTGGCAGCCATCTCAGCCAACTCTGGGCGAGGGCAGAGTACACCCTGGACAGCTCGCCAGGTTCTTTTACATGCCTCTCACCATAGACAGTGAGACACAGACACCTTTGATAACCCAGTTAGCTGCACTGGGGGGACAGCAGTGACAACCCGCCGATAGTGGGGCTTAAACCCCAGACCTTGGGATCAGTAATCCAGCACCTTAACCACCAGGCCACCACTGCCCTCAACAAGCATGTGTGCATGTTGTTGGACTGTGGGAAAACATCAGAGTGCCCTGAAGTAAACAATAAGCATGGGGACAACATGAAAACCCCACACAGACTTTGGTTAAAATTCAAACCCTGAAAATTTTTTTAATTTTAATTTTGATATACTGTATTAATCTCACAAGGAAAATTTACCTTCTGCATTAACCCGTCCAAAGTGAGCACACACAAAGTGGGTTGCCACACATTGTGGCATCGATTAGGATCTGGTTCAGGAATCGCACCAGAAACCTTTAGGTCCCATAACCCGCTTCACTAACCATTAGGCCACTGCTGCTCCCTTTTGCTGCAGTGACAGTACTAACCACTGAGCCCCCATTTCGCCTTCCAGTAACCATTTCCACATATAACCATTAATTTACTTCTTATTTCTATCTACCTTTAACAAGATACTTCAGCTAAATTTTGTTTGACTGGAAGATATAATCATGTAAAGCATTAATTCCAATGCTTAAGAACACATGTTATAAATAATACAAAAACATTTTTTTTAAGTTTATTAAAAATCAGAGTGGGCGGCACGGTGGCGTAGTGGTTAGCACGTCCGCCTCACAGCAAGCAGGTCCTGGGTTCGATTTCCAGCTCGGGCGTTTCTGTGTGGAGTTTGCATGTTCTCCCCGTGCTTGCGTGGGTTTCC
>JBCNYG010000025.1:32307992-32321029 GCA_039654305.1 Porochilus rendahli
TGTTGCGGTCAGGGAAACGTTTCCGTTCCTTGAAAGCAAACACTGAGCGAATGAGGAGGAGCTTCTTCCCACAGGCCCCTGAACCAGAACACCAGTACCTGGACACTGTAGACTCTGCACACACAACATCCACCTCGGCTGACTGTTGCACACGACACGTTGGCACTTTAGTAGTGGTCTTGCACACTTACTCTTTATGCTTTACATTCTTTATGTTTCATATGTTTTATATATGGTTTATATTTTCTTACATTTCATACACATTATTTATTTTATTTTTTGTATCCTATAATTTATGTTACATGCATATTTTTTTTTTATTTTATTATTTCTATCCCCCTTGTAACTTAAAATCCTTTAAAGTCCTAGTTATTGTTCTTTTTGTTTTTGTTTATTGTTTAGTAGTATATTCTTTACATCTTGGACAGTCGTACTAAGCATTTCACTGCATTTTGTACTGTGTATAATTTGTACGTCACAAATAAAATTTGAATTTGAATTTTAAGAACTTGTATGAAAATTTTATGTATTTACTCATGTATTTACTTATATTCATACAGAAATATAGAATTTTTCTGCTTTTTGGGATTAGGCAAACCAGTCACTACACTAGCTGTTTCTGAAAAATTTGCCTGGGAAGAGAGTAGTTTGAGATTAGGCATTGGATCCAGAACTTTTCAAGGTCAAAATTATTTTTACTACATTACATAATAGTACAGCAAGATTTTATTGTTCAGTTTTGTTCAGCAAAAAGCATGAAACTTAACATGAGTACTTCCACTCCCAGGTATATTGTTAAAAATTTACCCCAAAAAATAGTGCATGAAGGTCTCATTTTATTCGCAAAAGGGTCAGTGTGGGTGCAGGTTTTCACTTCCACCAAGTAGTAGCCACACCCTCATACTGTTTCTATCACTGATCTAAAAAAAAAACTAGTGTTTCAATTTTGAAGCCAAATAGCAGTCATCGTGGTGAGACCACCATGCTCTGAGATCTCAATATGGAGTTTAAAAACCCTAAAAGCTATACTGCTGGTGGTCAGAATAACTTGAATTCATATAACATTGCCAATACAAACATCACCAGTCTGGCTTCAGGTTTTGCCACATGCAAACAATTGAATGGACCAATTCTCAAAACTCTTTCAACTCTTTTACAATTTTCAGTAAAATTATTGGAAAAGTCTCACCAAGATGGCTGCCATCCAGCTTCAAAATTCATTCTTTTTCTAAACCACTTAATTCTAATTAGGGTCGTGGAAAGGTTGGCGCCCATCTCAGCCGTCTATGGGCACAGGCAGGGTACACCCTGGACAGTTCGACAGGCCATCGCATGGCCAACACTCACAGAATCATTCACAATCACACATGGGGACGATTTTGAACATC
Organism: Porochilus rendahli; assembly: GCA_039654305.1. Lineage (NCBI taxonomy): Eukaryota > Metazoa > Chordata > Actinopteri > Siluriformes > Plotosidae > Porochilus > Porochilus rendahli. The sequence continues at coordinate 32,309,381 of JBCNYG010000025.1, forward strand.
CATTTAGCCTACTGTGCATGTTTTTCTGACTGTGGGAGGAAACCTAAGCAAGCACCTACTTTAAAGTGTTTACAAGGGACACAGAAACCAGTGATCCTGTTTCTGAAGTGTCTTTTACAGAGTGGTGGGGAAAGATGTGTCTTGCCCAACCCATGTTCAGCTTTGGGAGCTTGATATTTGAACTTGAGTTATAACTTACTTTCACTGTAGCACTTTGAGCCTCTGATTTCAAATTGTACTCCAAATCTTTGGTTCAACCAGCGATGGATGGAACCATGTGCTCTACACTAGATGGGTTTCTAGGTGACAAGAGCACTTTTCAGCAAAGATAACCAAACGTTTATAAGGCACTTATGAATGTCACCTTTATTCAAACACAACTTGACCAAGTCCATGAATATCTGAATGTACACATCTGAATGTAACACATAAATGCCATCAGCCTCACCAAACAGGTGGCTGGTCCCAGGGTGTCAGCCATAATAGCTGAATTTGAAGTAAAGTTTGGTATTAATGATAAGAGCAATACTGATGACACCACCAGTAATAATTTCTGAAGATGGTCTTGTGAACCCTTGAGGAATTAGGAAATCCATTGTTATACACATTGTTTCCTAAGTGTCTAAGCAAACATTATTGTGACAATAATTGTTATTGAAACTATCCAACAGATTTGCACAAAAGGGGAAATCAGTACAGTACTTTTGTTCAGGACAGGCTTCTGATAAGTGAAACCCCACAATCGGTGCATTAACAAAAAGAAAATAATTTGTAGTATTTAGTTGACCTAATACGGTGACCCATTCAAAGGGTAAGTAGAAAGGTGACTGTTCTTTATTTGTTAGATTGTAAAAAGCTAGCCATTTAGGAGAAGAAAATATTAAAGAAGTTTTCAAGCATGAGAATCAGAATTTTCCAACATCACTATTAACACTAGGGAAATGAGGGCAAGGAAAATAAAATTGTATCCCCTCGAATGTCTCCAATCTAAGCAGAAAATGGCTATCTGTTAAAGTAAGAGTACCTGAGTACTGCAGCATGAGAGGTCTCCAGGCATAACGATTACCTGCCCTAACCTGTCTAGCCAGCTTGCCATGGTTGGCAGACTTACCCACCTGCGGTCGATTCCAACAAAGAAAGAAGAGACTTATCATCGGGACGTGAAATGTACCTACCCTTATGGACCGAGACAATGTCTCCAGACCTCATAGAAGAACAGCCCTCATTGCAAAAGAACTGTCGAGATACAACGTTTACATTGCAGCAATCAGCAAGACTCAATTTGCTGAGGAAGGGTCAGTGGCTGAAGCCAGTAGAGGATACACTTTCTACTGGCAATGCAAAGCCCTGAATGAGGAAAGAATACATGGAGTTGGATTTGCCATCAAGTTTAGCTTCTTGAAACAGATTCCCAGCCTCTCCCCATTACATTGTTTTCCAGGATCTAGAAAGCCAACCAAGCACTCGGAGGACTGAAAGTGAAGATCCTTCAGCAGAAAGACATCTGAATGTCCACAAAACTCAAGATCTACAAAGCAGTAGTGCTTTCCTCACTACTGTATGGGTGTGATACATGGACTTTGTACTGACAGCACATCAAGCAGCTTCAACAATTCCATACAAGGTCACTGTGCATGATCATGAACATCTGCTGGCAGGACAGAGTCACAAACCCGGAAGTGCTAGACAGAGCTGGCTCATCAAGCATTGAGTCAATTTTGCTGAAGGCTCAGCTACGCTGGACTGGCTACATCATCAGAATGGACGACAGCCGTGTCCCCAAACAACTCAAGTACAGCGAGCTTAAGTTGGGCTCGCACAGACAGGGAACACCCAAACCCAAATGTCACAAAGCAGCGTCCACCTCTGTCCAAACTACTGATCACCATTGCAACACCTGTGGGTGCCTGTATGCTTCCAGCTTTTAGCTGTGGAGCCACATGTGCTCTCATCGCTGAGAGCACAGACTTGTTCATAATCAGACCCTGATGGACTACCATTAAATTATGTGTCTTGCTTCTGTGACAAACAAATTTCCCTCAGGGGATTAATAAAGTAGTCTATCTATCTCTCTTTCTATATGTTACCCCAAGCACACCTTCTACTACACCACATACACTACATTGCCAAAAGTATTTGCTCATCTGCCTTCACACACATAAACTTAAGTGATATCCTGTTCTTAACCGATAGGGTTTATTATGACGATGGCTCACCCTTCGCAGCTATAACAGCTTCAACACTTCTGGGCAAGCTTTCCACAGGATTTAGTAGAGTGCTTATGGGAATTTTTGACCATTCTTACAGGAAGTGCATTTATGAGGTCATACACTTGGATGAGAAGGTCTTGCTCAGTCTCAACTCTAGTTCTTGAGCTAATCTGAAGGCCACAAGAGGTTTGGAGGTCTGAAAGACCTATGCACCTAAGCATCCACTGACCCCGCGGTGTCATTTTATGTGGCCTACTTCTTCATGGCTGAGTTGCTGTCATTTGCTTCCACTTTATTATAATACCACTGACAGTTGACTGAGATATTTAGTAGTGAGGAAATTTCATGACTGAACTTGTTGCACAGGTGGCATCCTATCACAGTACTACTCTGAAATTCAGTGAGCTTCTGAGAGTGACCCATTCTATATTTCCTCTAATGTAATTGTCTTGAAATTGAATCAAACTGGCTTGAAAATGCTCTTAAATTATTGCAAAAATTGGCTTTCATCCAGTTTTTGGAGCTTTATACCCAAGCAAAAAAAGCAGAAGTGCAAAATTGGGCTAGTACAAGGCATTTAAGGCCTGTGTTGACAATAGAATGCTGTATATGCTGCCTTAAACATAGGCAAAAACACATTTTACAAAAAACAAAGAAACTGCTGTAAAATTATAAATGGTCATAACTTACCAACTATTGTACAGAGTGAACTAAAACTTTGCACATGTACATAGCTCAGTTAATACTACATCCATGGTTATACATTTTTTTCCTGAGATTGGAAAGAATGAGACAAGGAAAGAATACATGGAGTTGGATTTGCCATCAAGTTTAGCTTCTTGAATTAATATAAATTAATTTCAAGCATAGATTTTGAATTTGATATTTGCAGGACATGCCACTGACATCTTTCTTGAAAGTTTTCACAGCTTTTGCCCTATGGCACGATGCATTATCAGCCTGAAAATGTAATCACCAAACATCGTTTTAATTGATGGAATAAGAAGTGTCTCAATCGGTCACCATTACATACTTTGCATACATAGGATGTAAAAACAGCAATGCTATTGACAGTTTTCTGGATGTAAATCCCATTTCTTTTTGACAATTTCTTACTGTTCAGTCAGACATTAACTCCACTTTCTGTCCATCTGTTGATTGTACATTTTCTGTTGTCAAGGTCTATTTTGATGTTTTCCTTAGTCTACCAGTATGCTTCCCTTTACCAACCTTTCCATTTGACTTGATGGTTGACTGTAAACCAACATCTTTTGCAACTTTCTGTGAAGATTTACCTTCAAGTTTTATAATCCTCTCCTTTGTTCCAACTGACATCTCTCGTGTTGGAGCCATGATTTATGTCAATCAGCTTGGCTCAATAGCTCACTAAGGTGTGCAAGCACTCCTTTTTTTTAACAGAATTTCCATTTTTTTTTTGCTTCATAAAATCAGATGGTTGGAATGGCAAATGAAAATAGTTCTGTGCAATGTCTGTGATTGTATTTTTCTCTACACAATAAAACCGAATGAAAATCTCCCAAGAGTGGTGATTCCATACTTTTACAGGGTTGTATAATCTTGGCTTCATGTTTAACCGTAGAAGTTTCTGTTACATGGTTTGTATATTTTTTTCCCCATTTCACTGAAATGACCATGGCTTAATTTAAATTATACCCAAGTCATATAAAATAACATTAAATTTAAGATGGTGGCCTCCAGGGGTTGGTAGGGGGTAACCCTACCCATACCCCCACATGACTATGGATAGCATTATCTGTGCCAAGTTTCATGCTTTCTGAAAGAATTCAACTATACACGTGAGAAGATAAAAGCAATAATGACAATAACAATTTTTTTTTTAAACATTTTATTTTACTAAGAAACACCAGGTGTCCTCTTCAACTTAAATGTTCCTGTAACAAAAAATGAATATAGTTGGAAACCAGTTTTTAATTAGTTAGTCAACTTATCAAGAATAATCTATGACTGCACATTGCTAAACCAGTTGAACAGCCACAATTAAATGGAATAAGCACCAAATGCTCAAACAATCCTGAATAAACATTTCACTATAAAAACATGCCAAGATAGCATTTTTTAAAAGAAGGGTCTGAGAACAAGAACAAGCTAATTTGCATTGAATAATAATAACTTCTTTAGACTTGGACCAAATAACATTTCAGCAATACACAAATACACGAAGCATTTACTAACTTTGACACGACAGAGTCATTCTTTGCCAATCTCAGGAGAGAGTCATCGGCTTCACCCTGGGAACACAAAATAGCTTTAAACGCATGTTTTTATTACATACTGGAATTTACACCACTTGAATTAAAGCAAACAGTTATCTGCCTCATACATGTCAAGCCACAAGGAAATCCTGTAAGGCATAAAAGAAAAACTTTATGGGTATCTACATAGTGATTGTCTGGTATTATGGGGGACCAGGTCACAGGTGAGGAGCTCCAAGTAGGTAGGCAGGTTTAACTGCCATTTAGCATTAGTGGCAAGTATCATGGCAATAAGATTAAAAGTGACTGAATAAGTTGATTTGCATTGAATAAATGTGGAACGAAGAAAGAATACCAAAAATCTATATTCATTTTCGACTAACATTTCTTTTCGAATAAGGACTAACAGTAATAACATGTTAAAATTAAAATAACCAAAATAGCTATCACCTTGAAACTTGCCACAGCACTTTCTGTATATTCGATTTAGCTTATTAAAATCTGGCCAAATTCCTATGTAAAACAAAATCCATGATCCTTGACAGAATTTGTGAACATCCTACAATTATTTTCAATGCTTACATTTTACTTTGCACACAAAATATTACAAAAACCAAAAACTACTAGGATCAAAATACCTTCCGGGTCATTTCTGTGCAGGGGTCTAGTGATAGAAGACTACAATTCCTGACTTAATCATTTACTCATGTCTAAGCAGTTGTTAGGGCGTCTTAAGACACATCTTAACTGTTTTCTTTCCAGACTGTTTGAGATCTATTGCTGTGTTTTATATTAATTGGTCACACTGGTTTTATGTACCATTTTTTTCCCAAGAACATTTCAGATTGCCCAATCTTCAGACTTGCACTCGGTTGTGACATGTTTGTAAGGGCCAATGCCGTAACACAGCTAATTTCAGATGGTATCATTTCTGTGCAGGGGGGTGAAGACTATAAAAGTAATTAGAGAAATTAGAGAGCTATTGCATCAGCCTGCATCCTTTGACGCGGTTAACTGTTTGTGTGACCTCCAGTATAGAAACGTGGTGTTGGGGGCAACGCCTGGCCATGTGGACATATTGAAGTCCATCGCAGGAAACTTGGAAAGTAAATTGAAGTTTTTATACATCAATTAATTTCATAGAGTAATTTACCAAGTTATTTCTGACAAACCCAAACTACTACTAGACTATATATCAGTGTATGCTCATCGTGCTCTAGCATATAGACCCCGCAATCCGCTAAAGGCTTTTATTCATCACCATCACACAAAATCAAAGATCAGAAAATGTTTACAGAAAAACCTTTATATTATGATTGTGCTCAACAAAGACTTAAAAATGTTCATCTTACCATTCTTCGAATAGCACCACAGATGGCATAAGTCTTAAACTGCCCATTGAACCTGCCTGTAAGCTTGTCAACCTGAGGAAGTTAGAATAAAAATGATAGGTCAGCTTTAGTACAAATTAACTGCAATAGATTCACATTTCTTACTACAGTCATCCGAAATGATTGGCACCACTATCCAATGGACAGAAATCCTGCCGATGCCAACTTAATTTGAAAGCCCTATTAACTGCAAGTAAACTGTGAAACATTTTGCAGTTATAGTCTCTCTTGCTCTCTCCAACCATTCCTTACATTAAATGCCAAGAGGGAAACACTAATATTTAATTACAACTAATTCCAGGGAAAAAATTTGAATATGCTCTAAATGTTGCTTTAGGACAACTGTAAAAGGTGTTCTACAAATATAACTGAATGATGCTGTATAATGCAAAGCACACATGGATTTGCTTATTGACTCAATCTGAATATCCAAACATGTAAAGAGTTTAGCCAGAAATCAAATTACAAAATAGACCACAGGGGTCCAGACAGAAGTATGGAAATTAGCGAAGGCAGTGTCCGATGCAATAACATGCTCTGGCCTCATCCCAATACGATGTGGTGATGTAGCATACAGCAGGCTATGGTGTTCTGAAAACAAAGTGGGCTTTATAGACAATTGGAGTACTTCTGAGGGTAAACCTGGCCTGATAGGGCGAGACGGTATCCACCCCACTCGGGAAGGTGCCGCTCTCATTTCTTGTAGCATAGCACATAGTCTAAAAACAGGACTAGTCAGTGACTATCCAGAGCGAAGGCCAGAAAGCAGACAAAAAAGACTCAACCGAGCATCTGCTAGCTGTCGTCACTAAAGGTCAAGTTCAATGCTATAGAAACTCTTTTCCCCTAAACTAAACAAATTTTAAAACACTCAGTTTGTTTGTCATCCTAACAAATTTAAATCATACTGAACCTACAGCCAGCACCTTTGATCTGAAGATAGGATTGTTAAATGTTAGATCTCTTAGGTCTAAAGCACTTATGGTTAATGAAATCATTACTGATCAGGAGTTTAGTGTAATGTGTAACAGAAACATGGATTAAACCCAATGAGTACGCAGCATTAAATGAAGCGAGTCCTCCCGGATACAGTTATATACACCAACCTCGTCTAACCGGCAGAGGAGGAGGCATCGCCGTAATGTATACTGATAATCTAGGCATAATACAAAAATCCACACATAGACTTAACGCATTTGAAACTTTATATACTAACCTAACACACGCATCCAGAAAAAATATGCTCACGCAGGGGAATCCTTTAATTATTTAATTATTTACAGACCCTAGGACCATACTTCGAATTCCTGTGTGAATTTGCAGACTTCATTTCAAACCTGGTTGTTTCTTTAGATAACACTTTAATTGTTAGTGACTTTAATATTAATTTTGATAAACCAGAGGATCCTTTAAGAGCAGCATTCGTGTCTATTCTAGATTCAGTATGGGTTAAATTAGAATTCAACAGGATCCACATATAATGCTGGCTACAGTCTAGATCTAATACTAACATTTGGATTAAACATCGAAAATAAAGTCGCAGTTCCACAGTCAGAAACTATTTCAGATCATTATCTTCTCACTTACAATGCATCCAAGTACAAATATATACACCTTTTACATCAACTACTGCACAGAGTTTTGTTAATAATCTTCCAGAATTTTCAACTATGATTGGATCACCATCAGACCCCACGGAATTTGATTAAGCTACCGAGTGCTTCGAGTCAAATTTACACTATACGCTAGATAATGTAGCTCCTCTGGAAAGATGACACATGCACACTAAAACCTGTAGCTTAGAACGAAAATGGCGTCAAACTAAATTAACAGTACTCCATCTAACATTGAGAGTCTCCTTAGCTATTAGGAAAAAAGCTCAGTGCTTCTTCTTGCAATATATTTCTCAAATCTAATAAGATAAAAATAATTTAAAATACTTATTTAATAATGTTGCAGAATTAACCAAGCTCAGCAGTTATGTTCATATCTTTGTAGGAATAACATTCATGAAATGCACCAGTCAGAACTGAGGCCCCATCACAGCACAGAGACAGCACTCTAAGGTGGTAAATGATTTACTGGTAGCCTCTGACCACGGCTGTGTCTCTCTACTTGTGTCATTTGACCTTATATAACATATATAAATGTTGTTACAGTGCTGAACAGCCTTGTCAAATAATGAGGCTAGTGTATGTTTAGGTTTTCCACCTGGGCTGTTTGACTTGGATGTAAACATTAGGTTTCTGTTTTTTTCCCCCTTTGGACACACTGGTGAGTAAAGACATACTTGGCCTTCTGATTAGCATTATTATATTAATAAGATTGTGTTACTCGACCTAAGTGCTGCCTTTGACACCATTGATCAAACAACTCTCCTTGATAGATTAGAAAATGTTGTTGAAATTAAAGGAACAGCCCTCGCCTGGTTTAAATCTTATTTAACTAACCGTTATCAGTTTGTAGATGTAAACGCTGATTCCTCTATACGTTCTAATGTTAAGTTTGGAGTTCCACAAGGTTCTGTCTTAGGCCCGCTGCTTTTTTCTCTATACAAGCTCCCTTTGGGTAATATTTTTTGAGAAAATGGTATTAGCTTTTATTGTTATGCTGATTACACCCAGTTGTATATTTCAGCAAAAAAAGATGACACCCCAGCTTAAAGTTGAGAACTGTGTAAAGAACATTAGAGACTGGATGCTTACTAACTTCCTCTTGCTAAACTCACAGTTACAGGTTCACAGGCTGCTATAAATAAGGTTGCTGAATATGTAGTAAGTCTGGATGGTGTTTGTTTCGTCATGCGTAACAGTTAAGAACCTTGGAGTGATCATTGACTTGGGTCTTTTGTTTGAAGCTCATGTAGATTATTACTCAGATAGCCTTCTTTCATCCCAGAAATGTCACTAAAATAAAAAATATGTCGTCAATGCATGATGCCAAAAAAATTTTAAGACTAGGCTGAAAACAAAATGCTTGCCTAACAAGTAGGTTAACAGGCTTTTATTAGGTAAAGGAGCAGATCTGCAGGCTTTTTCATAAGATTTGCTATCAAATACACTCCAGACACTCCATAGCATGGAGAGCTCTTCACACTAAGAAAAGCTCCCACGAGAGATGCTTTGCAGTGTGGTTTTTTTAAATGACATATGACTACCAATGTCTGTTAAAAAGAATTAATGTACGATTTGTTTACTTGCAATATTTTGATCTGCCTTTTACTGGTATCATTTTTGTTTTAATTTTAAGTATTTTATTTTAGGTGAGGGTTGTTAAAATACTGTAGCCCTTTCCTCCAGTGTGCACTCTAGCTGCCTCTGGCTTCTTACCTTTTCTCCATGTGTCACCCATAGCATGTCCTCTGTCCTGCTTGCTTGGTGGTGGTGGTGCCTTTTATCATTAGTGTGTTGTGTCACTGTCTTAACCTTCACATCCTTTTTTAGACTAGTTTCTCACACGTCATCCACTGAGGTTCAGGCCACTGAACGAAACCAGTGGTGAAAGGCAATCACTGACTGGCTGATCATCCCCAAGGTCCCATAAAAAAAACGTGTTATATATGGCTACAAGTAAACATTGAGAAAACCGGCAGATCGCGTAAAACGACACCAGTGTCGGTATGGAGCGCAAATTTTTACACTATGGGCTGCTATTTTCAAAAATTACAAAATCGATCGAGTGCAATTAATAATGCTCGAAAATCGCAATTTACGAGCGCAAAGGGAGCATGAGCGCAATCACGCCCGCTTTAACAGAAAGCCTGGATCTGGGGGTTCTCAGGCATAGAGAGTTCGGGAAAGCTGTCACGTTGGGATGCTGACGCTTCCTCACTACATGCTTGACATGAGTCCCAGCTTGCACCCAGCACTAAAACTCTTACCATTACACTGCTATAAGAACACCCAACAACCTTTTTCCAGTGTTGGTTGAACGCCGCAAGGGCTGTCCTTTGTCAACGGTTGTTTATAATATTTATGGATAAAATTTCTAGGAGCTGCCAAGGTGTTGGGTTCTGGTTTGGTGGCCAAAGTTTCTGCTTTTTGCAGATGACAACGTCCTTTTGGCTTAGTCAAGCTGGGGCCTGGCGATTCGCAGAGTGTGAGACACTGAGATGAGAATCAGCACCTCCAAGTCAAGTCCGAGGCCATGGTCCGGAAAAGGGTGGAATGCACCCTTCAGGTCTAGAATGAGGTCTTGCCCCAAGTGGAGAGGGATTCAAATATTTCGAGGTCTTGTTCCTGTGTGAGGGAAGGATGGAGCGGGAGATCAACAGGCAGATCCGTACAGTCTATGCTGTAAAGCGGAGCTTGTAGCAGTCCGTCATGGTAAAGAGGGAGCTAAGACAAAAAGCAAAGCTCTCAACTTACCAGTTGATTTACTGGTAATTCCAACCCACACCCATGGTCATGAGCTTTGGGTAATGACCGAAAGAACAAGATCATGAATACAAGCAGCTGACATGAGCTTCCTTCGCAGGGGACAGGGCTCTCCCTTAGAGATAGGGTGAGGAGTTTGGTTATCCCGGAGAAGCTCGGAGTAGAACTGCTGCTCTTTCGTGTTGAGAGGAGCCAGTTGAGATGGCTCAGGTATCTGATTAGAATGCATCCTGGCGTCGTGTTCCGGGCAAGTCCAACCTTAAAGAGTCCCTGGGGATGACTCAGAAAACGCTGGAGGGACTATGTCTACTGAATGCCTCGGTGTCCCCCCCCAGAAAGGCTGAAGGAAGTGGCTGGGGAGAGTGGACTAGAGGGTGAGACAGGGGTGGATTTTCACTCATGTCCCGTACAACTCTCACAGAAGAAAAAAAAAAAAAAAGAAAAGAAAAAAAAAGAAAAAGAAAGGGAAAATAAAATTGACCCATCTCAATGCAGTTAGAAAAAAAAATTTGTCCCATCCCACTCCTGGTAAAATGACCCCAACTGCCATTCAGAATGACTCCTAATCCTGTACCACTCCCATTGTTTTTACTTTTTAGTCTGTAGGCAATACATTGAATTTCATTTGATCTTCTCCCCATTATTATTTAAGATTAGTTTGTGTTGTGCAATTTTATTTCAAAAAGATATGGCAACAGGAACAGTTCACTTGTGGTAATATAGGGAGGCATTTATTGCTTTAATTAAAAAAAAAAAAAAAGCAGCCGGAAGCACTGTTGGCCGAAACAGGATTTTGAATGTGGGGTTCTCAAGGCAGAAGGGTGGACCTTTTTGTCCAACCAGGGGTATGGGGGCAGCCTAGGTCATGGGCGAAACCCTGGTGTGGGGCCCGGGGGGGGGTCGCAAAAAGTCAAACACTAAAAGCCAATTTCTGCTATGACAGGGAACAACCACCTCCTACAGATAATCTGTCCAGTCCAGCTTTCTTTGTTTGCAAACACAGGTTAACATCTCCCCATGATCCTGTTACTGTATGTCCTTTCAGTTGTCAACTCCTAAATATCACTACAAATACCAAAATTAAAGAATGGATCAATTAAGGGACCTATTAAAGCAGAAAAACAGTCATGAAAAAGGGTTTTGATACAGTGACATATCTAATAAATAGAGCATGTTTCTATGCAACGGCACAACCACGCTTTCAGAATATTTAAAATAGGAACATGCTTAGTGCCACAAATATACAGGCACCGCCCACAATTTGGGGCTTTGAGTTGATTCTGAAAGCTTTAAAACCATGGGGGAATGGTAACTATTCACACACACACACACACACAACATAGATATTTTATCACAGCAATTTACACGAGGTTGTGGCTAAAAATTTACCATGGTCATTGGTCCTAAACCAGTGTGGCAAAATCATGGAAATTGCTAC
>JBCNYG010000025.1:32349454-32370084 GCA_039654305.1 Porochilus rendahli
AAGTAAGGGAGAGAGAAAGATGTGGTAGAAGGAAAAAAAGAAGACTACATTTTGCTCCCGACAGACCTGTTTTGTGGTTGCCCACTCAAATCCCCTGATGAAATTATAGTCCCTTTTTTCCGCATACCACATATATACAATGCCAAAAATGAAGAAATTGTGAACTTTTAGCAGAATCTAATTGTGGACCGATCCAATTACAAGAAGTGAACCAAGATGTGGCCAGATGTGTCCTACTGGAGGAGCTGGACAACCTGTGTAACCTAGTGTAGTGACAAGGACACAAGCTAGGAAGGATGCTGTGCCATTCCCACATGCACAGTCATTCCTTGTTATGGAGGTTTTCTTGCTTTTCCCTCTGTGTTGTACCTGCTGTCAATTTCATTTGCACCAGTACAGTGGAATTTGATTCACAATCACTTGTACTTCCTAAATGGACAAATATCCCCAAATGTCAACTAACTGGTGTTATAAACTGTTCCCTTAATTTATTTTATAGCAGATTTTACATGAAGACGGTCAGGTGGAGGTCTACATTAATTTGCTGTCACACACAAGTGCACATGTCTTTTTTACTACCTGAACCTTTTATATGTTTCTTTTATACTACCTGAGAAATTTTAAACAACACCTTAACAGGTTTAGTATAAGTTGTTTGTTTCAATTGAGGTAAAAGGGACTATAGTAGGATAGTAAGGCCAGCAGAAGCTGAAAGTGAGGCTGGATGCTTTCTAAAATATGTCCGTATATACGTAGCTCCACTTTCCACGTCCTTGGTTCATTTGCTTGAACTGAAACAAAATACTGATTGCTGCTGTCTTTGCAATTTTGTTGCAAACTGGATAAAATAGATAACAAATGCTGACTGACTGCACACGTTATTTGATTTTGATAAAAAAAGAAATTGCATCTCACCTGCGCTAAAATGAAAAGGAAGTTTAGTTTGGATATTTGAAAAGCTCCATCCTAAATATTTTGTTCTTTTTGCTGTTGTCTTACTCAGTGTATCTAATTAATCTATCTGCTGGTGCCAGATCTGTATTATCTGTTTCGTTGAGTACAATTAACAATTATTCGCCGATGGCGAAGTAAATGTCACTGAGCAGATGCCTGAGACGGAATGTTGAGGGACTGTTCAATTCAGCGACATTAACTGAGTCTGAGGTGAATAATTGTGTGTGTGTGTGTGTGTGTGTGTGTGTGTGTATATATGTAATGTCTGTACATATACACGCACACAACATTTGGACATTAAAAACAGCAAACTACCAGAATTAATAGAAAATGTAATTAAACAACCACCAAAAAAATACAAACAAACAAAAACATGACTCTTACATTTGAGCTCCGTGTACATGCGTATATTTCAGACATCCAGCAGTGGAAGCAGCTGTTCTGCTGTTTTCAAGTAACAAATGACTCGGTCTCAATGAAGACAATCAAGTCTATTTAAACAGTCGATATTCTTCAAGACATTCAGTTTTCATATAAACTTTGTCAAAACATAAGAACGCCCTGCATCTTTTTAATCTCTTTGTAAGGTTTAGTGAAAAAATACACAGAAACATGAGCAAACTAAATCGAGGTTTTATGGACTTTAAGGAATTAATTTATTATTTTTTAAAAGTGTGACAATGATGACACTGACTGTCCAAGTGACCTCAATAATAATGGTTAATAATAAATGGGATGAAATAAAATGCATAGCACTTAGTTCTGCTTAGAACATGCAGAGCTTACTCGACCTGCCTCTGTCATGGATAAAATATGTAAAAATGAACTATTAGACTCTTGATTCGTCTGCTTTTTGTGCTCACTTCTATACTGCAATTGCTTAATACTTTATTCGCCTCAGTCTTGGAAACTAGTCAATTCAGAGACATCCTCCTCGCCTTTGGTAAATAATCATTAATTAAACCTGAGACTGTGAACCGCTCTGTTCTGCCGATCGTGCTGTAGTTACACGGTTTCCTGAACCACACTTTACCATCACTGATTTATTTCCTCTTGGGTCACAATTGTGAAGAGCATTTTCCTTTTACAAAAGTATCTTGATCTGGGTTAAGTGATATTGACGTGTTCTTAATTCTACTGTCATCTTTTCTTTCCTGTGCAGGATCTACCTACAGTGTCCTGTCCACAATGCCATCAGATTCAGAGAGCAGTTCGTCCCTCAGCAGTGTTGGTATGTTGGAGGCCACATGATCTCTGACCTTGTCACTATTTGCAAATTCGCACAGCTTTGCACCATGTTTGTGTCTGTCTGCTTGTATCTAAAAATATTTGTATCTCAGGCATCTTTAGCAGTTCCAAATCACCATTTTATTCTTGCCAGAGTGAGAAGTGCTGATGAGAGTTGTGATGGCCAGGCTGTGGTGTGTTGGGAAACAGAGCACAGTTTCCCTGGTTCAGTGCCAGAGGAAGAAATTATGCAAACTCATTGCTACTCTGTGGTCGTCATCTGTCTAATGAGTCAGCACAAACCTTTTCAGAAAGTCTGGAAATTTTGCCAGGGAAATCTACAGTGGTCGGTGCCTGTATGGGCTGTCTGAGAATCGGCGTGAGGAAGCAAAAGAAGAAAACAAAACCCTCCTGTTTGATTCTTTCAGGCTTTGACGACAGCTGTTCTTTACTTCTTTCAGAAACCCAAAGTCTTTTCAGCCCTCTTGAAAAGAAGACACACCTAAGTTTAAGCAGGAAGCAAATGCGGTCATTCCTGTCAGATAAAGCTTCTGTAGGACTGCCAACAAGTTCAAAAACAAATTCGATACATAGACCAGACAACGATTTATAAGTTTCCAGGAAGGAGGAAAAATTGTCCTTATCAAATGATATGCTTTGTCCTCTGTCTATATCATATATTGATTCAAATCACTAATGTGAAGTACGAATTGAAATATTCGCAGCTGGTTATCATGACAAAGGCCACATGCTCGAAGAGGAATGTGCTCTTTTTAAGGTTGGCATTTACATAAAGTGAGCAGAGACTCTGCTGCTGTTTATCTCATAGTTGGACACGTGATCAGCGCTTAGAGATTAATTAAAATGAAGTTGATGGCTCATAATTAAGATATCTACTGTATGACACAACTTTGATGTACTATGCAATGGCGTATTTCTCAGTGAATCATGGGCTATGTGACTTTTTTTTATCCCTTAGTTTACATGTATTATTGTATTCTCTACTGCTTTAATTGGCTGTTATTAAAACTGCCCCTTTTGGGCTATTTGTCTAAGAATGTTAACAGTGTTTCACGACTCGTGTCATGGCATGCCTCGGCACAGAGTTCACCTCACTAATTATGAAGCCCTGAAACAGTCACTGATTATGCTGAACTGGCGCGCCCCAGGACCCATTCTAAAGCCGATTTGTGTTTTTGCACCTCCTGCATGTATCGTAGTGTTATTGCTTGGTTGAAGGTGCCTTTGCTCCGGTGACGTGCTCATTGTTGCAGGTTCCAAAGCTTCCTCACCTCCACCTGCGCTCAACGACAACCGTCCAGCCAGTGAGAACGGCGATGCCATCCTGTTTCAGCTAAGACAGGTGACCAGGGAACGAGATGACCTTCGCAAGCGACTCGCTCTCGCCTCACCCGGCACTACCTTTGATGATTGCAGGTGCCTTTCATTCTCCTGCTCAAAATCTCAGCTCGCTAGCATGTGAAAGTCACTTCCAGCACATCTAGGTTGTATTTTGTGGGCATGTAGTCGACCCATGTTGTGGTTTCTTGTGGGAGTGTACGGTCCAGGGTTTATGACGAGAAACAGTATCAGGTTTATTTATATTGTATTTACTTTTGATTTGCGTGGTATGTGCAAGCGTTTTTTTGGCAAATTAACAAAGCAAGCTTAACTGTTCTTGCTGTGTAAACTCGCCAGAAGCAACGACTGCTGCTACTGCCTTATAAGCTGTGTTTCTTTGTACTGCTTGTATGTGTGTAATGACAAGATAAAACGAAACCACAGTTAATTTTTTTTCTACCTTTTGCATGTCTGAGACAAATTGGAGCTAAAGTTGTGAAAGGAACTAAAGAAAAAGCGACGCACGCATGCTATAGGATTAGTCAGTGGAATCATTCGAGCAAATCGTTTGGGATTGTTACTGAAGTGTATAATACCTAATTTTAATAAAACCGAAATAAAACACAGTCTAAATGCCGTGCCTTTTTTTGTCGCTCTGGATTGTGCTCGAAAAAAGAATAGTCGCCTGTCACTTTGTCAGTTGCTTGTTTAAATATTTTAAAGAAACAATCATTTTGCAGCTGATTTCCAAGGATGTGACTCTGAATCTTATTGTTTTACCAAATACTGCATAAAAAACGCTATAGAAATAGCCCTTCATAATTCCATTTAATTTATTTCTTGTGTAATTATTTCTTGATGGCATGCCATAAGATACTGCAAAGCCAATTTGAAATCAGCGTGAACAGTGAAGCACCCTTTCAAAAAGAGTGAGCCGGGACTGTTTTATTTCTCTCATCTCCAAAAGGCCAAATTCCAAAGCCAGCCATGACTATGAGCGGCTCAAGACCCAGTGCATGAAGGCCATGGCAGATCTACAGTCTCTGCAGAACCAGCATACCAAGACCCTTAAGAGATGTGAGGAGGCAGTGAAGGAGGCCGACTTCTACCAGTGAGTTCTTTCTCCTGCTTTATAAGAGGGTGTGGTGTTTTCCTGCAGAGTGAGAAGCAGGGGAGGGATGCTGCCACTGCTAACAACTATTCACATGTTTGGAACAGGGAGTTTAATCACAAAGTGTTATTATGGCTCTGTTGCATGCCTGAAGACACAAGATGTATCCTATTCATGTGCTGAATTATTTTTGGGTTTGAACTTTAGTTAAAGGGTTTGTTTGTGACTAATCCTTTGGTAATAATCTGCACGTCTGCAGGCATCCAGGCATGCACAGATGTGCCCGCTACTGTAATTCTGGGTATTATGTAGTCATGTAGGGGCATGTGGCTGCTTGCCGACATCTCTACTTGATTGGAATGTGTGTATACCGATGGACATGAGCAAATATGGAGGATTATAACGTTATGTACTTCTTTTTATGAAGACAGTGGCAGTGTTTAATAATAATGGTCTTTTGCTTATTCGGTTTGATGAGTACACCAAAACATTTTGTTTAATGCAGTAAAAGATTTAGATTGTAATAAGAATAGACATACAAATAGTTAAGGTCAACAATTTGTACGTATTGTTTCTCAGTGACTGTTGCCAGACTACGTAGTGTCCTGTGTATTTGGGTCATGTTTAATCACCTTCAGCCTGTAAAATTTCAGGTACTAATATTCCTCTTTTTTAACCAAAAATAGATGCTGGCGTGAGCCGAAATATTTTTATAATGGTCTATTGACCACTGTTGTGATCTAGACTGGGGACAGTCCAGGGTTCCATTGGGTCCCATGCAATACTGTGCAATAAACTCCTATCATATACATGAAAATTGGGAGCACTGGGAACTCTTCTCTCATTTAAAATGCTAATTGGAATTTTGAGTGAGAAGACATTAGGTCAATCTAATTAAATGCCTGTTGTGCTCCTGGACAGTTTGCATTAGGATTTATAACATGCATGAAACTTGTGTTTCAGCATGCTGCACAGTCGTCTCCTGAGCGATCAGTCTCAGCTAAAGGAGGAGATGGAGGTAATGAGAAGAGATAACGCTCAGCTTGTGAGAGAGCACAACCATCTGAAACAGAGCTGTGAAGAGCTCAAGAGACTTCACTCCGAGGACCAAAAAGAGGTGGCTGATATGAGACTCCAGCAACAACAGGTAATTCTCCAGCACGTATCCAGTCAACACAGTCTACGCTGGTAAGGGTCTCAGTCATGTAGCATGCTGCTAGCATCACAGTACTGATTACGGTTCTTGTGCAGGATGAGAAAATGAAATGTTAATTTGTAAGAGCTGCAGAGTAAAATTGTTTATTATTTAGTTTATAGTGTAGCTCCCAGCACGAAATAAAGCGCCGTAGGTTAGGGAATTTTGTCGACCTGAGTTTTAATTGGTGCCTGTACGTGTAACCCGTAGGCTCAGTGCCCAACAACCAGCAAAATGCTTTTTAAAAATTAAAAGGTGCTCCAAATGTCAGTGATTACACTCTGATGTTTAGAATTACCTATTAGCCACAGTGAAGCTAGATTAGCCATATGGTGTTTTGTTACTAATGAAGGGCAGATAACGATTGTCCCCATAACATTGTTATTAATAAATTATTAATTAATTATGGTGGCATGTTTGTTAACAAAGATTGCTGGTATGGATGACATGGATAATTATAAGGTGTTTACAATGGCAGGTCTTTTATTAACCCCTTTTACTGCCAATAAGAAATTTATCATTTATGCATGCAGGCAGTATGTCAAAACTCCTTATTTTTATTATGTAAAATATGTGTAGAGTAATAAATCCATTATGATGAAGTTATTATTATTATTCATATATTGAAAAACGTCCGCATTTTCAACAGCTAGAGCTTAACAACCATTCAACCCATTTAAATTATCATTAACTTTGCACAAAATAGCAATAGTATGTGTCATTACTGCTCATAATGTGTTATGTGTTAATAACAATTTCAGGGCACCTCACCCATTTTCTGTTGTCAGGCACCTCAGTATGAGCTGTTTGACCACAGAAAACAATATGAGCTGCTTGAGAACAGAAAATGGGTAACGTGATCTGGAATTGTTATTACCCTAAGGTCCCAGGACAGTAAGGACTTCGCAACAACCGTCACATGATTTTTTTATTTATTTATTTTTTATTTTTAATAGTTTTTTTACTTGGTGGAATTCAAGTGAAATTTATGGAAAAACTGCAGCTTTCAAATCTATGTTTAATAAATTAAAACAGAAATATTTTTTATTAATACTGGCTCATCTTTTAGGCGTGATATGACGTACAAAATATTGAGCGTGTGTTGATCGTGTGATAGATTGGCGAGGTGTAAAAATGGATCTGTAAAATAAGGTTTTCAGGGAGTCAGGGAATGTGATTTATTTGGCATTACCTTCACTATCTCTTGTAAGTAGTACATGTCGGGCCAATTGGCTTGTGAGCGTTTTTAAAGCACACGAGGGTGTCCTGTCACTGAATTTTCATGGTTAGTCTCATATCCTTCATCTGACTTAAACTGATGCCAGTCATAAGCTGCCTGGAGATCTTGGAGATTTGATGAGGTGTAACTATGTAAACCTGGGCACGGCTCCACTCGTACCACTTGTATTGTCCTCCTGTCATGACTCCGGTTTATTCCCCCCCACCTGCTGACTGATTTATTGTGCTACCTTGCATATTAATATTGTGGAAATATTCACAGGCTGTTGGTTCCTATCATGACGGTATCGGCAGTGGAGTGTAGGGCTGCTGTGTGCATGGCCTGTGAGCTTTTTGTGACAGGAGCTTCACTGACAGGCAATTTGATGTGTCAAATGTGCAGTGCATCCAGCCTTGCCTAAGAGGGTTAATAAATACTTCTTCACACACGTCACTCACAGTGAAAAGAGCAGCCTGGAAGGGCAAAGACTGTTTGATAGAAGGATGTGGAGAATAACACAGTTAGTCCAGATGACTCTCTTTCAGCACATCCGGGTTTCTAGTGACCTTTCAGGGCTTGTGTTCCACTGCCGTAGAGACGCTCTCCTGTTCTTTAGTGCATGGTTGCCATCTGCTGTTTGCATTCTGTATCATATTTTGGCCTTTGATCAAACAGATTTTTGCTTTTGTATGTAAATAAAGGATGGTTTGTCTTGTGTTTTCCTGTCCAGGTTATAAGGGAGAACGGATCCTCGGAGGTTTTGAAACTCTATGACACTGCAATGGATAAGCTGCAGGGGTTAAAGAAAGAGTATGATAGCTTAAGCAAGCGATACAGTGAAAAAGTAGCCAATCATAACACAGACCTGAGTCGTCTCGAACAGGCGGAGGAAGAGAACAGACGGCTGCAGAAACAGACTGACGCTTTGATGAAGCAGAGAGATACAGCCATGCACTACCAGCAACAGTACTCAGCCTCTATCCGGAGGTAAGGAGCAAACCTGACTAAAGACTTTCACTTTTCATTTGCGACTGTCCGAGATACACAGAGAAAAGGGGGGTTATATTCAAAT
Source organism: Porochilus rendahli (assembly GCA_039654305.1). Classification (NCBI taxonomy): domain Eukaryota; kingdom Metazoa; phylum Chordata; class Actinopteri; order Siluriformes; family Plotosidae; genus Porochilus; species Porochilus rendahli. The sequence goes on from JBCNYG010000025.1 coordinate 32,357,574, forward strand.
AAAGAATATGGTAAATTTATTCAACTTATTGTTAAAGGTGAGAAACAGCTGTGAGAAACCAGTCTGAGGTTCTTAAATCTGCACCATTATAACATTCATTCACGTCATTCTGATTCTGAAGAGATAAGTTACCTTGCTGGGGCTGGCAGGAGGAACAGTGAGTCAGTACAGGAGAAGGGAAAAGCAAAGTGTCTTCCAGCCTCTGCTTATTTATTTTAGCTAGTTATGTTGTTCAGCCAGATGCCCTGCCACACTCCTCGTCATTCAGCGCTGATGGTTTCAACAGATTTACAGGACCCTGGTAGCTGGGATAGAACTGCAGAAGGGCGCACTGAATAAATATTGTGTCAGTGTGTCATGTCAAAAACCTGTACTGATACAACTACAACAATAGTTGGAGCATTAATGGCTTCATGTTGTTTGGTACACGTATAACTTAGAAAAGATTATGGTCGTGTTTTCATCGATATTCACCTGTCACCTGTAGTTTTTTTACATTTTGTGTTTTCTGCTGAGACATCCCAAAAACTAAATATGAATATAAACATTTATGAATTATTTTTCAATAGCCAGCCATTTTTAAGCATTCTGACACTTTTCATACTGTAGAAATGCAATGATCAATGTAGCATAGGTTCCTGATATTGTTTCAAACCCTTCAACAGTCCATTCAGCTGCAGTCCGTCTTGAGTTGACCTCTGTGTAATAGAACAGAGAAAATTCTGAAATATACTGGGCAGAAGATACTCCAGGACCAGGGTGGAGAACTTGCGATTGCTAGAATAAATGTGTTTTGTTTAACTTTGTCATACAGCAATCAAACAGCTCGCTTGTAAAAACACTGCTGACTGTTTGCTTGTACCGTGTCAGGTTTGATTCTGTGCAGCAGGAGTTGAATAAAGCTTCAGCTCAGAACAAAGAGCTGCAAAGAGAGATGGAGAGGCTGCAGTCAGAAGTCACACGATACAAGAATTTCCAGTTAAAAGCAGTAAAGGATGCTGAAAAGTACAAGGAAGAGCGAGACTCTGTGTTTAATGAGTACAGGCTGATCATGAGTGAAAGAGACCAGGTCATCAAAGAAGTGGACAAGCTGCAGACGGAACTGGAAGCAGCTGAGGCTCGCCTCAAAAACAACTCGTCAGAGAAGATGGTGGCTAGCGAAGAGTTGGAAGCACTCAGACAGGTAACAGTGATGACTTGGAACATTAATAATGCAGTAACTGGGCTATTTCGGTGGGAACGGTTTTTAGGCCAAAGAGAAGAAGCATTTGTGGATCAAGGGGCCGAAAAAAGCTCTGTGTGTGTTCTTTCCGTGAGCGACTTCCCATTATCCCATACACTTTGCTTATAGGCCTTGGTAATGTCGTGCCCTACAATATTAAGTCTGCACCTCACTGATCTAAGAGTTAAGCAATTTTTATTGGTCAGATAAATAATGGAGCATGACATGTTGCATTTGCTGATAATATTGTATATTGTAGGAACTTAATTCATCACTGGTGGATCGAGACCGAGCCATATGTGAGCGAAACGAGCTGCTGGAAAAATACTGCCATGAAGTGAAGGACAAAGCAGAGGCTCAGAAAGAGCTCAGTCAGGCCTGCAAAGATATCGAAACAGTTCGCGAAGAGCGAGACGTGGCCAGGAAAGAAAGAACTGAAGCCATTATACAGAGGGATCAGCTACTACGAGAGTATTACCAGGCCAGACAGGTACTTGCACATATGCTTGTAACACCTGAGGCTTTTATTGTTATTGGAAATTTCAAGATAATTAAAGTATCTCTACAATTATATCCTGAAATCCTCCAAAGTTACTACATTAAAAGGTTATTGAGCTTCTAAATAAAGACACATTATTTTATTTAATATTGTTTGTTTCATTTCAGCAAAGTCTATTTTCTGAATAAAATAACATCCTTATTTCTACCATTTCTTTTTTTCTGTGCCTAGCATTTACAGGAATAATATGTATGCACATATCAACACAATCCTATTAAAGCAGAACTCACTTCATACCAATTATATTTTTCTATTATAATTAAAATGGTTAACTTACCATTTGTTTCTCAGCTCCTTAACAGCTCCCTGAGTCTTCTGATTAGATTGATGATTGTTTAACTTGGCTTAGGGTAGTGGATGTTAAATCATGAGACTTCCTGATGTTTTTCAGTTTATAGCATTAGAACAAATAGTAGACTCTGAGCAATGAATGTTATGACTTAACGTTTGAACCCAGCAGCTAAATTTAGTGTTGTGTGAACAGAAACAAGATACAGCCACTCTGGACATGGAGCGTGCCAATAAAGAGATAGAAGTGTTGAGAAAGCAATGTGAGGCCATGTCTCAGGAACTGAAGGAGGCCATGCAGGAAGCTGAGGTGGCAAAGTGCCGGAGGGACTGGGCTTTCCAGGAAAGAGACAAGATAGTGGCAGAGAGAGAAAGCATCCGGTATACTCTCAGCTCCATAAGCACAAGCTGCATGATTAGTACTTTCTCCTTGCATAATAATGAAATCACAAATGTTATAACTGGAATCCATTGGCCTTATTTTATTGCAGCATTAATTTACACTCTATTTTGCAGAACTCTGTGTGATAACCTGCGCAGAGAAAGAGACCGCGCAGTTAGCGACCTGGCCGATGCATTGCGCAACCTGGATGACATGAGGAAGCAGAAGAACGACGCTGTCAGAGAACTGAAGGAGCTGAAGTGAGCACTTTGGTTTACCCCTCACCCTCCGTAAAGTGTGCAGTTCTGAGTTTGCTTGGTTTGCTCTGTGGTTTGCTGGCCACTGTTGCTGCCTTGTGCTCCCTCTTGTGGCTGGATAATGTATGCCAGTTGTTCAAGGTCGCACAGAGTCTTTAGTGATCTTTTCCAGTACTGATGCATGGGGTCAGGGTTTTTAATACCCACACCCACCAGTCAATAATGAGAGCTGAGCTACCCTGCCCTCTCGAAAAAAACATGTTATCACACATATTGGAAAGTTCCTGTTTATGTAAATGTAATAATTATTGTATTTACTTCATTACATTTTCTGTAAAGCTCTCAAATGTCTAGTAATAATACAAACAATATATGATTCATTTGAACGGTAATAACTCGTTAGGGCCGATCGCGTACTCGTGGACTGTGGACAGACAAACGCACGCAATTTTCTGCAGGGTAAAAATCAGCATGTCACAGTACCTTCCGTGTAGCTCACACGAAAGGTTAAAAGTTAACCAACTCCTCTTTGATATTATACTCAGGAACTAAATAAAACAAATGCTCTAAGTTATTTTTTATTAATGTGTTAAACAAGAATGTGGACTTTATTTGTGCATGACCACATCTCTGTGCCAAATCACGATGGAGAAACTAATAGAACCATCTAATATATACTTCTAGAACTTGGGGTGCATTTTTTTTTTTTTGGTCCAACCTTTACAAAAAAGTATTTCAACAAAACTGTCAAAGTCATATAGCCCTCTAAAGTGACGATATCAGGAATACTGTACTAATACTGGATAGGGCCTCTTTTTTGCTCATGTTTCATGCTGGGGATTCCACAAGTAGTTTGAGATTCTTTGAGGTTTTGGTCCATGCGGTTCCTGTAGACTGTTAGGGTGGGAATCTCTTTTTCTTACACCCCTCAGAGCCTGTGGCTAAAAAGGTCACTGAAGAACATTGAACTCATTGTCATGTTCATGAGACCAGTTTGAGAGAGGTTTGTGTTGTAACTTGGAGCATTAAGATGCTGGAAGTAGCCATTAGAGGGGTAAATTATGGCCATGGATGAATGCATGTGACCAGAAACAATATTCAACTAGTCTGTGATATGCTGGTGATGATTGATTGATTGATTGATTGATTGATAGATAGATAAGAATCCCTCCTAAGTGTGTCAAGAACACACAATTCCCCACAGCATTAAATCACCTCTTTTAGCCTTGAGTGTTGATATATTGGAGGTTGGGGTAAATTCTTACCCTACCATCTGGGTGATCCAGTTTTCAGCTACATTCCCATCTTTCTGTTTGTGGCTGACAGAAGTGGAATCCAATAGTTTTTTATTTTTCTGCTGTTGTAACCCGTATGATTCAGGCATGTTACTGTAACCTTTATGTCAGCTTGAACAAGTTGGGGCATTCTCCACTGATCTCTTGCATTAACCAGGCGTTGCTGTATGCAGACCTGCCACTCACTTCTTTATTGCACTAGATTACTCTAGAGACTGTTGTGTGGGAAGATTTGTGGAGATCAGCAATTAAAGAAATAGTCAAACCAGCCTGCCAGACACCACCAGTCATGCCATGGTAAAAATCACTGAGATCACATATTTTTGTGATCGATATGAGCTGTATCAAAGCTGCTGGTGAATATCTGCATGAGTTTATTCATACTGCTACACACTGCTGACACTTGATTTCCTGATTACATATATATCTTATCATATGCGCATATTTGTCTAAGTATATAAAGTATATAAGTATAAAGTATAGTATTTAGTGCAAATTCTGAGCAGTTGGTAGTTTCAGAATTGTCATTGTGGTATTTTTTTTATATATATTTTTTCCAATTTGTAAAATCTCTTCTTCCTTTTTTTTAATTACTGCTACCAAAGGTTTTTCAGCCCATTTTCATGGTGCAGGCTACATGCATGCAAGATTATAAAGAAATCTGCTAAGTGGTTTTTGTGCCATCACGATAACAAAAAAAAAAAAGGTAGACGACAGAGTTGACTGCTTCACTTTTGGCGCAGGAATCCTTATAGCTCTTAACAATTCTATGAATATATTAGTGTACAGGTATTATAGTGAAATGCTCTGTGAGTGTTATTTTCATCACTTTGTCATTCTGGGCTGTTTTCTAGTGTAGGGGTTGTGGTTTAAGGTAATGACGGCTGTGTTGTGCTGTATTCTGTATGCTGTAGGGAAAAGATGGAGTGTCAGCAGGAGAAGGAGACACCATTCTACCCACTGCTGGCACACAGCTCGCATGATTCAGCCATAGATACAGACTCGTTGGAATGGGAGACTGAAGTGGTGGAGTTTGAGAAGGACAGAGTGAGTGGTTAACCTGACACTATGTAACATCTCGATAATTCCGTTTTAATGATAATCCTATAAGCCTATAATTCCCATTTATGGGTAGATTTGTCTACTAATTGTGTGTGATAGATAAGACAGTGTTCATCTCTGATCTGTTGTTCTCTGAACAGGATGACATGGACTTGAAGGCACTGGGGTTTGATATTGCAGAAGGGGTAAATGATCCATATTTACCAGGAGATTGTGGGATTTTTGTGACCAGAGTGGATAAAGGAAGTATTGCAGATGGAAGGTTAAGGTATTTGTTTGATATATTGAGTACGTCCTTGTAAATTACCTCTTACTTTATTAAGATAATTACTTATGGACTGGCTGTGTGTCTTTCCTTCCAGAGTGAATGACTGGCTGCTGAAGATAAATGATATAGACCTGACTAACAAAGACAGGATGCAGGTTATCAAAGCTGTGCTTAACGGAAGAGGCGTGATCAATATGGTAGTGCGTAGAAGAAAGTCTTTAGGGGGAAGACTAGTTACTCCTGTTCACATTAATCTCATTGGGCACAAAGGTATTGTTTTTCTCAGTTTCCTACCCTGGAAAGTGTGTTAAATATAATGAGAGGGATTGTTTGTGTCCTGTTTACCAACTTCCCATGTGCGTTTCCCCTTCAGATAGTGGCATTGGCCTGGAGGGGGGTGTGTATGTGACTGCATTAGCAGCAGGCAGCCCAGCTGCCAGAGAAGGGTCCCTTAACATTGGAGATCGCCTCATTGCAGTAAGTAAATTGTTACATGCTTGTTGAACAATGGGAATGTCATGATTCATCTGAGATTAATTACAAATCCACATTTATCAACCCTTTTCAAGTACCCGGACTTTATGTGGCCCTGTGTTTATCTTTCAGCACAAATAGGGCTATATCGAATTGACTTGAACCTCCTGATGTGTATCTTTAATACCTTTTATTCAGCCATTCTAAGATAAGGCTACATCACACAGCACTGGCTTCACTAATACTCGAACACCTTACAACATTTTTAAGTATAGGATCAGAAACTGTTTCGGAGCTTTTGCAGTTTGATTAAAGAGCGTTCGCACTTCTTTATATCTTGGAAACCTATTTACTTAATTAAAACCATTCATGGTTTGCTAAACATGCTTTATCTTTAATCGAAAGTAAACCTTAAAGCGAGGGTTTTCTGGAAAGCTAGCGACATTTTAAAGTAGCATCTCCTCAGGGCTCTAGCTAAACCCTTCCCCTGCCCTCGGAGGTACCCTTCCAAAGCCGCATTCACCCCCACACACACATGACTGTAGTTTCACGCACAGTAGGTTCATCAACATGAAGGAGACACAGGAGAATCTGATTGGATATTTCCCAGTGATGGTCAACATTTTTAAAAAAGTAACCACCGATGACTTATTTAATTATTGTAAAAGCATTTTTCAGATCTTGTGAAATATTGATTGATGTCGGAGGATAAAACAATTTCAGCCAATATAACAGTTTGTATATACAGCTTAAAATGTACCAACCCCAGCATTTCTTATATGAACAATAAACAGTGTCGTGAGACTCGGATCTGGTTAGTTATTAGATTTAATATTTCATTCATGTAGCTCAAGACAGGAGCTCGTCTGTCTCGTGCCTGTTCTTTCCTAGTGGAAATATTCTGTTGGGTTTGGGAGAGAGTTGGCACTTGTGAAGGGCATTCGTGAGACAGGACAAAAAGTACACTGGAAATCACATTGATGGCAGATGAATCTACTGTACTTGCACGTCTGTAATAACGACAGCTTTTGGTTTGATTTCAATACTACATGTATACAAGCAAATGGAAAAAAAAGTACAATTTGAATGGTTGTTTTCTTCCAGTTTCACTATTAAACACCCGGAACACGTCCACTCTCTTGATGTGAATTCAAAATATGATGCCCTGCTCTATTCACATGTGGACATTGTACAAGGAAGCTGTCAGGGACAAGGCAGTTTACAGTCTGCTCCAGCAGATTCAAACATTTGCATCCTCACAGACATGCTGTGTCTCAATAAGTTCAGGGTTGCATATCTGGAAGTGTCTTTAATTCCTGAATTCCGGATGCTGAAAGGGCACGGTCTGTGACAGCCTAAAGCATTCAGAAATGCATGTGTTCATCCAGTATTAAGAAATCTGCTGGTGCTTTTCCTTCATGACCTACATTCTCTCTTCCCAGATTAATGGAATTGCTCTGGATAACAAATCTGTGACAGAGTGTGAGACGCTGCTGAGGGGCTGCAGGGACTCGCTCAGCCTCTCCCTCATAAAGGTGAGTGTATTTCAGTACTCTGTGTGAGTGTGTGCTTGTGATCTCATTTCAAAATGTGAAGATCCTACTTCCACATGTTTTAGAGTTTGTGACGGGTGCTAAAAGGGAATTTAAAATAAAAGCTGTCATGAAATATGTAGCCAGTTAGGCTTTTCCAACCCATGTCTGTGGCTTGGTGTGTTTTCAGAATATTCACTTTTTAAAACAGAATGAAATAAAAGCCTTCCAAACTCTTCTGTTACACTGCACATATGTATATTTTCATCATCCGATGGTTTTTACTTACATGTACGAAACTACATTTTGCTATAATGCGTTTGATAGTTTGCATTAGCCTGTTTGAAAATCTGCCGTTTGTAGTTCATTTCATTCTCGAGAGAATATGGGATAGTCGCCAGCAACAACAGTATACAGATAATAAACTGACAAAACAGATGTATAAACCAGTGAACTTCTGAATAAAATAAGGCTAGGCACATCTGCACATACTACCACGTTACATTTACATACATCAGACAGACGTCTGTTTTTTTACATTAAAGCATGGTACATATACCGGGCAAGGTTGTAAAGATTTTGTGTTTTAATGAGCATGGACATGTACTATGTATGCAAGCTTTTATTAAGTTGGGTTTTATTCTGTTATTAAGTTATTGGAGTTGCATTTAGAGAAGCCCCTAGCTATTAAACTTCTGTCTCTTGACTAGTTCTTCCCCCAGAGCACATCAGGTCACAACATCTTCGAGAGCCTGAGGGAGGCAGAGAAGTGCAATGGCAGAATTCAAGTGTCAGAGGTTCACTGTCGCAACAGCCGGAACCTGAAGCACAATAGCTCCACCCAGACAGACATTTACAGTGGTGAGGCTGGAGGAGAAAGAAGGAAGCAGAGGTCTGACTCTGAGGAAAGGAAGCCCTTCTCTCCGTCTACTCTACACCCCAGCACCCTATATGCCCATTATGTGCCCAGTGCATTTCAGGAGATTTGCTACATTCGCCCAGAGTCTGCGGACCCTGAATGCAGCACCACGGAGACGGTGCCTGACACCAAGCACAGTGGGGGCACATGGCCCAAAATGGTGGTTGGGGTTCCCATGGCAGCAGAAAGTCCCGCCCAGTTGTCCATCTATAAGTCGCCAAAGCAAAGGAAATCCATTTTTGATGCAGACACTTTCAAGAGGCCGGACACTCCCTCCAAAATGGAATACTTAACCAGCCATTCTCCACAACCTTCCAAAACAGACAGTGTGACCACACCCCCAACCCCACCTACACGTAGCGACTCCTTCAAGTTCAAACCGAAGCAGCAGGGCAGCTCAGCCTCGGACTCCACCATTACTGAGAGCCAACAGGAAGAGTGTAACAGTAATTTGTGCTTCACGGATGTTAGGCCCGAGTACAGGGTGCTCAGCTCTAGGAAATCGTGTGAAGAAGACATTGGGCGAACACGGCTTGATGAACCTGAGGTCAAGCGGCCGCGTCCCAAATCAGCCCCAGCTCTCAGGCGCAGGATGACGCCAGTCCAGTCTATCCCCCTCCAAAGCTTTCAGGTAAATTTGGAAGTGTTAATGCCTGCATCAGTTCTCCTGTCAGCTGGAGATTCAACAGTGTTGGGTTTGAAGCAGATATTTAAGATCTAATAAGTATTTTTTTTTATTATGGTTTGTCTAGGTTTCTATCATCTGTACCACATTTATCTTTCTTGTTTGCTTGTTGAACAGAGCTACTCTAATGACGGAGACAGTTTAGACCAAAGGGATGTGTCGCGCTCATCTCCTAGCCGCCAATACAGACACAGTGTAGGGTTTGTTCCCACACTCTACAATGGAACTCTGCCGCCCAGTAAGTCACTCCAGAATAAAATGGTCCGTTTTCTTTCTGAGTACAATTGTTTTCATTCTCACATTAACGTTCGCAGCAAATACATTTAGTTTACTTCAGGAAATTAAACAATTAAATTTTATCCATTTAAATTGAAAAGGTAGAGGCAGGACGTCCATACTCATCATCTGACTAGAGAGCTGATTTCAGGACTGTTATATCGTTTTGTTCATGCATGGCCTGGAGCAGTTTGATTTATTCATATTATGTTATTATATGTGCATATTCAGCCAAGAAGCCCTCAAAGAGCCGATAGTATTAACTGTGTCTATATGACCAGGATTTGTAGAAATTTGTAGAAATAAATGCACTAAACAGCCAAATATAGAACAGCTGTGTGTTTTCTTTAATAAGATATGTGCTTGCTCTTTACTCCAGACTCAGTACATAGAGGTCTGTCCCCATGCACAGCAGTGACAGCTGTTATGAGGAACCCTGTTTACACTGTCCGCAGCCACAGAGTGCACACTAGCAACTGCCCCTCTGTCATCAACCAGATCTGCCATCAACACACACATCCCAGGTACTGAAGGCTTACACATGCTGCATATTTATTGGTCTATCCTTTTTAAGGTCCTGCAACACGAGAGTACACATTTCTGTTAAAGTACTTTCTGGCTGTGTGCTGCTTTTGAGCTTGGCTGAACAGTTGGGTTGATCTGATGTTAGGTTGAATGGTCACTTGTGTTAATAGCGCCGCCTTGTGGACAGCTGTCTGCTTTCTAAAGTAAGCAAGTTTCAAAGCCAGTGGAAGCCCAGCTCTTTATAACGTCAGTCTAATACATTTTTTTTGGGATGTATACACACACATGTCACACACAACCTCTCAAGATTTATTGGAGCAGAAGAATGCTTCAGTGGCACTAAGCATAACAACAGTTTTAAAGTAATTTATACTATTTAAGACATCACTTGTAATCATTTATAGATGAGCTAACTATTCATTTGTTATATGTAGGAGTATACCTTAGCATTTTTCACACACAGCACTATTGCCTCAGAGTTTGATAATGTTGTAGCACGAATATAATACATCTACCCTGTCTAAAAATAAACATGAGAAGTCCAGGGTTCCTGTTGGCCATTTGGGTGCTCTAAGCATAATTGCTTTGTGGTACCCGGCCTTCAAAAACCTCCACATGCACATTTTTAAAGTGAAACCTTATTTGCTAGCATAGATTTTCACTATCAATAGGACAGATAAGAAAACCAGAACCACACAGTAACATCACACTGTAGAACTAACTGGACGCTACTAATGCACAAATGAGCGGAAGTACAATCTTCAATAAAATAAACTAAAGATATCAATTGATGTCAACGTTCTCGCTGTTACCATTATCGTTATAATAACGTTCCCATGTAAAGCTGTTTGAATGACATTGTGTGCTAGTCTGTTATTGTTATTTAAGGTATTTAAGAGTCAGTTTTCTCTTGTAATCACCTTCATTATGAATTGCATTCAGGTATGAACAAAATTAATGCTGATTAAATAATCCAGTAACGTAAAAAGAGCTACAATGACATGAGAATGCAATTCAGTAAACGCATGAATATCTACCAAATGCAAGCAATGCTTAAATGTAAACTATTTTGATCGGTAGTGAAATTTCTACCTCAGCAGCAGCCCTGAAGCCCTGCTGCATGTTGAACTTAGAGGAGTAGATGATCAGTTTCTTACTCAGCATTGTACCCTCTCTCACACTGTGTTCTGTCTCTTGCTCTCCATCTGTCTATGTGTCTGTGTCTCAGCCCCCAACATCAAGGGCGCCTGAGTCTGGACCTCAGTGAAAAGCGTTCTGCTGACTACACGGAGTCCTCCCGCAGCAGTCGCACCTCTCATGGTACCAACTCGCTGCCGTCCAGTGCCAGACTTGGTCGGTTTTCATTTGCCTTTCACTGTCTAGATTAGTCTTTGGCTATAGTTCATGCGTTCTTATTCATAGTGTTTCATTTGGCTGAGTTGTCCTCTCTCCTTTGCAGGTTCATCCAGTAATGTACAGTATCGCACAGAAAGGATCAAAATCCCTCCCACACCACGGTATCCACGCTCAATGCTGGGCTCTGACAGAGGTACACATCTCTTACCGAGAGCCTTTTGAAGAAGGCTTTATTGATGCTGGAAAATTGCTGCAGTGTTCAGAACTCGCCAATAAATAATTGTCGGCCAAAAGCGAAGTGGATATTACTGAATTGTCCCAAAGACTGGACATGGAGGAGTCTATTTAGCATTTTCCAGGCTTATTTTAGTATATAATACAATGAAATATAAGAAAAGCATGGCATAAAAAAGAAAAGCAGGTGGTGTCATCATCGTGACGCTTAAAAAATAGAAAAACAGTCAAAATCATCGGCATTTGTTTATTTGTCAGGCAGTCTGTTTTTTGTGTCTTTGTTTGTCAGTACTCCACCCGAGTCCCAGAGAAAATTTGATCGTGTGGTGTCAAGGTCAAAGGTAAAAGTCAGAGGAAGGTCACATATGTTCTGATATAGAGTGCGTTTAACTTTAAAACAAGTGCTGATACGACTAAGTGCAAGCCACGACTAAGAAACACCAGTAGGAAACAGTTTATGGACTTTCAAATGAAACAGTTACCTTTGACCTTAAATGACCTTGAAAGGCCAAACAAGAAATGCTATCTTGTAAATCCTTCAATGAAAGTGCTTATTTGGGTAGGTTACTTTGGTCATGTCCACGCATTATAGAGCTCTTGTAAAATGAGCATGGGGTAATTAAAACCGGTGCCCATATAAGGCCTATTTGCTGCATTATCCATGCTGCGTGGTGGAGGCACCTTACACTTCACTTTCTAGTTTTAGTTTGCTTTTCTTGTTTTTCTCCATAGTATATACTAAACGTTGGAAAACTTTGGTTTGAAAGCACACTGTTGGCTACACTTTGCTTATGCTATGCTCTCAGTCCCAAAGCCACTTCTCTAACCATTAGGCCACGTCTGCCCCCGACCTGCCTTCGTAATGTTAAAATATTAGTTGGCTTTTGTACAGTTACTCTCCGCCTGTTCAGTGGATGTCTATTCAATGATAGATAATTAATTATCCTAAAATAGTAAACCAATTAATGTACACCATTCCTGTGTAATACTAATATTTTATGTTTGTAATCTTAATCTAATTTACTCTTTTATTAAACGTTTATAATCTTTATAATCTAAATTTCTGGACTTGTTTGTTAATCCTTTAATTGGTAACCGACTAGTTGTGGTGTGTGTGTGTGTGTGTGTGTGTGTGTGTGTGTGTGTGTGTGTGTGTGTGTGTGTGTGTGTGTGTGTG
>JBCNYG010000025.1:32421044-32431769 GCA_039654305.1 Porochilus rendahli
GTGCACTCTTGAAAATAACTACAGTCCTTACGCCAGTTCCAGGAACCATTCCGGTTGTTTCAAAAATATTTTTGGTTAGAAGGTTATTATTATTATTATTATTATTATTATTATTATTTTTATTATTATTATTATTATTAGTAGTAGTAGTAGTAGTAGTAGTAGTAGTAGTAGTATTAAGTATTATATATTAGCAGAAGTAGTATTAGTATTAAATAGTGAGGAGGTTCTGGGTTCAAATCTCATGGACAATTGAAGCCTCTCTCTCTTGCTTGGGTTTCATCTTCTCCGTTTCTCCGGTTTCCTCCCACAGTCCATAGAATGAGCTGTATTAGGACAACTGGCTACTTTTACTTGCCCATAGGTTTTCCTGTCCAAAGACAAGCAGACTGGGCTCTTGAGTGGCACAAGGTGCGCCACTACCACCCAGAAGATTTGGGGTTAGAATCTCGATTGGTGCATCCATCCACAGCTGGGAGCTGATTGGCGTATCGAGCATACATTCTTTTTACTGTCACTCACACATGACTGGCCAATGCGAATAGCAGGATAGTGCTTTTGACTCTCTCTCAGCACTCACACATTTGCCAAACAGCCTTCTCCTACTAGGGTCACCAGGAGGTCACGCCTATCTCAGCTGACATTAGGTGAAAGCGGGGCACACCCTGAACAGCTTGCGCGACCATTGCAACACACATTCAAAACCATTCACACTCACAACTAGGGGCAGTTTGGAACAGCCTAAAGTGTTGGAGGAAACTGGAGTACCCATAGGAAACCCACACAAGCATGGGGAGGACTTCACCCAGAAACACCCTCGCCAACCACCCAGAAACACCTTCGGACCATGGCTCTGATAGGAAAGTACTCCTTGACCGATGAAATTAAGGTAAAACCTGTTGGGCTCTTTACACCTGAGGCCCAACACACAGACAACCATTCACACACGCTCACACCGAGGAGCAATTTGGAACAGCCACATAACCTACTGTGCATGTTGGTGGGAGGAAACCAGAGGAAACCCACGCAAGCATGTGGAGAACATGCAAACTACGTAACAGAAATGTCTCGAGCCTGGGAATCAAACCCAGGACCTTCTTGCTGTGAGGCGGACTGTGAGACAACAAAACAAATATCAATAAAAAATGAAACAAAAGACTAGAAGATCATGTGACTCTGACATAAAAATGGTATAGATACTGGAGGCATGGATGGAGGGTTTCAAACATAAGAAAAGTCTTCAGGAGTTTGTGGTTCCTGGTTTATTTTTATTCTAAGTATCTCTGTAGATAAAAGGAAAAAAATAGCTTGTGCTTTCAGTGTATATATATATATACAATAATGTTCATTCATTCATTCATTTTCTGACCCGCTTATTTCTAATTAGGGTCGCAGGGAGGCTGGTGCCCATCGCAGCCGACTCTGGGTGAGGGCAGAGTACACCCTGGACAGCTCGCCAGGCCATCGCAGGGCAGAAACACGCTGACAGCTATGCATCCTACTCTTGATGAAAATCAGCAATGGTTCTTTTACATTCTCTCACCACAGACAGTGAGAGACATGGCCGGCCATTGATAACCCAGTTAGCTGCACTGGGGGGTGGGGGTGGGGGGTGTGTGGGGTGTGGGGGGGATTACTGTAACATGATATAACAGAAATTTAAAGAACAATTTTTTTCAGTGGGAGAAAACTGGAGAACCTGGAGAAACCCATGCACTGAATCAGAGTACAGACTATATGTACAGACTGCTGTGCTTGAAATGCGGGATTTAGTCCCAGACCCTAGAGCTGTGAAGAATCACTACCATATTCATATATTGGCCTCAAATGGCACAATGTATTTTTTTTGTGTAGTTACAGCCCAGATCATATATTTCCACATGACTCTATGTAATGATACCGAGCTGTGATACAGTGCTGCTGCTATTGTTCAAGAATAATCAGAATAGTGTGTAGCTGAGACACACCTCTGTTTTACTCAAACTTCAATCCACATTTATAATGCTCACACGAATTCTGAGTAGTGCTGAGGTCTGGAGCTATGTCTGACTAATTTTAGTATGAAATCTCCACTGAGCTTGGAGCTAATTTTAGCTACTGTGGCTTTTTCCAATGATTATTTGTACTAGAATATGTATTAGATGAAGCTTTTTAACAGGTGGTTTGGTAGAAAGGTAGTTTTACTCAGCATTATCTGATAACTCAATGTAGTGTGTGTGTGTGTGTGTGTGTGTGTGTGTGTGTGTGTGTGTGTGTGTGTGTGTGTGGTGGAGGAGTGGAATTGATGTAGTGTTTATGTCCTTGTGTTTGTGTACTGTGTTGTACTGCAGTCAGCACTAAGCGCTGAGTGATGGGTTGGGCCTGTGTGACAATGAGCAATTCTCCCACTCCATATGATTGGCAGCAATAAGAGAGGTTGAAATCTCTGGATGCTGCTGTTTCCCTTCTAACTACTCTTATAAGACATCTGGACAATTGTTGATCACTTCTGTCCACATCATTATTTTTGCATACAAATAAATTACATGATATTTTTCTGAGCTGTGGTGTAGTTCTAAGTTTATCAGGAGTGTTTATTGTGCAACAAAATGGCATATTTTCAGAATAGTGCACTTGTAAGTATGATGTAGTTTTTAACATACAACTAAGTGTAGTTCAGTAGGAAGTGAACAATTTTCCATTAATTGCAGCATGTGAAATGTGGGGTTATCATATATGAGTTGTGGTACGACAGTGTGAGATTGGGACAGTGGGGTGAAAAGTCTGCCTGTGATCTCTGTTTGTTACCGTTGAAGCATTTAGCAGCCGTTCACCCTGTGACCACACTGTGGTGTCTGGTTACTCTCCTTCATGCTGTTTTTATTGCCACACAAGTAATACAAGATACTGTTCTATCACATGTAGTACCATGAATGCCACTAATGGTCCATCATTTGAAAATGACTTGAAATGGGATATTACCGACATCTTATTTTTGAAATATTTCTTTTAATGATTAAAAGTTGCATTTTGTACATGGCTTTCTAGTCAGTAGCTGTATCAGTGTGTAAACTATCCCTCTTAGTCTAGCAAATGCTTTTTCTTGTTGTTGTTGTTGTTTTTTAAACATACTGTATGCATATCAAACTCTGATCTAAGGTTATCAGTGACATGCCAGGTGCAAGATGTCCTTGTGTTTACTGGGCCATATGGTCGGAACCCGTGTGCTTCGTAATAACTGCTTCTAAAAATACACTGACAATATTCTGGTATCCTCTCACCTGGATATGGAAACCTGCTGCGACGTAGCTTCCCTTCTAGTCCTGAGTGACACTGTACAGCAGGATGAGCTCCTTCTTGGACTACAGTTGGTGGAGAGCACTGCCTGTTTTCTAGATATCTTTAAGAATGCTGGATTGTTGTTTTTTCCCCCTGCGTAATCTATATTGAAAGTCACTCATTAAGCTTGCCAGATGTCTGTTCTAAGATGAGACACAGTTCAGTGGAGGTCCTTAGGGTGAAGTTACTTCATTAAAAATGAAGGTCAGAGTAAATGGTTGCTTCAACATAGCAATTTAACTACTTCATATGCTGTGTAAGATGAGCTGAATAATTGAATAGGTCGGTTTGTCTGTGAAGGCAATGACGTGAATTGCAGGTACAGTATGTGAGCACTGAGTATTTACGGTAAAAGTACGGAAATTACTGGAAAGAACTGGCTTTCCTGCATCAACAGATAGTATTTAGCTTGTGTTCTCTCATGCTACGGTTGCTCTAGCTTTGATAACGTGCCTTATTTGTTTGCTGTTAAACAGGTGTTAATTAGGTAAGTGCTCAGCATCTAATTACCAGCCGTTCATAATCCTCCATTTTAAAGGTATAAACCAGCTCGAAAATCTTCTCTGCTGCCTGATTGTTTCATTCAGTCGCTCCTATCTCTCTCTCTCTCTCTCTCTCTCGCTCTCTCTCCCTCTTTCTCTCTCTCTCGCTCTCTCTCGCTCCCCCCCCCCTCCTCCACACATTTTTCATGCAAACACCTACAGTCTACCAACCAGGTCTCTGTTGCTAAGCGACAAGCAATGTACGTCGGACTGCTCTTATGACGGTGGCATTGGTCCAGCATGGTTTTATGAGAACTGATTCTTATACTCTGCATGTTTTAGTGAAGTCTTTGCATGCTCATAAGAAATCTGTTGCCCTATTGAGAACGAGAGTGACATGAAGAAGTCTGTTGGTTTTTAGGACCGCTGAGGCGATCTCAGTAGAGTCGATGCGGTTCCCTCCACAATGGTTTAGGCCTTTATAACAAGCGCATTTGTTTTTTTTTGTTATGTCTGTTATTGGTCTTTGAATGCCTTTCAAGCTTTAACTTAGATAAGTGAATGTGACACAACATTGTCTTGTGTGCTGTACAGTCATGGCCTCATTGTTCTTAAAGCAGATATGGAAGCCATAGGACAAGCAGTGAAGGTTTTCTCACGGTAATTAAATCAGGCAGTGCTTAACTCTTAAAATTTTAGACATTTGGGTCTAAAGACATGAAGCTTGCGAAACTACTCATTGCCATTGGTTTGTCTTTTCTGAGTCTCACCATGATAGCACAAAAGGTTTGGTTTCATAAAGAGCTGACATTATACTGGAGTGTGTAAATATACATGGTGGAATGTAGAGGTGTACTATAAAGCTTCAAAATAGTGCTGCTGTACAAATGAGGGATGTATACAGCATCTACTGTTATTGTATTACCATGTGTAAGTTTCGCATATCTGTGTATATATAGAGTGATCTTTTAATATTAACAGTAAGTATATTTTTGTAGGATTACAAAAGAGCTGCTCTTTGTGTGCTGCTTTGTTTGTTGGTGACCAGCCAGTGGTAGCAGCATGAACTGCTAGTGTGTGTGGGTGTGAGAAGAAACTATGTGTGATTCACTTTTCAGATTTTCTCATAGAAAACTGGTGTCACTTCATTCTATAATTTGCTTCGACATGACCTTTTTTTCGCTGTAGTATTTTCATAGCCGGGGTAGCCGGTAAGTGGTAGTGAAATAGGGCGGGACACCCCGGGCTGCAGTCAACATGGTTAAAGTCTGTAAGGTGTGAACTGAGGTGCATGGGTCTTCGCCTCGTGTTTTCCAGCTCAGAAAAGGGAGGATGGACATGATTACATTCACACGTGGATATAAAGATCTGCTATTACAGTGTTCATACATGTGGATCTATAGCTACGGTGGTGCAAACGTCTAACATGCGCTCTCTGACATTCACATTTAGGTGTTGTTTATCCTCAGTTTATTTTCATCTGAAGTCCCCATAAATGAGTAATGTTCTCTTTTGTCACAAAAAATCATCAAAAATATAAAATGACATTTCAGAGTTTGCAGTATTCTCTGTTCTCAGGAGTTAGTGGCGTGCGAAGGTGCTGAAACTACCCCAATGGGCTGAAAGGTGCAGTCTTTCCTGTGTATTTTAATTTAAATATTTTTCCTGTATGAAGTTCACCCGCAATACCAGTGCACTGGGTGTGTGTCAAGTCTTGGTATTGCTAGTTAAAACTGATTGGTTCATGGATTAGTGGACTATGATGGAAAAAAATATTGCTTGACATGACTCTTGTCACTTATTCCAATAATTGTATGCACTGTATGAACCCCTGTCCTTCGGATCACTACCCCAGAGCCTTTACCACGGAGCCACCACTGCCCTTAGTTTTATGTTGTGTACTTTGTTATTTCTAAAAGTTATGCACTTTACTTTCTGCATTTGTATCTGCCTCATCAACTCCACATTGTAACAGTGCCTATGTGTCTACGTCCCTTTGTTTCTGAAATAGAAACAATTTTAGTTTTAACATGGGAAATGTGTGTCAATAAAATTTTGTGACCTTGCTCTGACCTTGGCCTTTAACCTTGACATTGCAAAAATCAAATCATCTATTGGATAGATCTCTAGTGTCCACACAAAGTTTGTTGAAAATCAGTTCCCGGGTGTGGTCACATGATGCTTCATCTGGACAGACAAACTGACTCACAAACACAACATGCTTACAGTGCCTCAGCCAAAACTCCATTTTGGGCAGATTTAGCTTACCAAATAATTTAGATTATGGGTATATGAGTTTGAGATTTCTAGAAAGAATGAATGAAAAAAATTTAGATTTGCAATGTCTAAATGCTCAGATGGTATAAGGGTATAAAAAGGGTATAAACAGACAAAAGTATATATGTGCAAATATAACTTACAGAATTTTTTTCTCCTCAAAAAAAATAAAGTGGCTCAGTGGTTAAGGCTCTGGCTTACTGAACCAAAGGTAAGGTGTCCACCTGTGAAATCAATTTAAAGAGTTTTTAATTATCGGTTGCTACATGTTTGTGTTTCTGAGCATAAATTCAGGAGCTTGTCTGTATAACCTGACTTTCTACAGAAATCCAAACAGGATTTGAACATAAAGCAGCCTTTACTAGGTGAATCCTCAAAGGATTTCAGCAGTTATGCAAAATGAAATAATTCATTTTGCCCCCAAGGTTTTTTCATGGGGTTTCCCCCCTTGTCATTTGTTATAGAAGGAACCAGAGAGTTCACAGGTGCCACATGAACGCTCTGGGAGTGGGTGGACAGATGTGAAGCAGCTGCGACAGAAGCTCTATATTAATTAACACTAGAGTGAAATGTGTCCTCTGAGTTTGTTCACTCATCATTATTAAATAATTTGTCCTGGCCAGGGTTGCTGTGGTGTCAAATGTTTTTATATTGTTTGAGAAGTACAGCCATGCTCAATTTGGGAAAGTTTTGTTGGCAGGTACAAAAATGATATCAGATCTATATAAATATCAACCATTGCACTTTTAGTACTCAAATACCTATATAGTGCACCTCTTTATCACACCTTCTGTAACTGGCTACTGTTGGAGGAAGCTGTAAATACACAGAAAAATGAATGTTCAGGCACAGTGATGTGGTGGTTAGAACTTCCACCACACAGCATGAAGGTGCCAGGTTCGAGCCCCATAGCCATTGATTGCATGTTGCGTGGGTTTCCATGGGTGCTGCGGTTTCCTCCCACGGTCCAAAAACATGCCCATTAGGATAACTGGATAGCCCATGCGACATGGTTGCGTTCTGTTGGTCTGTGTGGGCTGTACAGTGCCTTTGCCTGTAGTCAACTGGAATTGGCTCCACTGACCCTAATAAAGGGTAAAGCAGTTCACAAAATGAAATAAAGGCTTCCTTATTAATAAAGAATTACTAGTCAGGCTAATTGTCACCAACTGAGAAAAGGCCATGAGAACCTACACTTTGACAGGTAACAGTTGAGTTGGGTTTGCGGCTGCGAAGTGAAGCAAGAGCTTTTGGGAGCTGCTTGTGTGTGCTATTACAGTAAGTGAAAAAAGTGAACTCATGTGACTGAGGGAGGGCTGCCGTGAAAGGTTTTGCCTCCAAACAGGCCTGTGGTGGGATTTCCACTTTGCAGAACATGAAAGCTCAGCTGCCTTCAGAGGAATGACCTTTCACATGCACTGCTACACTGTCTCTACTTATAGCACATCGCCATACACATGCCTTGTGGGCAGGGAGGCGTAGGTATGCTGTACATACATATGTCTTTTGAAAACAGCTGTGTTCATCCAGTCTGCAGAATAAAGTATATCCAAGATTAATCCATCGCAGCGCCAACACACATACAACCATTCACACTCACACCTAGGGGCAATTTGAAACAGCCATTTAGCCTAATGTGCATGCCTTTGGACTGTGGGGGGAAACCAGAGTACCTGGAGGAAACCCATGCAAGTACATGGAGAACACACAAACTCCACACAGAAAAGACTGAGCCGAGCCTGGGGCTCAAACCTGGGATACGTGCTACAAATACGCCACTGTGCTGCCCTCATACATTGTGAGCAGTATTAAACGTATGGCTATGCCTACTTCCATTTTATTGTAGCATTCTGTCTGATGCTGGGCATCTGTTTTCTGCTGTGTTGTTTGTTCGTGACAGTACAGCAACTTCCTCCTCGATTTTAAGTGAGTGCATCCATCAGAGGAGAAAAAACGGGAAGTGCACAAAGATAGAGGTAATAAAAGCAGCAGCAGTTGAGATCAGTATTTTCCTGTGAGTTAAGCTGTGGCCTTTCCAGTGCACCGGCTTCATTCAGCCTTTATCCCCTCTCTGCTGATTTATGATGTAGCTGGCAGTAAAGAAGGGATGTGATGCTTTGTGGTGATCACATGATGGATTGCTCATGGAAGAGGTGTCAGGCATTATGATATTTTTAAAAGAGTGGTGCAGTAGGAGTGTCAGTGTTGTGTTACTCTGAGGAAGTGCTTGTCGGTTGTAAACACATGCCATCACAACAGCAATTTTGGAAGCTGGCTTGCTCTCAAAATTTAAGCCCAGCCATTAAAAGGTTCGTTTTGTTTGGATGTGGTCAATCCTGGGGACTTTCAAATACTTAAAGCAACTGTGAGAAAAGACCTCATCTATCTCTAAAAGAAACACAAGCCTGAAATACTTCCCATCCATCCTTTCATGAAATATTAAAAGGCTCCAAATCCTGACTTGAACTTGGTAATGATCCAAATTACCACTGAGTCAAAGTCAGAATTATTCATATGACTTATCACAGAATCTGACTCAGATCTTGAGGGCTTTTTGGTGTTTCTTTTAAGTTGCTCAGTTATGAGAATACGTTATGGGCAAATTACAATCCGGAGTCACTGTTGTCTTTTTTATGCGTGGGTCCATCAGTAACAAGGTCACAGTTAAAAATGTAATTGTGCAAAGATCTTTAGTCTGATATCTTTGAGTAAGGCTTTTTACTGTCTGTAAAAATTAATCGAAAGGTCATTTTACAGGTCTTTTATTAGGTAGCTTTTAGATAAGGTCATCGATTTGCACAGGTCACCATCACCGGACTGTTAAACGCTTCCGCTTTTCCCTCTCATGTCTTTAGGAACAGGGCTAGGTCAAACCCTCTTTGATGCTCTGTGCTTTTCATCATTTTCACCATTTAATACAGGGGCTGACTGTGACACAGGTGTCTGGCCCATCTTAAAGCAATAATACAGCTGATGGTCCTATTTGTAGGCTTATTGCAACACTAAAATTTCCATCTTTTCACGTTTTGAATAAAAGAATGGAAACGGGGCGGGTTGGTGTTCTTATAACAGTGTACTGGTAAAAGAAGAGTTTATTAGTGCTGGGTGCAAGCAGGGACTAATGACCGGCACGACTACCTGCAACAGCTTCTGATTTCTCTTGATTTGGTTTATCTGTCTGTAATCAGATTGAAATTTAGTTGCTTTTTTTAGTTCATAGAGGAGGTATGTTTTTTCCACTTTTTTGACCCATAAATGTTGAGATTGTTGAATAATTGCATTAGACGATGCCAGAGGGTCAAATAACGAGGTTAGCGCATTTTAAAGTTTTCCCTTTGGGCTGTTTGAGCTGGATGTAAACACATTATCTATGATATATTATTCATATTTTTATAATCATTTCACGCTAATCTATTATCATTATACACATGCTTTCAGGCAACCAATCAGAGCAGAGTAGACATAGAGAGTGGAAAGACCACACGTGGGAGGAGGAAGCCAAACTGGCTACCAAGCGTGCATGCACAAAATCAGCATTTCAGAGGGAGGTGGGCAAGCAACTTGGATTAGGATTAGTACCTTGGTACTGGTGTCTGAAATGAAAAGGTCTGAAAAAATAATATCTGTGTGGCATGGTGGTGCAGTGGTTAATATGTTCGCCTCACCGCAAGAAGGACCTGGATTCGATTCTTGGGCTCAGGAGTTTCTGCGTGGAATGTGCATGTTCTCCCCATGCTTGCGTGGGTTTCCTCTGGGTACTCCGGTTTCCTCCCAAAGTCCTAAATGGCTGTTCCAAACTAAGTGAGAGTGTGAATGGTTGTGTGTGTGTTGGCAGTGCGTTGGCCTGCCGAGCTATCCAGGATGTGCCCGACCCTTACCCAAAGTCGTCTGAGATAGGCACCAGCCTCCCTGCGTCCCTGATTAGGAGTAAGTGGCTTAAAGAAAGAATGAATGAATGAATGAGCATGATATCTGATTTTTAAGCTGTCGTTCATTGGACACATTGATGAAACGACTGGAAAATAATCTTTAAATCTTTTATAATCTCTGAAAGCATGAAATACACAGAAATGTAATTGTTCTGCAGTGTTTTGCATAATTATTTATTGTTAACCTCCATTCATACAGTAGTTTTGTAGGGATATATGTTGGGTTTATTGTCTGTGAACATACGCCATGTATGCACTCTTCCTTTAAGATGGCAGACCATGATGGTCAATATTATGTGATAAGAGGTAAAGCTGTTTTAAACGTGGTTGTTCCTTTGAGCCTTTGATTAATAACCAGATTCTTTTCTGCATTAAGGATGGGTTATATATTGTGATATAGTGTGTGATGTACTTGATGTATTGTGGCTCGTCCATGTGCGATGTAGGCAATGGCTTCATGGTTAATACACACTGTCACAAAATGTATTTAGGTCGTTGCCATGACACTTGATGAGGTGAGTCACTTTTGTTGCTCTCTGTTATGGCAGTCTGCCTCTTACACATAAAGAAGGAAAGAACTCGCATACATCTCGCATACATCTCGCATTCTGGGTGCATTCGAAACTGCTGTCTCAGGAGGGAGTCTAACAAGACAGCTAGGCATCAAAGACCGTTCATGACGGAGGAAAAGAGATGATGTACAAGCTTCATATAGAAAT
>JBCNYG010000025.1:32448120-32472573 GCA_039654305.1 Porochilus rendahli
ACACACACACACACACACACACACACACACACACACACACACACACACACACACACACACACACACACACAAATAACTGTAGCGTTTCTTTCATGCTTCCATGCTGAAATCCAAGGTTTTAAAGTACCTTCAGTAGGTGTTGATATATTGGACTTGCTTAGTTCAAACATGGACTAAAAGAATATATTCTTTGACACCTATAATTATCTCTATAATTGAGACTTGCTCACTCTTAATACTATAACAAGATCACTTACACTCCCTGGTACTTTACTGGCTGTCTATTAAATATTACTTTACAGCTACTTGTCAATCATCATAATAAACAGTCTAGCTAGTTTTTATTTATTTATTTATTTATTTTTGTTTTTGCTCTATCTGTCGTGTGTCCCAATGGAAATGGTTAGATGGGCTTTCAGACTGATACAGGAATATAAAAAGTTGCACTGTGCTTGTATATTATATCACACAATCCTTTAATGAGCTGTTTCTTTTTGGTGTTTTTTTGTTCAGTTTACCCAGTTATGGTAATTCTTCCATTTCTACCTCTTTCAGTTTAGCTACATCTTCCAACTCAGGCCACTTTAAGACATTCGAGTCAGCTATCAGTTAAATGATATACAGTTACATAACTGCTGACACAAACTTTTCTCAATATTGTAAAACAATGTTCATTCATTCATTCATTCACTCATTTGCGGAACACTCTTATTAGGTTATGGGGAGAATGGAGCCTCTTCCAGGGCCAACACACACAACCATTCACAATCACCATCACATCTAAAGTAATATTTTTAACAGCCAGTGAGCCATACAGAAATGTCCTCTCCAAGCTCAGGACTCGCACCCGGCACCTTCTCGCTGTGCGGCAGACGTGCTAACCACTACACCACCATGCCGCCCAAAACCACAATGTTTTTAAAATGAATGTTTGTCTTCTTTAAAGTTTTAGATTAAAGTACATGATGGAGCCAGTATATAAAATACTAAGAATGAAAGTTCCTTGTATCTTTATTAAATCAATAAAAGCGATTTAAGAGACTACTTCTCCAGCATCTGTTATTTGCTTTATTTGCCAAAGGATCTGAATTGATTGCAACTAGTGTCAAATATATTAATCATTTAATCTAATAAAGTACTCATAATGCATTTAGGGAAAGTGCACTCTGCCCTTTGAGAAAACAATATTGTGAATATAGTACATTCACACACTTTACCTTAGAGCCATCATACATATTCATAAACCTTTATTATAAAAGCTTCACTGGAAGCTTTGCACCATTAGAAGTCTTTTCTCAAATGTGGTTTCTCATCTAGTCTTTGCAACAACCATAAAAACCCTTTAAGACTAATAGCATTAAATCAAATCAGAAAAAATCTATCAAGGCAACAATATTCATCTAGGAAACTGAATATGCTGGAATGATATGCCTGTGTCCTAACTGTCATACTTGTGATTCCTGGTAATTACGTACCACTTTAATGTTTTTTTATTTTAATTGTTAAAAAAATGATGCAAATAAAGTTGCCCTACTTTGCATCTTACTGATGTGAAGGTCAGGGGTTCATGCCCCACTATCACCAAGTTGTCACTGCTTAGATTTTATTTTTTTGTTTTACGCATTTCTGAGCAGTGTCTGAGCCTCTATATTTTGGGTTACAGTTTCATTATTAATAAAAAATCTGATTTTTACTGGTGATGCCCCAGGCTTTTTGGGTCTCCTTTGGGGGGATGGACACGGGACAACCATCCAAATCATGTGCAATGCCTATGGGACTCCGATAAACAGCTCCACTATAACATGTCAGTTTTACTGTGGCCTTTGTGGACTGTGGACTATAGCAAGTTATCAATAGGCCTTTCATCAAAAAGGGTGAAATGTTTTCTTGTTTAAATATAGACAGTTTTCATATGATGAACAGTACATAGGCACCCTCTTTTTTATTTCTTTTTTTATGTTATAGGAAAAACGTTGTACATTAATAAAGAAATCAATATATTACATAAGAGACCACTTTTCAGTCAAAAACATGATATGGCTGCTGGGTTTTGGTGCAAATGTTGAAGCAAGTGTAACAGTCATAATTCCTCCTAAACCTGTACCTAAGACTACTACATTTTTTAAAGCAAAGGGTCATCACAACAAATATTAACTTTTATTACTGTATTTGCCCTTTTGCACAGTACTGCACTTATTTTGTCAATGGACTTTGTATTTGTCCATGACTGTATGCCCTTGTTGAACATGTCATTTTAGATTTAGTCCCCCTTCACTGTTATAATATCATCCACTCTCCTGTGAAAGCTTCCACAAGAGACTGGAGTGTGGCTGTCAGGATTTATGCTCATTCAGCTACAAGAGCTTAGTCTTCAAGTTCCAATAAAGACAATTCTTATTACAAAGACATCCTACACATCTGTGCATTTCCATCTTTGTGGCACCAGTTTGCTAAAGGCTAACATACACTATAGGTATGACCATAGTAAAAGAAGACTATAGAGATAATGTGCCTAGATTTTTGTCAAAAAAATAAGGAAATGATGCCACTGATTTGCACTCACTCCACAGGACAGCAGATTGCAGTGATTTTACGGTGGAAGTATTTGGGCATTTTTCAAATAATATCCTTTTTTTCTACTTCTTATTTATTTGTTTCTTTTTTTTTCATGGTTTGGGAAGCTTAATCTATATGTCTAATATAGCCATCTCTGTCTGTCAACCAGGGGAACACACTTTGTGTTTTCTTTCTGTAACTTCACTGAGATAACTAATATTTATTATGTTAGGTTTTTATGTTTGGATGTAAGTTGACCACTGGATATCTCCACAGGGCTACCTGTACAGTAAATATGAATTTTATTGCAGTTTTTTAGTGCACAGAGAAAGAAATGGACAATTAACAGTGTACAGTGTAACTACAATACCTATGGCTCCAGCATGCACACTAACACAGTGATTAACAGCACTATGTATGTGTATAGAAGTGTGTTCTATATCCCCCAAAGTTGTGCATGTTCATGTTTTTTTCTCTAAACACTAAACTGAACAATTTAGTTTACAAATCATGAACGTGAATGTGAGCAGCATTTACTCTGGTCACAGTGAAGGCTGTTTTATGGTACTTGCATGATAACTTCATAGTCAGGGTCCAGCATTGGCTGGTGCTAGTGGTGCAGACGAATCTACTACCTCTGGAGCCAGCTTGTTTGTGAATTGGAATCATTTTATGAACAAACAAGTGAAGACAATGAAATGATGGAAAAAAAACACATGTCTTTGTGCAAATTCTGCCACATCTGCATCAAATGCCTTGAAATGACACAAGTTGAAGTATTGAAGCAGGCATGAGTATCAGGCTACAACTTATAGAGCAACACAAGAAAGGTAAAACTATAAAATAACAAATGCAAAGTACATTCAACCAAGTAGAGATAAAAGCATTTTGTAATGGACCTGTTGCCTTCCTGCACCAACAACAGCTTGTACTGTACCACATTGTGGGAGGTCAGCATTAAAACATTTACATACAACAATTAACATAAACATGCTCATTAAATTGGCAACCATTTGCAGCCATCCAGTAACATCATGTGCCTTCACGAAAACAGGTAAAGAAAAAACAGGAAAAAAATCACTAGCAATATTACTGTCTTAAAGACTAAACTGTCTACAATAGATACTATGTGCACAACAGCTGATTGCTGGTCAGCTGTGAACAAGGCATTTATTGACATTGTATTCAAGGCATACTATTAAAAAAGAATAGTCAGGTTTTTTTTAAATATAGAACAATTTAATGTGAACTAATTCATTTTTGCAACTGTAAGCATAGTAAAAAAAAATAACTATGAACGTGAATAAGTTAATTTGGAGCTGTGTGATCTGAACTTTTAACCAGTTCATTTTAAGTGTTATCTGGCACAACACTGCAATTACTACAGGTATGATAGTTACCCTGGGTTTACACTGGGGCATGATGCCCATGATCTGAACGTTAAAAAAAAGTGCAGAGCTCCATGATTTAGGAGCAGGCTTGGAGCACGATCGGGGATTAAAAAGGAGACAGCTCACATTCAGTAGATGAAACTTCAAGGAATTGTGTTGCCAAGTTCATCAAGATCCCCTCCAATGGCACATCAAGGTCTGTTACACTCTATTACATTCTGTTAAGATCTGTTAAGCTCTACTGTGCTCTTCCACGCTTCCCACGATCGATCACAAGTGGCATCAAACAGGAATACATCATAACAATTGTGGCAAAAAATTTTCAAACATTTTGCCACGATCAGCGCAATCATCCCGAATTCACCAACTTCCCTCAAAATCATCACAATTCGATCCCATGACACACAGCCCCCCCACTCATCAAGATTCTCTCAAATCGCAGAAATCGTGCCCCAGTGTAAACCCAGGGTAAGTCAGTGTGGCTGCAATGTCTGAACAAAGTATCACAAACCTTGAATTCCTGACTTTCATAATTCAACCGAAGTGTACAAACCCAGTGACGTGTAAATGAATAGAGGCAATTAATCAGTATTTAATGGTTTTTTATAGATTAACTTGTGAGTAAACTGCTTAGTACAACTTCAAAAAACATTTACCATTTCCAGTTTAGGTAAAAATGTAATCATTTGTCTCACATTGTAAACTTGACTCCACTCTGCAGGGTTTTCTCTATTACTTCAAAAGGGACTTATCATTTTTTTTCAAAGAGGCCATTCAAGTGCTCACTTACTCCTAGCAGATTAGCATATCTGTGCCATCCAACCCCTGCAACTGATCCAGAATGCAGCTGCAATATTTGTTTTCAGCTGTTCCAAATTCTCCCACATTAACCAATTGCTGGACTCTTTTCACTGCCTATATTAGCTGCTTACAACAGATTTAAAACACTGATACTCATCACCAAAATCCAAAAAATGTACCAGCCCCCAACTACCTTAACCACAGGACCCTGTGCTCATACCTTTTTTTCATAGTGTACATCATATTTTTTAATCACACTGTGTATAGTACCTGCCAAAATTTCAATTCAATTACAATGAGTTGGTGTGTCCAAATGTTTGACTGGGTCTGTATATTCATGTAACGTTCTCATATGAGGTCCTTTCGTATTACTCTTTTACCAAACTGCTTCCTGTTTAAAACACTGATCAGGTTTAGTAGTTATCCTTACAGAAAGAGTTAGAAGAAAACACAAGGCACAAAGCATTAGAGTTTGGGTTTTAGAAACTTAAGGCAGCTGGTGCTGGCTGTCTGAACTGCAAAGGCACCGACTGATTTCAATGAAAACTATTTCTTCACCAAGCACTTGAAATAACAATTATGGGAGAAATTAAAGACAAGTTGGACAGGTTTTTTGTTAAAAATCGCCTGGAAAAAAATACTTGAATCACACAGTAGGTTTCCCACAATGTAGGCATATAATATGTGCCAATCACTCATCAGAGAATTCTTTAAAATTTCCCATTAGACAATGTGATGGTGCACTGTGTACCTCAGATAAGGCATTTGCGGGAAAAAGTACCATTCCCATCTTGAACAGACGACTGCAGTGGTGGCTTAGTGGTTATGGTGATGGGTTAGTGATCCAAAGGTCAGTGGTTCAACCCCCACTACCACCACTGTTGGGCCCTTGAGCAAGGCCCTTAACCCTCAATTGCTCACTTAATTGTAAGTCGCTCTGGATAAGAGTGTCTGCCAAATACTGTAAATGTAAACAAGTATATGCTGTTCTTTCACATTTTTCTCCTAGCTTGTCTGGTTAACAGTCAGGATGTTCTATTTATTCCAAACAATCCCAAACACTCAGGGGTTTCAAAATTCTCAGAGGCTTTTCTGACAAAACATGAAGCAGGCATATGAGCTACATTGGTACTACAACTCCCGGCATATCAAATCAAGCTCAAACTCTTCCGACCATACTTTGTTTTGCCAAAGTAAAACTTTTTTTTTTAACCAAAATATTGCAGTTTTATCATGACAAGTTTGTTTGTGTCTATCAGACAGTGCAGTTTTAAAAGTTTTCTGAAAAGAGCAGTTACCTGTACTCTTCCTGAGTGAAGATGGGAATGGCGGAAGGTTGCAGGACAGTAATTTCCACCAGGGTCTTATTGGATTTCACCGGCACCCCGTCATCATACGCAATAATCACAAGCTTCAAGGTGACAAAAAAAAAAATACATTTTAGAACAAAACCAGAGGGGTAAAAAAAAAAGGTGATACAAAAGACAGAAATTCCTCTGAGATGAAGATGAGCTGCAGCTGCTCAAAAACACAGTTGCTATAAAAAGAGATTTCATAAAAAGCTTAGAGCTGTGATGTTCGAGGGGATGTATGTACTTACAGTGAATTTGGTGTTTGGATCTTCATTGAGGTTGACCCTTGTGCGAATATTTCCTGTGTCTTCCTGTACTTCAAAGATACTGGCACTATATGGAAATTGCTCCAGGTCTACTTTATAGTGCACTCGACTGGCTGCTGTGCCCTTTAAGAAAAAAACATTAATAGAATTTAGTTGCTGGTTACTTTGTACAAACAATTAATTATTGTCCTTACCTTATCAGAAATTTGTAATGCAATAGCATTCATTATGATCAGGTACTTCTGGTACTGTTAAGGCAGGAAGTCATATGATCAGTGTCTCTTAAGGTGTTTCATAAATAACTTTTTTTTAGTTCAGTCAAAATGTTTATATACCGACCAATATGCTACTTTAAACAATATGAAGTGGAACCCCCATATTAGCGGTTTTAAATTTTTATTATTCGTTTCTGCTTCTTGCTGTTGTTGATATCAATGATGATGTTTTTTGTGTGTAATTTATAAATAAAACTTTATCATCCATGCAATTTGCCTTGGAAAAAAAAGTAGCACGTTAAAATTTTGTGGAAACACCATCAGTCTTGATTATAGCACCTAACTGCTATGGCACTTTTGCTTCAGTTGGTCAGGTCAAGGTTTAGCAACATTATTTGGCATAAAGTGAGGTCAGCTGATGAACTCAATGTCCTGGTTATCCCAACAATTTACTTTTATTTTCTGAGGGAAGTACATTTGGGGTTGAAATAGTGAAAGAGTGGTTCAGGGAGCACAATGAATTATTTTCATGCATGAAATGGCACAACAGTCCTGACCTTAACCCTAATGAATGTCTGCTGGAGAAGACTTAATGCAGTGGTTTGATTTTTGTGATTTTTGTTTTTAAGTTTGTTGAAACAACTAAACAAACATTGGTGATTTCTGACGATACTCACCATATCTCCATACACAAAATATAAGATTGTCACTACAATCAATATACTCTTATATGAAAATGACAATCACCCGTATACTGAAAAGTACTACATTGCATTTTAAAACGTGTATGTGTTGCTACATTTCACATATCTACCCTGACAGGAAAACATCAGAATTGATGTGCATTTTTAGCCCGATTATTCATACTGAACTAGACATCTAGTACCTTATTTGCATGTTCCATTCCAGTTGCTGTTTTTCAAGTCTTTTGAAGCTGACATGCTTTGTTGCACTGACATATAGTAATACAGGCCTACAACCCTACTGTGCCACAGACAATATGGATAATGAAGGAAAGTGACAAATAAAGACAACGGGTGGGCTCTCAGAGCTGTCGCGAGCCTAAATTCATTCATCAACCCTTACACTGCAGAGATACATCTTATAATAGTGCTGGGTTTCTTAGGTGCCTAATCCATAAATGACTCATCAAGTAATCGTGGAGTATTCAGGGTGAACAGAGCAAGCTGTGAAGATTAAAAACATGACTGCAGCTATGGCATGCTGCATCTTGTCAAAGTTCACAATCTCTTTCATTTACTTTCTACCATCACAATCCCAGCATGTGGTAGATTCCTATTAACATCAATTCCATCATGTGCTTTCAGTTTAAGGAAAGATTTAAGGATAATTATATCTTACCTAATAAACAAATTAAGTGCATTTAGAAGAAAGTGTGCAGACTGGAAAAGTTTTTTCTTAATTAATTGGTTTTACTTTAGTGTGAGCGAATACAGCTGATGAATAAAACACACAAGGTTAAAGATGGTAGCGCAAATATGAAGAACCCGTCAGGCGCTTTAAAAATATGTGCAATGAGTTTATTTCAATAAAATAAAATAAATAAATATACTTAGAGGGGCACTCAGAATGCAAGGAACCTCTGTCAGGCATAAATGGATTATTATAATGTGGCATGGGTATAATTAAATGTGTCCACCTAGTGGGTATTGGATGAAAACTTAAATTAAATATTTATTCATTTATTTTCTGAATCCTAATTAGGGTCGCGGGGAAGCCATCTCAGCTGACTGTGGGCGAGGGCAGAGTACATGACCGGCCTTTGATAACCCAGTTAGCTACACTGAGGGGACAGCAGTGACAACTTGGTGATAGTGGGGCTTGAACCCACGACCTTCGGATGTGTAAGCAAGCACCCTACTACCGGGCCACCACTGTTCTCTTAATTAAGTATAAGAATATAAATTAATGATAAGGATTTTTTGGGGACTCTGTTTTTTTTTTTTCAACATGATCCAAAGCACAGACAATCTCCAATTTTCTATCTTTCTTTCTTTCTTTCTTTCTTTCTTTTTTTCTTTCTTTCTTTCCGTTTTTCCAGGCCCAAGCCTTACCCCTCCACCAAGTGTGATGCAAACCAGAAGTTTTTGTGTAATTCTGATAATAGAAAAAAAAAACCTTTATGAATGGCATATTTTATAAAAAGTATTTAATAAAATCTTGTTTCAGGATTGTGATCCTGTTCTGCTCCAAAATGTTATGGGATATTGCCAACCCCATACTCCATCCCTCCACCAAGTTTAATGAAAATCGGTTCAGTAGTTTTTGTCTAATCCTGCTAATAGGCAAACAAACAAACAGATGCGAGTGAATACATAACCTCCTCCATCAAGCAGTAGCAGAAGTAATAATAAAAAATAATAAAACCCTGTCCAACGATTCCCACCTCAGACAGAATAAAACCAATTTGTGGATTATAACTGTTGCCAGGCCTGTTCACAACAAAATCACAAAAATAGTTCAGCTACCATAGTGTACATTTTGCTACATCAATCATAAAAGATGGTATGACTACAGGGAACCTGGGCAGCTCAAAAGGATCCAAAAATACAATAGTATAAATGGACACTTACAAAATGATTGTAACATCCAGTATTCGCCAAAGACAAGATAAAAGAACTCATTCACGACTGGTGCAGCGACCATTAGGACTTTTTTAAGAAGAGCTTAATAGTGAGACTTAGACTTGTACCTGCACTAAGCCTCCTCAACAAATGTTTCAACAGGATGATGGCTAGCTGCTCTGGTGACCTGCGATAGAGTATAAACACACCAGCCAAACATGAACTGCCCAATAATTCTAATGTTATGTGAGCCAGATCTGTCCCTTTTTCTTATGGGATACTGAAGTCAGACAGGGTAAGCACATTTGAGGCGTACATCACAAAAGTGTATTAGAAAAATGGCCCTTATTGCATCAGGTTGTTTTTAGGCAAATTCTTATGTATGCCCAGTGAACGTTCAACGGATCCTGAAAACCCAGTTTTAACCAAACACCATGAGATGGTTTCATTAGGAGACCAGCTGTATATTCTCTTTATCACAACACTATTAGTTCACCAGCTTCTCATACCAGGAGAGTTGAAAAGACTGATTATTTTTATCTGAATTAAATTGATCTGCCCTGCTGTTTAATTCTAACTCCCCTGCATTGTACACAGCTAGCTAGCAAACTTTACTAATGTAACTAACTGGACACTTTTTTGCCACAACAGTTTTAATGGCTCATCTCATTAGATGACATGCAATAACTTATTGCAGATTCTGACAGAACATGTTTTGAACATGTTGTTGCATTCTCTCTGTAATGTTAACATAAATGGAACACTATGTATATAACTCTTTAATGCCATGTTAAAGGAAGCAGAGCTTCCCTTGTAGTCTTTGAGCAGACGCCACTGATCCAATAGTACCTGTGTGAGCATGTGAATGAAGTAAAATCGGAAACTGTGCAACAACCGTTTTGGATGTAAAACAAAAGATGAGGAGTGCTGTGAGGGTTGCGATCCCACAGATCATTTTTATGAATTAATCTAGGATTCGCATTAAAAATTCAACCTCAGGTATTTCAAAAGCTATTGGAATTCCAGCCTTGTTACAACAGGTCTATATTCCATAGCATCATCAATGACACATTGACCCACACACCATTCACACTCACACATAGGGGCGATTTGGAACAGCCAATTAGCCTACTGTGCATGTTTTTGGACAGTGAGAGGAAACAGGAGTACCCGGAGGAAACCCACACAAGCACAGGGAGAACATGCAAACTCCACACAGAATCTCCTGAGCTGGGAATTAGCCTCTTTATTTGATGAAATATAAATGCATTTGTACTACTGAGCTGAATATACAGTGGTGTATTTTGTGTACAGCAGTGTCCAAAATGCCAATGTTAACATGTTCTAATACCATAAATTATCCCCCAGTTCTTTCACATTGCACGTATTGATGTGTTTCTTCTACCAGCTATCTGTAGCTCCCTGTAACATTATTAAAATACTGATGCTTCCCCACCAAACAAAATAAATAAATAAATAAATGACCAGTTCCCACCTAGTTGAAAGCACTTATCAGCCATAGCCTGCATCATGCTTTCTTGGAGACTCAACACATCATCCTTCAAGGTACAAAGTAAAAAATTATGTCAGTGCTTTTCTCTCTACTGGAAGCAGCTTCCCCCGCCTGTATGTGTAGCTGAGGCTGCCTTCAAACATCACTAAAAACATAAAAATAAAAATCCTGTGAGTTTTAAATCCTGAAATTATGACATTTCTTAGCTAGACAGTATTCTTGAACCCTGATCTATTTCTACTACCATGATGTTCATAGTTTTGATAAAAGCTTCAATGCACTTCTGTGAAGCCTATTTCACACATACATGTTTATTTGTGGCATTTTGCATTTTGTCCCATTATCAGAGACCGTGGATGGTTGTGGAGGTTAGACATGGTCACTGCCAAAGTACATTCACTGTACATTCACTAGATCATGCCCAAAGCAAACAATTCCTGTACGCTGGTACAATGCCCAATGTTTGTCATTGTCATGATGTTAATACATTTACCGCGATCATTTTACACCGTTGCACATCCAGTTCATACCCCTTTGCCTCCATGATGTCCAATCTCCACTCTTCCAGTTTTCCACAAGATTTTGTGGTGTGACTTAGGAATTTGTGCTCATTAAGCCACAGTAGTTTTAGTGAGGCCAAGCAAAGCGGCCTGGACTGTCGACGGAATCCAGATTCATCCCAAAGGTGTTCAGTAGTGTTAGGATGAAGGCCCTGAGCAGGCCATTCGCAGACTTTTTCTCTGTCAGCCTTGACAAATCAAAGTCTTCCTGTATCTCACTTTATGCACAGAGATCTCATTCTACAATATTTGGGCCCTGCAGTTTCAAGAAAGAAAGTTATACTGCTATGGCTATCCTATGCAGTATTGTGCTTTTATATTTTGGCAACAGTTTGGTGAAGATCTGTAACCCACATATTGGTGTTATGAGTCCATATGCTTTTGGCCATATGGTGTATGAAGGTCTCTCCTATGATTGATTTACCAGTCTTACAGCGCCAGTGCATAACTGTTTTATTATGCTGGAAGAAGAGCCTTATCACAACCCCTGCATGAAAGCTGAATAATCTGATTAGGAAGTCTGTATTGAGAGTCCCTGGAGGCTATACCCTAACAAACAAAGTAAACAGACTCCCACTCTCTGTGTACCACTCTGGTTAAACAGAGATGTGTCTTCACTAATAGACTGATACTGAACTGTGGAAAGAAGCATTATTTTATATCTGTCTGACTGTGGCAATATGTACACAGCTGAAGTGTTTCTTTCAGTTCACACTAGCACAAAGAGCATTGTCACTAAATGAAAGTGACACTCTGGGTTACAGCCCGATATGTTGACATGTATGACAGCCCATAGGTTCGACAGTTACAGCCCATTGTTCCAGCAGCCCTAACTCTAACCCCAACCCAACTGAATTGAGTAAGGTACCTAACTGATTAAAGCATGGTGCCCAGTTTATATGAGTAGGGCTGTCCGGGGACCAGTGGGTTGTCGGATCATAGAGCCGTCCCAGACACTGTGCCTATGAAAGCTAAGAAAGAGATAAAATATATAAAAACTTCTTTCAACCTAACTTCAGCTACAGTAGCTTGAGTCTTTTGGAGTACTGGTAAAATCCTTGCGAATGCGCTCAATAGTTGTAAACACAGAGATTGAGTAATAGAAATACCCTATCTCATCCCTCAAGTGGTGGCATCCATGGTGTATGTGACGTCAGTGGATTGCACCTCTTAGCCGACTGTGTGAACAAGTATTTATGGTCGTAATGTTTGATGCATTTTTAGATTACAAATAATGGGGTAATAAATAACGATGTATGTTTCACGTGTTACAAGAACACATACAGTTTGGCTTATACCTTTTCCACAATAAATCTTGCTCAAACTAATCTGCATCTTTCTTGTAAGATTCAAGTTGCACAAACATTTGAGGGTTATGAAATCCATAAAAGGCTATATAGGAATTAAAGTTATTCGACTCCACTTTGAGCAAGCTGCTGTCTGTAACCTTAATAAACTGTGTTTACGTCTTTGAAGCATGTGAACTAGATCCATAGATACTGTAGCAATGCTTTACACTGTTAATCGTCTGTTTTCCTTTCCTTCACTAAAACTTTGCATTCGAATTCATGCTGACACCGTGACAGTAGCTGTGTGGTGAATTTTGATGGAAAGGCAAATATATATATACAACTGTCAGACATAGAAAAGATGGTATCTTACTTATTTTAGTGAAATCATAGGGAAAAAAGCACAAAGTGTGTTGCCATTTAGGATGTCACCTCTCCATTAATTCATATAAATTATTTTTCCCAATCCATTCTGACATTTAAAACAAAAATAAAAACAAAATCCGAACAAACAAAAAACACAATAAACCCAGGTTTTAATCAAAGAAAAAGTGTTTGCCACCTTCCTGAATTCTTATATTTTTGCATGTTTGTCACACTTAAATGTTTCAGATCATTAAGCAAATTTAAACATTACTCAAAGACAATACAAGTAAACACAGCATGCAGCTTTAAAATAAAGGATTTTATTATTAAGGGAAAAAAAACCCAAGCCTACATGGCCCTGTGTGAAAAAGTGATTGCCCCCTAAAATAACTGGTTGGGTCCCACTTAGCAACAACAACTGCAATCAAGCGTCCGTGATAACTTGCAATGAGTCTTTAACAGCACTGTGGGGGAATTTTGGCCCACTCATCTTTGCAGAATTGTTTTAATTCAGCCACATTGTATGGTTTTTGAGCATGAACCTCCTTTTTAAAGTCTTGCCACAGCATCTCAATAGGATTCAGGTCAGAACTTTGACTAGGCCACTCCAAAGTCTTCATTTTGTTTTTCATTAGCCAGTCAGAGGTGGACTTGCTGGTGTGTTTTGGATCATTTTCCTGCTGCACAACCCAAGTTCCTTTCAGCTTGAGGTCACAAACAGATGGCCGAACATTCTCGTGATTTTTTTTCAGTCGACAGCAGAATTCATGGTTGCATTTATCACAGCAAGTCTTCATGTCCTAAAGCAGCAAAACAGCCACAGACCATCACACTACCACCACCATATTTTCTTCTGGTATGCACCAAATGTGGTGTTACTTTTATGCCAGATGTAATGGGATACACTCATTCCAAAAAGTTAAATTTTTGGGATCATCAAGACTACATATGCATATATAGTGGCAATGTCACTACTGTTTTTACAATGTGATGGCCTATTGTTCAGGGTGTACTTGGCCCTCACCCAGTGAGCCACAAAGAGTGGTGCCAGCCTCCCCACGACCCTAAGTCAGAATAAGCGGTTCATAAAATGAATGAAAGGATTTTGATTATGACTTCTCTTAAACTTTTGGAAGCAGAGTACAATATAGCATCTTCCATTTTCTTGCAATTTAGGCAGGCAGAACGGTGCTATAGTGATTAGCATGTCTTTCTCACAGCAAGGAGGTCATGGGTTTAAGTCCCAGGCTCTGTGAGGGCATTTCTGTGTGGAGTTTGAATGTTCTCCCAGTGCTTGCATGGGTTTCCTATGGGTACTACCTGGGAAAGTCTATTCATTACTGGAGAGGATGATCCCACCAATGGTTGAACACCTCCAAATCTGAGGCCATTCTCAGCCGGAAAAAGGTGGAATGCACCCTCTGTGTCTGGAATGAGGCAAGTGGAGGAGGTCATGTACCTTGCGGTATTGTTCACAAGTGAGGGGATGGATGGAGCGGGAAATTGACAGGCAGATCGGTGCAGCCTCTGCTGTAAAGTGGGGCTTGTACCAGTATGTCGTGGTGAAGAGGAAGCTGAGCCGGAAGGCAAAGCTCTCAATTTACCAGTCGATTTATGTTCCTACACTCACGTATGATCACGAGCCTTGGGTAATGACCAAACGAACAAGATCATGAATACAAGCAGCTGAAATGAGCTTCCTTCACAGGGGGGCAGGGCTCTCCCTTCAAGATACGTGAATAAGTCATCCAGGGGGAGCTCGGAGTAGAACCGCTGCTCCTCCGTGTTGAGAGGAGCCAGTTGAGGTGCCTCGGGAATCTGATTAGAATGACTACCTGGTGTGGTGTTTCGGGCATGTTCAACCGGGAAGAGACACTGGGGTTAACCTAGAGCACGCTGGAGGGACTAGGTCTCTTCGCTGGTCTGGGAACGCCTTGGCGTCCCCCCGGAAGAGCTGGAGGAAGTGGCTGGGGAGAGAGACGTCTGGACCTCACTGCTTAGGCTTCTACACACACAACACGACCCCAGAGCTAGTGGTAGAATATGAAGATGAAGACTCCCAAAAACCTTTCACCCCTTTATTGTATCAGTGTTTTAGGCAGGTGTAGCACTACCTTCAGCAATTCGGACTGTTACTTATTATATAATTTCTGGGGAATCCCTAATTCTCTTCTGAGCTATAATGCACTGATATTACAGAATATTTCTTATATTGTAGCAATACTTAAACTCCATCCCCTGTCGATCAATGCACACAAATAGAACACTCATGAATCTGCACCACTGTATAACCATGAAACTACACAGATTTAATTCAGGATATATACAGAACAGGGAATAGCACAATAAAAAATTTCCATGGTCAAGTCAATGATATACACATCAAATGAGCCATGTTAAAAGGGGCAAAGTGTTCTTTCTGATGAGGATTATTTCGGCCCAAGTGCAGCTGGGTTATCAAATGCCGGCCATATCTCTCACTGTCTATGCTGAGAGGCATGTAAAAGAACCATTGCTGATTTTCGTCAAGAGTAGGTTGCACAGCTGTCAGTGTGTTTCTGCCCTGCGATGGCCTGGCAAGATGTTCAGGCTGTACTCTGCCCTCACCCAGAGTTGGCTGAGATGGGCGCTAGCCTCCCCGCAACCCTATTTAGGAATAAGCGGTTCAGAAAATGAATGAATGAATAAAGTTTTATTTCAATCCACTTCACTGAATGATCATCACTCAAGATGTTTTTAGAATCTTGTTAATTGTATATGAAAAAAATCTTAGTTATCGGAAACTAGGGATGTAATGGTACCTGTATTACTGAGAGCCCAGAAGACTGATATTACTTTTGCCTTTATTAAAAAATATATATTTTACAACTTAAAAAACAATGAATTATGGAAAATAGATTTTAGACCCAGGAGTAATCAGTGGAAAAAAAGCCCAACTTTTAGAAAGCAATGGGGAAGCGTGTCATTTGAACAGAAATAACACTGTGCTCTGTCCAACTGCACAATTCTTTTAGTTCAATTCAGGAAAGAAAACTACTTGAGGTTATAGACAAGAGTGGAGATTTAAGTTCCTGAGGGTATAGACAACTGGAATCTTATTGGAAGGCTACAGCTTTTGCACACAAACATTGCACCCTTGAGCAAACTAATTAGTCCCAAACAGATCCTCAGCTGCCGAGACACACCGCTCCTGGCTGTCACCATTCTCCTTTTCTTCCTTAGAGGCCTCACTTGTAAAAGACAGTATGTGCCTTGTGTGCTTTTTCTCAGTGTACCCTCAGCTAAACAGTGTTTAAAGATTTATAGGTAAACTATGGGTCACAGATAACTGCAATGTACTAAGAAAATGGCCGGTGTCATGGGACACATATCCTGTGATTTGATTAAAGTTTAAAAAACAGACCATCCATCAGACATGTTGAGTTTCCTGAGATTAGAATCTCACTTGTCTGCAGAAATAAGAAAAGAACTGTGACTCCCAGCAAAGAAGAGAAAAAAAAACAGAATAATTTTTATATAACATAAAGTTTGATGTTTTGACCTATACTGCTTCAGTTGTGAGTCATCCAGTCAACATGATCTTTCAGTTCCGCTGAACAAAATGCTGATGTATTTTGTTTGTATTATTTGCAAACCAGTTCTAAGATAGTCACCCAATCTGCATGAATGTGAATTTAAATAGGCCAACAAAGTCTATGCATTGTGGTTTTCAGTATAGTTTTTATGACAGTGAATCCACACCAGAGCTGCATTTGCCATCAGGAAAATCAATTATATCCCATCCAACTATTTGCTGAACTGCTTAAACCTACTAAATTCACAATGAGGCTAGAATGTATCCCAGTCGACTCTGGGCGAAGACAAGGTACACCCCTACCAGCTCAAGAAAGCAATTATATCAGCTTTAATATTCTAATACTGATTACAAGATAGCATTTTCCCAGAATAGAGTCCATAAACAAGAACATGTACAGTCTTCATTCATTTCATTTCATTTTACACCAGGCTTGAAGCAGCATTAGCCTAATGGTTAGAGAAGGGGCTTTGGGACTGAAAGGTCACTCACTCGATACCCAACCCAGCAGGAAAAATGTGTAGCAGTGGTGGAGTGAGCTGCACCTTCCCTTCATGGCTGAAGTGCCCTTGAGCAAAGCACCTAACCCCCAATTGTTCTCTTGGCATCCCCAAAGTGTGTGTCAGCCCACTGCTTTGTGTGTCTGCTCACTGTTTTCGTGTGGGTGTGTGCTAACTTTGGACGGGTTAAATGCAGAGGCAATAATTTTCTTGTGGGATGAAAACAGTATATCAAAAAAAAAATATGTATATATATGTGGTATAAGGAAACATGTTTTGACATTAAACATTAAAACAGACCATGTTAATGTCTCTGACTGTATATAAACTGTGGTAAAGAATATACTCAATAAATCCCCTGATGAGTGGGCAACCACGAAACAGGTCTGTAGGGATCAAAATGTAGCTTTGTGTTTTTTCCTTATACCACACATATAGCTCTACTTTACTGTATCGAGCACTGTACTACGGAAAATCGACTAAGGATTTTATATATATATATATATAATTTTTTTTATTATAATTTTTTTTTTACATGAATGCATGTTGTGGGTACAACTAAACTCACCATACTGGTGTGACTGAATACATCAAAAAACATTTGTGAAATGCTTAAGAGGAGATTTATCCAGATAAGTTGTATATTTTTCATTGCAATATATCCTAAAAATATTGGTGTATTATTAATGTCATATTATTCAGCCCTATTTTGACATAGTTCTAATTTATAGAATTTGATACGATTGACATTTGGCTCCCCTGTCAAATATTTTCCACACAATTTGGTACACAAATCAATATAATGTTCACAAGTTATAATGTAGAGGGTTTTGGTTTTGTAGGTTTCATGTGCAGTGTTGCTTTGATGAACAATTTCATATCAAGGCATGTAGCTAAATCCAGAAGTTAATGTCTTCTCCCTATTAGTTTATTTGTAAAATTAATGCTAACTGAAGGTTGCCCTACATTCTCTTATACTTCAGCTTATTTCAAAATGCCTAATGTTGTCTGTTAGTTGCAGTGTTGGTGGATGGTTTTATCTTAGAGGAGTCAACATAAAAGCATGTTAGGGAAGAGTTATAGCATGCTGGTTTAAATGAATGTGTGGTGCTATGGTGCTGGTGGAAAAACAGGATGAGATAATGAAGAAGAGTCAGCATGAGCGGGCATGGCAAGCTGCAGGCAGTTCTCTATACCTGTGTAGTTTTTACATAACGGCCTTGGCTTGACTTTAGATCCTAAGCCAGGGTCTGTCAGGGGGTTCAGTTTGACATAATCTTAAATCTGAAATATACTGTATATATATATTGTAAAACTGCAGTCTATAGTGCGTACATTACACTTGAACAAATGAAGTTTGGCTGTTTGATTCGACAATTGGAAACTGTGAAAGCTGCGAATATTTTCTCGGTTCTGATATTGGGTATCTATAGTAATTGAGAGGGGAAAAAGTGAGGATTGTGTAGAGCTTGTTACATTTTTATTTTTCTCGGCTGCCTGAGGGAAGTTAAAAATAGAGCTTGGCGTGGAGTTACCCCCAGCGATGCAAATGGAACAGCTGTGATGAAGCCGTGTCGTTTTCAAGCAGTCTGGGTTACACCAGTTCTCTGCCATTCCTTTACATTGCAACTCCTCACTATTTTCCTCACAGCACAAAGATTGGGTGTTTGTGTTTAATACCCATGTTTCATGTAGATATGTTAACATGGAATCCTGGATGCCCCATGTGCTGTTCTTGGCAAATCTATAAAGGACTCGTTCCTGGACTCCTCCACAAAGTGCATGTTGTTGCAAGCCGAGCAGCTCTTATAATTCTCAGTGACGCTGCATGGGTAGTGGCTCGGAAAATGTGCCAAGTCTAACATGCCTTGGAGGAACATTGTGCCCCTGGTAGTGTTGTCGCGCAGTACGTGGACAGAATAGAGAATAGATGTAAAACAGTCTGTAAAATGGTAAAATATTCAAGTGTTCAACTTCACCCAATTGCATATCACCTGTGTATAAATTAAGAAACAAAACAAATAAAGGCTAAATGACTAGAATGTTATTACTGAGATAAACAATAAAAAAGGTCAAAAAACAAGGTCAGTCTCAATTTTCTCTACTCATTAATGAAGGTACATAGGAAAGAGAGAGGGGGAGAGAGAGAGAGAGAGAGAATGAGGAAGAGAGAGAGACAAAGAGAAAGAGAGAGAGAAAGAAAGAGCGAGAGAGAGTCTCTTGTTGTTTGTCTGTTTGGATAGTGAAAAGGGCCAAGGAGAAGATAAAGGCTTTGACATCACAGGCGTAAAAATAGCAGATGGAGTATCCCATGGCATGCTGCTCCTGAACCCTTCTCTACAATCTG
This sequence comes from Porochilus rendahli, assembly GCA_039654305.1. Classification (NCBI taxonomy): domain Eukaryota; kingdom Metazoa; phylum Chordata; class Actinopteri; order Siluriformes; family Plotosidae; genus Porochilus; species Porochilus rendahli. The sequence continues at coordinate 32,467,436 of JBCNYG010000025.1, forward strand.
CTCAGGGCAAGTTGAATTTGTTTCTTGTTTGCATTGTCCCGGATCAGTCCATTCATAAATAATACATGGTTTTAGCCACACAGCAGAGCATCCACATCCATCTGTATTCTGAGAACACTTTTCACTATTGCAGTGTTTCCCGTCAGGAACTGTGTTTGTTGCAATTTCAATGCGGCAGCCCCGTAATCATTTGTGAACATGATAAATGCCTATTGACTGAGCAGCACAATGACTTGCGTAAAGCAGATTAAATTCGATTCTCAGAAAAACCCGAAGTGCCTTACTACGAATTTCTCTGGTGTTTCTAGATGGAGTGGTCAGTATATCAATAAATTACCCAATCACAGTATGACCATTCATTTACCAGCTGATTTAATATTGTGTCCCGAATTAGTAAACCTGTTGTATCACCATTCTTCAAAAAAATGTACAGGTAGTTGCACTGATTTTTCCCTTGTGAATTTATCAGTAAATAATCTGTATAATGTAGGATGAAACTGAGTTTGATAAATATTTCGTCAATGATATTACAGTTCTGGTGTGAGCAGTATTGAGAGATGGGGGGGGGGGGGGCAGTATGCGTCTGAAAAGGTTCTAGCACTGTTTTTTATTGCTTACTTCAGTTTTTGATATAGAGTTAATTAAATGTTTGGCACTGGTGTTATTTTCATAGTTTTATAAGCTTCGTCCAGATCTGGTAAAAAAAAAAACAGACAAAACCAAGAGTTCTACAGTCATAGCACATCATAATTACCTGCCTGGGGATGTTGTGATTACTCTTTATTAGTGCAAGTGGAAAAGAAAAAGCAGATAAGGGCTTATAACTCTGAATTAGGACTGTTTTATTCACACTTAACTACAATTCAATGTTTCAGTTAGTGATAATTTTATAGCCTGATAGAAAAATTAGCTAATTTAACTTTAAGTTAATGCTTGTCTCTTCATTAAGAAGCCTTTTTACGAAGTTATTGAATAATAAATAGTGGGCCTGCTTTATAAGTATTTGTTAGTGAAGAGTTTGTGGATGTAAATGAATTACACGTGTCATAGAACACTTGCTAACCTAACATAATTGTGTTTCAAATAGGGTTGTAAGAGTATGAGACTTGCATGCTCATCTCACAACAAGAAGGTCCTAGGTTTGAGTCCCAGGCTCGGCGAGGGTGTTTCTGCATAGCTTTTGCATGTTCTCTACGTGTTTGTGTGGGTTTCCTCCAGGTACTCTGATTTCTCCTTCCTTGTTGGCCCTGTGATGGATTGGCTGTTTAGGGTGTACCTTACCTTCTTCTTTAGTAGAGAGGCTCCAGGCTTCCTGTGAACCTAATAAGAATAAGCAGTTCAGCAGATGGATGGGTGAATGGCGTATGAGATTTTCCTGATATGATAACTGGTATCGTATCTTGTGGTCATGGAAAAGACAATATTGTCAAAATTGACAATACAAACAAAGGAAATAATCCAGCTGAGGAGATTGCTGAAGCTATAAAATTGGGTTAAAAATTGTCACATTATTTAAACACATTATTTAAACTTGAAAGGATGGGGTCGACCATCATCTTTAGGGAAGAAATATGGTCTTGAAAAAAATCTTGAATTATTGGTATTACTTTGGTGAAATCTGATCATAAAAAATCAGCAGCAGAATTCAGTTATGTGTAATAGTGAAAACGAGCATTTCTACATGCTCAATGTACTAATAGTACTAAATACTTTAAGGAAACTTAAGATAAACAAACTTAAATGGAATCTTTATGGTATGTTTAATCAAATGTAAAATATCTCAGGGGTCATTTGTGCACCATGAGCTTTTGAAACACATTCAGTCTGAAAATGATTTTTTACCGTAAATAAAAATGGGAAGGCCATATTCTGTAGCTTTCTTTGTATTTTTTTGGGACTCTGTGTTGTTTCAGAATTTCAAAATCAGTGAATAGCTGAATAGGGCATAGCTGAGTGGATAATACTTGAAACTTATGGTTCACCATGGTTACTTGGAGCCATAAAAAAATGCTTTGTTCAGCAGGGTCAGGGAAGCTGGTCAGAGTTGATGGGAAGATTCATGGAGCCAAATACAGGGCAATCCTTGAATAAAACCTGTTAGAGTCTGTAAAAGACTTGAGACTGGGGTGGTGGTTCTTTTTTAAGCAGGACATCAATCCCAAACATACAGCCAGAGCTACAGTGGAATAGTTTAGATCAAAGCATACCGATGTGTTAGAAAGACAGTAAAAGTTCAGACCTAAATCCGATTCAGAATCTGCGGCAAGACTTGAAAATTGTTGTTCACAGACTTTCTCCATCCAATCTGACTGAGCTTGAACTACTTTGCAAAGAAAAATGTGCAAAAATGTAAGTCTCTATATCTGCAAAGCTGGTGGAGACATGCACCAAAGGACTTGCAGCTGTAATTGCAGCAGAAGATCGTTCTACAAAGCATGGACTCAGGGAGGCTTAATACAAATACACCCCACACTTTTCAAATTTTAATTTGTAAAAATATTTTTAAGACCATGTATCATTTTTCTTCCACTTCACAATTATGTGCCACTTTGTGTTGGTCCATCACATAAAATCCCAATAAACATTTTGTTTGTGGTTGTATGAGGGGGAGTCAATATGTTTATAGTTTATAGGGTATTCAGCCAGGCATAACACAAAATTTCTTAAAATATCTAGACAACGCTACATCTTACTAGTTTAAACATATCAAGTTTACTTGTCACAACATATTTGTGCTATCCAGTTGAAATTGACGGCAGTAATAAAGTTCCTTAAAAAAGACTGATCACATGCCAAAGAAATTCACTGATGACTGGTTGAGGTATACAGTGATAATATTTCTGCCTATTCAACAGTGGCATAATGGTGAGCTGAATTTAAACGTGGGGGGGGGGCAGCTCACTGGAAGTTGACCTCCAGTCAGGTTGTGAGCTTTTCCATGGGAATGCTTGCACGATTATCCATGAGCATCTTGGGATGTCAAAAGTATCCGAAAAATGGGTCTCCTGAAACCTTAATGTTCAGCCTAAGCCTAAAGGCTTCAGACCTGTTGAGAGCTTCTTCACATTTATAATGACAACCCAGAGAGATTCCATGCATTCCATGTTTAGTAACTGGAGATGAAACATGGACTCACCTTTGGGACCCAGAAACCAAAAGAGAGTCCATGCAATGAAAGTACCCTGGGTCACCTCCGCCAAAGAAATCCTGAACCCACCCATCAGCTGGCAAAGACATGGTCACTGTGTTTTGGGATTCTATGGGCGTATTGTTAATTGCCTATAAACCGCCTGGAAGCTCTATCACTGGGGTTTACTGTGCAGATCTAATGAAGCAGCTGAAACTTGCTATTAAAGGAAGCGGGAGGGGAAAGTAAAGGTGTATTTCTCTTTCACAACATTGCTCTTGTACACAAGTCACGAACTGCACAAGCTGCTATTTGCGAATGTAAATTCGAACAATTTAATCACACTTGCTACAAGCCAGATCTGGCCCCCAGTTATTATCGCCTGTTTGGAAATTTGAAATCCCATTTACGTGGAACCAGGATAATTGGTGGTTCCACATTTACGTGAAACCAGGATAATTTTCCTGAGATGTTGGACCAATACGATTTCTCTGTTCTTGTATACACTAAACAAAAGGATAATTATTTTTAGATATCACACAGCCATGCTAAGTACTAATGTTACATGATGAAATGCCAGGAGATCACTGAGGAGGGGCATCACCTCTGAATCAATACTGCTTTGTCTGTGCTCATGTTGGGCACAGCACACAGTGATATTGCTGATGAGATTGTGTCTATTTTGATCTCTGTTTTAATCTTTGTCAGCAGACTGCAGACGGAGGGTTTGGTTACTGTACATTGTAAAAAAACAATATCCATTGAGCATTGAACAGATGTTTTAGTATTAGGTTTATCTACACTGTTTTTGACGTAACTAATTAGCAGTACAGCAGCTGCCTCCTTGGCACATCGTTATTGGATATAATCCTATTTCAGCAGAAAATTCCCATACACCACTTCGTGGCCATTTGCTGGGTCAGGGTTTGTGTTCGGATATGTGCACAAGCAGTTAGAATTGCAACATCTGAGGCAGTTTAATAGTCTGTAAATATTTCTTTCCATGTCACTGAACACCTGACCTACTGTTATGTAGCATTTATTTGCTAAACTAATGAAAAATCTGTCATAACCACTAATAAAGTGTCTTTTAAATGGAATCTGTATCCGAAAATCAGCCCAGTCTCCTAACTTGCAATAATTATGGTCTGGGAAGTTTGAAGGACAGCAAAGGGGTGGCTCTGTAACCTGACTCACATGCGCTTCAGAAATGCAACACTGCTGCCACATTCAGCAGGCAAGCAGCACGCGTACCACAGTAAAATCCGAACACTATTAGAACGCAGATGATTGCAGACCCTTAGTGTGAGTCACTCTGGTGTCTTATAGTAAAACATAACGTTGGCTAAGATTCTCACATACAGATCTTGAACCTCATCTGCCAAGTGTTTGAAAACCCATCCTTAATTATTATCTTTAGGAAATGTGGGGCATTGTTTAAACATAGTAACAATTTGGGCCACCCTGGAGCCAGGCCTGGTGCTGGGGCTTGCAGGCGAGAGCCTGGTGGCTGGGTTTGCGGTTCAGGCTTAGCCTGAAACGGCGCCGTGGGCCTGCCTGCAATGTGGTTTGGGTAGCAATCGCGGCGGGGGACCTCGGCAGCCCAAACCCGGGTCCAAAACCTCTGGAAATAGGGACATGGAATGTCACCTCGCTGGGGGAAAAGGAGCCTGAGCTTGTGCGGGAGGTTGAGAGGTACCGGCTAGAGATAGTTGGGCTCACCTCCACACATAGCTTGGGCTCTGGAACAAAACTGGACCGAGCTGGTGTGGGCTTGCTCGTAGCTCAACAGCTCAGCCGCCATGTGTTGGAGTTTACCCCGGTGAACGAGAGGGTCGCTTCCCTGCACCTTCGGGTTGGGGATAGGTCACTTACTGTTGTTTGTGCCTACGGGCCAAACGGCAGTAAGGAGTACCCGGCCTTTTTGGAGTCCCTGGGAGGGGTACTTGACAGTGCTCCGACTGGGGACTCCATTGTTCTACTGGGGGACTTCAACGCTCACGTGGGTGAT
>JBCNYG010000025.1:32500966-32533427 GCA_039654305.1 Porochilus rendahli
AACAGGGCAGTTATATAATTGGGTATAAAAAAAAGCATCAGGATAGAGGTTCAACAATCTGCAAAAAACAGTATCTACAAAAACAGAAACGCTACTGTCTTATCTTGGCCAATGCTAATTTAAATTTTTTTTCGTCCGAGGCAAAGTGAAAAATTGTTCTATAGTCAGATGAGTCTAAATTTAAAATTCTTCTTGGTAAACGTTGACGCTGTGTCCTCCAGTGTAAAGAGAAGCGAGACCATCCTGTTTGTTATAAGTGCTCGGTTCAGAAGCTTGTGGCTCTGCCAACTGTGTTCACATACAATGATTTCTGGAAGTGTTCCTGAGCCCATGCAGTGATCACCAAGACAGAATCATGCCTGTTTTTATGGCAGTGTTGTCTGAGGTCCTGAAGATCACAGGTATCCAGAATTGTCTTCACAATGTTTTGATGAGGAACATTGTTTTTAAATCGTTCCACAATTTGCAGTTTTTTGCAGATTCATGAAGCACTGGCTTTTTTTTATTTCATTTTTTTTTACACCTCTTAGAGACTAAACCTCTCTGAGATTGTTTTATGCTCAATTATGTTACTGACCTATTTCCAATTAACCAAATTTGTTGCAAAATGTTCTTCCAGCTGTTTGTTTTTAGTATCTTTTCAGCCTTTTGTTTCCCTAGTCCCAAGGTTTCGAGATGTGTTGCTATAATCAAACTAAAAATGAGTTTAAAAAATTTTAAGAAATTGTTAAATTTTCCACTTTCACAAATTTTCACTGTATGTTCTACCTTAATGAAATATTACATGGTGATGTAATGGTTAGCACATCCGCCTTACAGGGTCGAAGGTGGGTTCGAGTTCCATCCACACTTGTGTATTTCTGTGTGGAGTTTGCATGTCCTCGCTGTGCTGACATGGGTCTCCTCTGGGTCATCCGGTTTCCTCCCACAGTCCAAAGACATCCACATTAGGCTAATTGACTGTTCCAAATTGCCCCTAGGTATGAATGTGTGTGTCATTGGTTGTGTGTGTTGGCGAGCTGGTCAGAATCTATCCTACCTTCATGTAGTGTCAGCTACAGCCACCATGCGACTCTAATAGCATTAGGCAAATGAGTGAGTGAGTTGACTGCAGTTATAAAACCTTATTGCACATTTAAATGAGACTTTGGTTTTAACAACAAGAATTACAGACCGACTGGCTTGGCCCACAAATGTGATTTATCTATGTGTGGGGGTGGATGAAGGGTGGACATGATGAGAAAAAACAGCCAGTGGGAAGACCACCCCCGAGCTTGAGCACTGCTGATCTGAACTTAGGTAGGCTCCTTGTATCTGAATGTTAGGCTTGAGCTTTAAGCCATGCAGTCTGTTTCTAGATCTGCACACAACAGAACTCTACACTGCTGGATTTCATGCTTCCATTGTTCATGAATGATAAATTAGTAAACATTCGCTCCACTCAGTTTACTAGGAAACAGGGGCAATTTTAAGTCTTTTTTTTTTACTTGAACAGATCTCTGTGGGTGAGACATGGGAGAATATTTGGCTATGAGAGAATAACATGATGTCTTAGCTCATAGGAAGCATGAGTAAACTTTAGCTGCAGTCTGGCCTGACAACATGGACTGGACAAATGCACTGATGTCGGGCTCAGATGTCAGTCACACAATGTCTGTTTAAGAAGTGAAAAATGTAATAATTACCAACAGTTTGATCTCACTGAGATGTTTAAAACATTGATATTCAGACTTTACTGATCATACCTTCTTAATCTCTTGTGTGTAAAATATTAACACCACCTGAGTGAACTGCCAGTTTTCTTTGAAAGTGGGGGCTCTTTCTTCATCCGTGGTACAGAACTGGGCTCCCAGGTTCAAATTTAGGTTGATCTCCAATCCATTTGCGACCTGGCGTCCAAGGGAGCTAATTGGCAAAGCTTTCATGGGAGGGAGGGATGGATGGCATATGCTTTCCTCCCTGTCACTCACAGTGATCAATCATGGGCATTTATACAAAGGCAGGCAACACCTGACAGGTGGGAATTGGATATGATTAAATTAGGGGAGAAAAATCCATCCATTTGTCCATCCATCTATTTTCTTCCATTTACCGGAGACTGGGGTCACAGACGCATCAGGTCTAGGAGGGGAACCAAGGTAACCCAGCAACACTCTCGAGTTCCCACACACAGAAGAACATGCATATTTTCACACCAGCAGTAAATAAGCTGAGGGCTGAATTAGGGATCCTGGAGCTATGAGGTAGAAGGTGTGTTTTTGTGCATTATACTGTATGTGTAGAAGCATAAATGTGTATTTCTGCTTTTCACTCTAAGTGTGTGACTGATGTGAACAGAATGTGTATACTCACCTGTGAGGAAGTATGTGAGAGCAGGGGAAACCTAAGACACCCAGCAGAGGCAGGCCACTCAAGGCTCTTATGTTTCATGTGTTGATTTATGTGTCTATCTTATCTGGCGTCACCATTTTTTTCAGCAGCAGGCAAGGGGTGGAGAGATAAAGTGTGCATTAGTAATTACATGCTCTAATAGAGAATATTTTAATTCAGTGTTAATTTTTCACTCTTTTAAACTTAGTAATAGGGTTTCTGCTGTTGTCACTGAGGCTGTAGGAGAAATGCAACAAAACAAAATTAGCAGTAATAAAAAATGCATTACAATTGTGCAAAGGCTTTCTCTGTCAATTGACATATAATTTGCCTGTCATTGTTTGGCTTACAGTTTCTGAATTTGCTTTATTTATTAATTTTTTAACGCCCATGGAAAAGGCAGATTTTGGTTTGATTAATATTAAGCTGCAGTTGGCTGTATTAAAATCAGCTTCTATTTGAATATCATGTGCATGAACACTAATCGAGTCATTTGAAACGCCGGCTTTAAATCGCAGAATATTTGTATGAGGCCGTGGGAGGATAACAGAAGTGGCTGGCCAGTGACAAGATCAGATTTGCATAATTCGATATCCATTTGTTTTTTTTTTCCTCGGAGAACACATTATCGGAGAGAATAACAAAGCGCTTTTGTTTGAGGAGGAATAAGCAGGATGCTCTAAGATTGAGCACTCTCAGGAAATAACCAGGACTGCTTCTGCTGTTTCTATTTACTCACATTATTATTCTTGATATGTTGTGTAACATCACTGATGTTAGCTGTTGTAAGGTAGGTCAGGAGCTAAAAGATTCTAATTTACCTTTTTGGTATTCGTTCATTTAACTGATACCATTTAAAAAAAGCAGCTTAACAACTGAGAGAGCATACCAGTTTAACTCTAGTTCCGATACATTTAATTCTACTTTTGGGGTTGTGGGCCTGTCTCAGGTGACACTGGGTGACAGCAGGGTACACCCTAAACAGGTTGCCAGACCATCACACGGCCAACACACTTACAACTATTCTCACCTAGGGTCAATTTGGAACAGCCAATTAGCCTAATGTGCAGGTCTTTGGACTGTGGGAGGAAACCGGAGTACCCGGAGGATACTCACATAAGCATGGGAAGGATGTGTGAACTCCATAGAAAAACACTGAGCCCAGGACCTTCATGCTGTGCTAACCACTATGCCACTGTGCTGCCCAACTCCGTCTCAGCCCACTTCAACTGAATCTCAAATGCGATAACACCTTCCCTGAGATTACATAAAGAAGAAACTTTGAGAGGAACCCGATTCAGTTAGGAAAGGATCCTTTTCTAGATTACCCCAGGTTGGGGGATTATGATTAAGTACCCTGGCACAATTATACATGCAATCTCAGAGTATATTTTAAAGATTGTTTAGTTTGAGCGTCAAGGTTTTTGTGATTATAGCACAGTCCTTAGGTGCAAGTCTATAGAATATGGGTGAGATTATCCACCTAAGAAAGGGTGAGGCTTGAGCACTGAGCTGCAGATCCACAGCAGCAGAACATGAGTCATGAATGCAGAAGCTTTAAGCAGCAGCATAGCACCAAGATAAATCAGGCAGGTAGCCAGTAAAAATATGTCCAAATCTGGCATTCAGGATCCACGCGCTTCTGTTTATAAACCACCATTTACCTAGTAGACTGGTTTAAGACATTTTTTAGAGATAACGATCCAAGCTCATGCTTCAAGTCTGTAATTTAAAAAATGTCAATATTCAATCAAAATGTGATAAAATGTTCTTAAACAAATATCCTTTCTAGCCAAGTTGGCTGTGATTTCATGTTTTAGTGCAGCGGTATTTTAATTTGGTGAAGGTCGGAAGAACTAAAGTATTCTATTATTTATGATTTCATTAGCTGAATGCAAGTAGAAGCATTTCTGCCACAAGTGCCATTCTTCTCATGTTAATGCTGCCAGAATCCTCTCTGCACTGACATATGAGCAAGTCTGAATATTCATTTGTATTGCACTAATCTGTCAGTCCAATCAATAGCCATTGAACCCTATATTGATTCTCTCTGAGAAAAGCCTGTTTGTGTCTGTGTGGATATAGGGTGGTTCAGTATACTCTTGGTTCTCTGTGTAACACACATCATTCCTGGCCAGAACTCCAGCCTTCCCACTGGTATGATTGCAATGGGTGTTATTACTGAACCAGTACTGCCGCTACTTTGGACTCACTGAGCTTTAACATGGAGACTGAGCTAGAAATAAATCTTATGATTGTAAGTTAGATTAAAGTTTGAAGTATTGCTCCTGAATGCTTTCTTTGCATACTTACTTAATTCTTACAGATTCGTCCCCCTGTAGCTCCTTGTCTTTCACTCATGTGACTACTGTCATTTGGTTGCCTACCAGCAGCTTGCTATTTGACTATACAGAAACCATGAAGATGGAAGAAGTGAAGCATGATGGGATATAGGGCGGTAAAGACTTCAGAGGCATGTCCAATGGAGGTGTGAATTAAGACTAGGAAAGCATCAGCTCCGATTCATATGAAACCTCATAACTTTTGTACGCAGAAGGTAAAACACCACTTGGCGATGGCTCAGAGTTCTCATTCTGTGCATGTTGGAGCTACAAAACAGGTTTTGCTTTGAGCTTAGTCCAGATTTCTTCTGTTTGTGGGATGTTTCAGTGGGAGGGCACCTGGGATTGTATGCTGATCTCTTAAGATGTGGAATAGCGAATTCTGTTTGAACTGCCACGTTAAAGATTAACCTTTCTCCAAATGTCAGCATTTCACCTTTCCAAACCCATATGTAAGTCTCTTAATAAGGTTAGACTATAAATCCTGTTTTATTCATAAGTCTCTTAGTTCTTGATTTGATGTTGAAGTTTGATCAGAATACTGGAAACATCTTGTTCATCCAGTATTTTTATGAACACTTTTGTGAAGCCTCAAGCTTATTCACCTAAAGTTATGGTTAGGGTGGCCTTGCCTCTATGCTCTCTATTCTCATATTTAAGGATTAACAGCATGTCAGTCAAGCTGCGATCTCAACCCCAGAGTAATCTACAGATAAATCTTCTTCTAAAATATCTTTCATCCGAAGCCAATTTATTCAAAGCACTTAATGTACCAGGCTGATTGGTTTGGTTGCTCACTGATATTTTTTAGGAGCCTTGCCTGACTTTTCAGGAAGAAGAATAATGCAAACTTTTAGTTTTTATTTTATACTTTTAGTTTCTATTCATCCTGCCATTATTTAATATTTTCCCCCTTATCTAGAATGAGTGATGCAGTCTCTCCACTGAATTATTTTTCATTTTTGTAGCATTCTGTGATTGGGAATCAGATTGTGTGACCTTTGTGGTTGATTGCATGGTTATTCATGAACAGTTTGCTTATTATAGTATAATGGACTTGTGGGCAAAGCATCCCAGCTTGATGAGATTTAGTGAAGTAACAGGTGTCCACCACAGGAAACCCAGTAAGATTGTCACATTACTGAGTTGATCCTGATTGACTGTTATGTATCATACGAGGGTCAGAAATAAAAAAAAGTGTTTATATATATATATATATATATATATATATATATGAGAGAGAGAGAGAGAGAGAGAGAGAGTCTCATGCAGTCAGACTCACACAGAATAAATAAAAAACAGACTTGCAGGTAAACAAATGCTTGTAGACTACACGTTAAATTCAAAAGCAAGACAGAACACGAACTCGTTAAACAGAAAATTATCAAACAATACAGGTGATATAAATTAAATCAGAAAAGCAGTACAAACTCAGCAAACTCAGGCTCACACACACCTATCAGTGGAGAACATCTATCATCTAAAACTCTCATTTGGGCAGTTCCTAAATTTATACATTATTAATTTTGCTTATTTGTTCAGTTTTTTTATTGATTGCCTACTGATCAGTTTTCTGTGTGTAAATAAATGTGAAAGGATTTTAATGTTTTTTTTTCTAACAATATTTTTTCCGTGTTCTAAATAAGGTATGACTATAAGGTATATTAATATAAAGTATACTACTATAAAGAATATGACTATATGGTACATGACTATAAGGTATATCACTCTATAGTATATGACTATACCGTATATTACTATATGGCATATGACTATATGTTATATGGCTTTAAGGTATATTACTATAAAGTACATGACTATATGGTATATGACTATAAGGTATATATGACTTTATGGTATATGACTTTAGCATATCTACAATAATATCAAATAGTATGTTTCTATATGGTATATTACTATAAGTTATATAACTATATTCTCTGAATTGCATAGAAAAGACAAGGCTATGATCTAGGCTAATCTATTTCTCTCTGTCACACTCTCTTTGTCTGTCTTTCTCTCTCTCGTTCTGTAAAATATACATTGGCAAGTAGTGTTAAGAAAGTTGATGATAGTCTTCACCAGTGAATTTGGACCATGCTCTTATCCACTTTGCCATGAGTGCTTTTTTTTTTTTGCAAGTTTCCAGCAGCTGTATAGAAACATATCAGTACCCCCTCATTACCTGTGAACTTGTTTAATAAAACTTGTTTATAGATTTTTGTATTTCTATAAACATTTTTATATTTCTATTATATAAATTGGCAGCACAGTGATGTAGTGGTTAACATGTCTGCCTCACAGCAAGAAGGTAATGGGTTTGGTTCCTGGGAGTTTCTGAATGGAGTTTATATGTTCTCAAAGTACTTGCGTTTCCTCTGTGTACTCTGGTTTCCTCCCACAGTCCTGGGCATATCCTGCCTTCACCCAGTGTTGGCTGAGATAGGCACCAGCCTCCCCGCAACCCTAATAGGATTAACAGGTTTGGAAAGTGTGTAAGTAAGTGAGTGATGAAAGTATATAAATTGTTCATAGCAACTAGCTATGCCACAAACATCAGGAACAGAAGGGTTGTGTGATTTTCAAAGCGGGTGTATTGTGGATCAATTTGAGGGTGGAGTCCTCCTGCAGCAGTACACAGAGTGATTGTACAATTCACCAGAAAAGGCATGGAATCAACAGCATCCTGCTCAGGGTGACCTGGACTCTCTGACAGGTGTCTGACTGTTGAAAATAATTCCATGTGAACTGGAGTACTGCCTTATTTATAGAATAATCTATAGCATTAATTCGTTTTCTGAACCGCTTAATTCTAATTAGTGTTGCAGGGAGGCTGCTGTCCATCTCAGCCAACTCTGGGTGAGGGCAGAGAACAACCTGGACAGCTCGTCAAGCCAAGACAGGGCATATAGCACACTATGTTTATGTATATCTCTGCATAAATATCTAAAAATTTTTATTTAAATCAGTTAAATAACTGACAGATCATGTTTCTCTGGAAGTGTGAAATTTGAAGTGATTTTAAGCTATAGTAAAGGTGCACCAACACTTTTCATGTTTAGAAGGCAATTAAAAAAACAATGGTGGAGCTATTATAATGATGGATGTGCCTTCCAGCTAGTGTAGCAAAACGAAGATCTGCCTATTGGGCATTCATGATAAATAATTAAAGCATATATTTCATCTTGACATTGGCACAAGAGAGAGCAATATTCAGCACTCTTAACTGTGTAGATAAGTATATTGATTTACTTTTATGGCGTTGCTCATCTAATATATGGTCAAGCTGTAGTCTTAAATATTCCCACAGGAGGGTTGTTGTATCTCTTACAAAGTGTGTGTCATCCTCTGTTTGTTGTGTAGTTTATAGAAATTAAGGCCCTCTACCTCAGAATATTGGTCTTGCCAGTACCCACAACCTCCATATTAAGCTCTATATTTATACTGGGGTATCTTGATGGATTGTGCGGTTATAAAAAGTCAATCCACATGTAAGTTCTTCTTCTTCTATAATTTTATATACATACAGTATGTATATACACACCGGTATAACAGTTTTCTGTCGTCTCCTTATTCCTGTAAAATCTGTTGGAGATGTCAAGACTATAAGATTCACTATTGCATTACTCAGCCTTGCGGATATACAATAGCTTTCATGAGTTTTTCTTTGGGTATTCCACATGAAGAATTCCTTGTAATTTATCCTTTCTAATTGTGCGCTTGTTCCTCTAATTGTGTGCTCATGTAACTCCACCTCTTTGTAAGTAATATGAATAGAATAGAAATCATGCAATAGGGAGACAGTCATTGTAGATGCATCAGACTGAATCACATGCTTATGAATTAGATCGGGGTTTAGTCATGCTCATGTAGCCTAAAGCCAGCAGAAACTATTAGCAGTTCTTGTTAATTTGCCCCAGACTCCACTCTCATGTACTAAATTAAAAACTCCCTCTAAAGTCCACATGTATGGGTACACAAGATGGAAGACTTTATTTAATATGAGATGTGGCAGTTCTTATTTTAGATCATGGAACTTAGTCCTATCCACACTGACAGTCAATGATTAAAAAAACAGTCTATTCCGTATAATTTAACTAAGAACATATAATATGAATACGATCATAATGAGGGTTTGAATTAGAGTATATTAACCATTCCAATAAGAGATTTTAATAACAACAAAAACCAAAATTTTATTCTTTTATATTATGTCAAAGTTCAGCCATTTGGTCCTTTATGTAAACCTTGGTGTAAACCTTTCATTATCAGTTTGCAGGAGAAATGAAGTCAGGAATTAATTGGGTAAAACTGTGTCACTGATGTCTCTCTTCAGAGACCAAATCAACCCAATTTCTCACTATATGGGATTATTTGTGGAAAAAAGAACATGAGAACCTGGTCTTTGCTTTTAGAAAATTTAATTGAAGACGAGTCTGAGTTAGTTTTAAATTGGAATTAGGTTATACCTCATAAAATAACATCGAAGAATACTTTCATGAGTTGTTTTTGAAGAGCTCATTGCATGAGTGATGTCCATTCTCTCGATTATAAATGGGAGAACATTGTCTTAAGTCCATGTGCTAAGTTTATTTGATTTGATTTGATTTTTGAACTAGTTTAAACCTATTGCTATTTTTAAACCGATTGCTATTTAGGGAAGGTGGTTCAGGTGGGTGATACCATTCAGATATCCAATGTATATTTATCGTAAAGCTTTTGAGATTTTGAAGTTGTGTTACCCTCTCAACAGCTCTTGGGTTACTAGGTTAATCCTGAGCATATTATTGTCTGTCCACATAGGTATCGTCCAGGTTTTCCAGTTTCCTCCGATCGCACTGATTCATCATAACTCTGATGTTGATAAACAATTACTGAAGATGAATACAAGCATGTTCTATGAGCACATGAACATAAATGTTATGCCTGTAACAAAGTCTGAGCTGCATATGACTTTCCACAGCCAGCTGAACAGTTGAGCCCTGATCAAATGTCAAATTGTTTTTGTTACAGTTCTTCCTTATGTGTTGCTTTGGGAAGTTTGTTTTAGCTGTTTCTTGCAATTATCCAAATTTCCTCTTAATATTGGGTCTAATAATAGGAGACAACTGTGCTAATGTCAATCGTTGTTCCACTGTCAAACAAAACATTTCAGTTTTGGTAGATGTCATAAATAATACTTATTCCTTTATATTCGCATCTCTCTGGCAGCTATATTTGTCAAAAACAGATTCAGTCTCTAGTGTGACCTTCATTGAAGGGCATGGTGATGTAGAGGTTAGCACTTCTGCCTCAGTAAAAAAGCTAATGGGTTCGAGCCCTGTGGTGTGCAAGTGTGATTTCTGTGTGGAATTTGCATGTATTTGCACTGAGATTTCTCTGGGTGCTCTGGTTTCCTCCTAGAGTTCAAAGTCATTCACAATAAACTTATTGGCTATTTTATATTTTCGCTCTGTGTGAGTCTCTGTGTGGCTGTTTACTTGAGTGTTAGCCTTGCGATGGACAGGCAAGCTGTTCAGGGTGTATCCAGCGAGCTGGGATTAGCTGCAGCTTCTCCGTAACAGTTAACAGGAAACGCGTTATGCATAATGAATGAATGGATGACCATCTCTTTGCTTTTAATATGACAGTCAGATTCATTTTATTCCTAGGGACTTGTATTTTATACATGATATAAGATAAGATGAGATTTGTCAGGTGCAAGGACAGGCTTCTATGTCACCCGACAGTAGAAAGACATATTAATGATAAACTGTAGAACTTTGTTTATGACCACATGTTTAGGCTACTGGGTTACCTAGGAGACGTTTGATCAAATTCATACAGTAAATGTGTTTAACTCCTTCTCTTTCCAGTCGTGTGAATGTGCATGTGCCTGCAATGTACCAGTGAAGGCCTGTGCTGAATGCGTCAACCATGTTGGTCCAAGCATGAATCAGACTGCTCTAATCACTAATGACAGTTCACACAGTGACTCACACTAGCAGCAGCGCAAATAAAACCACAGCACCAGGCATATCCTCACATATAATACACTTTTCATTACAGCCATAATGCTGAATGCTTTGCTACACATCTCTCTTCCTTTTGGCTGCGTCCCTTTGGAATAGTAGCATGTTCCTGGAATTATTTTACAATTGTGCACAAGTTTATTAAAATATTTTGTTAACAGAAAGAATAATTGAAAATTCCACAAAGGATTTCTGGAGCTGCTCTTTTTTTTTAGTGTGGCTTTTCTGTAGTGTTATGTCCTTACAGGAGTAAAGGGGCATATACACAAGAAACAATGAGCAACAAGCAAATCACCTCACCACTGAGCAACAAGTGATTTGCTTTGTGACACAAACCCTCCCCTGCCCTCTGAGGTCTTTCCAAACCCTTCCACAGTCTTACTGCAGGTTCATACATGGTAGGATCAACCATGAGCAGGGAGACATTGGAGAATTTGTTTGGATATTTCCCAGCAGACAGTGAGGCAGTGATTGGTCATCGTTTTCACAGGATTACATTGGTCACAGATGACAGGATTTTTCTGATCTTCCAAATCTTGTTGTGATTTTTTTTAATACAGTTTGGGATTGGGCTTGAATATCCATTTTTTTCTCACGGGAATCTACAAATGTAGAGATCATCTCAATGCATCTCATTAAAAATTAAAAAATATATAGATAGTCCATCAGAAACAGATAAAAATGAAAATGATGCACATAAAATAAATTAAATATTAATAATAATAGTTTCATTGGTGGCCTGGTGGTAGGGTGCTGGCTTACAGAAGGTGTTGCTGCTGTCCTCCCAGTGCAGCTAACTGGGTTATCAAAGGCCAGCCATGTCTCTCACTGTCTATGGGGAGAGGCATGTAAAAGAACCATTGCTGTCAAAGAGTAGGCCATTGAGTTGCTGTCAGCGTGTTTTTGGTCTGCAATGGCCTGGCGAGCTGTACAGGGTGTACAAATTAGGATTAAGCGGTTTAGAAAATAAATGAATGAATAAGAATAATAAGATAATCACTGTGGAGTTGGACATATGCAGGCCAGTTAAATCGATTCCTATCCTGTGCTTGTATATATACAGTGAAATAGTCGAGCTAAAAAGGTCATATGCGGAAACATGCATGAAAAGTAACTAGAAAATACGTAGTGTCCCTCACATCAGTCATTTTATATATATTAAAAGATTAATAAAAACTAAACAGAACACTGAAAATGGCATTTCTGCAAAATCTGTTCAGGAATGATTTTAGGAAACTTTGCCCCTAAATTTCCCATTTGCGGTATTAGGAATGTGGCCAAAATTTATATGAAGTCTCAGTGGTTATTAGAGGCAGAACAGCTGGTGTATTAAATACAACTTAGGTTCAACAGTTAGAACTAAGACAACAAAACAAGATTCAACATACAGTTGACAAACACCAGAGCCTCTACAGAATAAGTACTTTCCTATTTTAAATGAATGAATATATACTTGGGTGGCACAATGGCTTGGTGGTTAGCATTGCTGTCTCACCATGAGAATATCGGGGTTCAAATCTTGCGACTGACTCGGGCCTATCTGTGTACCTGCATGGGTTTCTTCTAGGTTCTATGGTTTTCTCTTACAGTCCAAAGGCATGCTAATTGGATTACCTGGCTATTCTAAATCACCCATATATGAGTGTGAATGGTTGTCGAGCCCTGTGTTAATAATAAACTGTTCAGGGTAGCCCACAAATCCACCACAGTTAGCTGGGATTGTCTTTAGCATCCCAGCAACCCTGGAATAGCAATAAAGAAAATAGATGGGTAAAACATCTACTGGTTCTATGTTGAACAGTATCATGTTTGAGATGCATACACCTTTGTTCCCTGATTTTATGCTAAGATTATATGATGAGTCAGCACATTTATATTTAACGTGTTTCTCTTGGTGTAAAGACAATCATAGCATTTGTGACCCTTTTATGAATTATTGGTAATCAGTTTGGACTTATTAATGCAGCAGAAGCAGGTGTTGCAGTGGGTAAAGGATAAATTATTATTCCTCAAAAGGTTTTGCTTTTTTACACTTAGCAATGAAGTTAGCTACCAGCTATCATTTTGAAGATGCATTTTATTTGTCTAATGGGTTTTATTTTATGTTGTACAGAGTTGCAAATCTTACTAGATTCTTCTACAGCCTTCAATATATGTGAAATTAACAAGATCTGAATATTCACAGAGATTTTGTCTTGTTAAAACAAAATTTCAGCAGTCTGTTGGCTTTTCATAATTTTCTCAAAACATTACATGAAACAAAACACGACTTACTAGGTTTTCCATAAGTACTCAAGCTACGAACTACAGGTTTTGTGGTTTCATGGGCCGTCATGGGGTAGAATGGCTTTAACATAGTGACAGAAGGCTTGATAAGCAGGACTACTGGTCGGCGCATATCTCAGCAGGGAAACATCACACACTTCCTCCACAGGTTCAGCACACAGCTCCATGCCGAGGAACAGAATGGCCTTTCACTGTTTTTTAGCTGAATCACTGTCTGGGCACTACAGTTCTGGTAGCACTTGACGGGAGAATTTTATGAATGTAACATATGATGTAAACTGTATGTTATTAATTAGACGCTTACTTGCTACAGAAAGCTTTTTGTTTAAGTTCTAACTTGACAATAATTTAACTAATTAGTCTTTAAACATTTTAAAAGATTATTTTAATATGCATTGATTATATACAAGTTTTGTTTTACAAAGAAGGAGAAGGACATTGATAGGTCGTTCATATTCACTACTTTGCCTTTATTATTTGTGCAGCTCAGTCTTTTGAATCCAAACCAGACAGGATGGTTTCCATAGAAAAGAAATTGCTTTGTTTTCTCCTCGCAAGCTGTTTCGCGTGTAACATATTTATCCCCGGCATAGCATGTGTACCTCAGCAAAACACAGAAAGGGTTGGGTGATGGGGGTAGAAGAGAGGTGTTGTTCTTATAGCAGTGTAATGGTAAAAAAAGAGTTTATTAGTGCTGGGTGCAAGCAGGGACTCCGGCATGACTAATTATGGCTAAAAAGAGTAAAACCAGAAAGAAGACAGACATGAGGGCACCCTGTAACGTTGGGCAATCAGCCACTCCACTGTCAACGGACCTGGGTGAGCATGTAAAATGAGGAAGCGACAGCATCCCAACGCTACAGTTTACCAGAACTGTCTACGCCTGAGAGCCTCCAGATCTGCACCTTTACCTAATATAAGCCTGTTAACAAAATGCTTGTCTAAACACTGTGCTTGAGTGGGTCTCCTCAGGATACTTCAGTTTCCTCCTACAGTCCTACATAAGGGCAATTGGCTGTTTCACATTGCCCCTAAGTGTGAGTGTGAATGGTTGTGTGTGTTGACCCTGTGATGGTCTGGTGAGCTTTTCAGGGTGTATGCCGTCTACACCCAGTGCCGGCTGAGAGTCAACATTGCTGTTGGTGCTGCTGCAAAAAAAATGTGATTGCAAGTTTACTGGAGACTGGAAGAGGAAAAAACTCTGTTGTGATGTGTCATAGCTTGTGTGTATGGTGAGGGTTTTGGAAGTGTCTTCGAGGGCAGGGGAAGGTTAAGCTGAAGCCGTGAAGAAATGCTACTTTCAAATTTTGCTAGCTTTCCAGGTTACCAAAGCCAGCATTACTTTCTGCTCAGACATAATTTTTTGTTGCATTTAAACCTTTGGATCATCCTGTGCTGTGTTGTCTTCCTGTTAGTGGTTTTTAAGTTAAATCATCCAATCATGGTGAGCCAGTCACGCAATGCATTCTAATTTTTGTATGTGAGAGCAAAAGCTGACTAAAATGAAGGTACCATTCAGAGCTGGCTTTGGTGCATTATCATTAGCTTATATTGTTTTAGCATATACTTGCTTATATTGGCATAATAAATAGCCTAAAGTTAGGATGGTAATCTGGAAAGCTACCAAGATTTGAAAGTAACATCTGGTCAGGGCTGTAGTTAAGCCCTCCCCAGC
Source organism: Porochilus rendahli (assembly GCA_039654305.1). NCBI lineage: Eukaryota > Metazoa > Chordata > Actinopteri > Siluriformes > Plotosidae > Porochilus > Porochilus rendahli. The sequence goes on from JBCNYG010000025.1 coordinate 32,515,651, forward strand.
CCTCAGAAGCCTTTTTTAAGACATTTATGGCATTTTGCGGATGCTCATATCCAGAGTGACTAACAATTTCTTAAATTTTTTGTTTATTGAATTTTTTAAAAGACACATCCTCGCCTACAGTCTTACTGAAGGTTTTTATATGGAAGGATCACGTATAAGTAGGGAGACACAGGAGCATTTGAATGAATATTTCCCGGTGAACCACGAGGCAGTGATTGGTCAGTTTTTTACAGGATTACAGTGGCCACATTTGAAGGATTTTTTTTCAGAACATTTCAGCTCTCAAAAAGTTATTGATTGTTGTTCGGGTGGAAAGAAAATTTCAAATAATATAATGTTTTGTCTATATGGCTAAACATTTTCCCACCCCGGCTTTAAATATGAATTCAGTAAATATTTTGTGCAAAGTATATTGGAGTGTATTCAAACAAATACAGTAATAATTACTAATAATTAATAATAATGATCTTTGTGATGTCGCTTTAGATTCTTGTGACTTATAAAGAGAATTTTTTAAATCAACATTTGAGGAAGCTTATAATTTAAGTAGTACAGGTTTAAACAGATACAGTAAGAATTAGGATGAAAGTCAACACAGTTATACACTTATAGAACACAGTGGGCTTTATAATATCATGATCAGCTGGTGATCATTAATAGACCTGCTTATTTAATCTGTATTTAACCTTACAAATTTAGAAAAATATGCATACCTTCCAGCATATAAACTACATGGTGTGTCTCTGTGGTGATAACATCCCTACGGCCCAGATTAGGTCAGGGTTGGTTACACGAATAATGTTTGACCACACGGTGTGATGCCACAGGGGTGGCACTGTTTCCTTATGATATAGTATTCACTCCAGTCCACCAACTGCCTTGTTTATGGGAGGTGAAATGAATTTAGACAACCTGAGGAAATCAAACACAGACATGGCCTAGCTTGAAAGCTCTGTACAGAACTACCAACCCTGGAGTTAAGAAGCAGCAGCATTACCCACTGTACCATCATTTTACGTCAAACAGCAGTCCAAACTGCAAAATGTAATCAAGTTACAAAATATCACTCACATGATCACTTTTATGATAGTGCAGCTATAAAGTGATTGTTTTTTTTTTGTGTTTTTTTGCCCTTCAAAATGGATGCAAAGAATATCTGCCTCACAGCAAGAAAGTCCTGGGTTCGTGTCCTGGGCCCAGTGTTGGCTGAGACAAGTTCCAGCCTCCTTGTGACCCTAGTAGGATTAAGTGAGTGCCAGAAAGTACTTTCACAGGAATTTGGAAAGGTGTAAGAGTAGTAGGGAGACACAGGAGCTCATAATTCTGGAAACATATTTACTCTGGTAAATACGGTTTTCTGTTCTGTTACAACATATTCTAAACCTACAGTATGCATATAGAACATAAATCACTGCAAATTAAAATCATATAGTGTGTATAGGACATGACTAATGCCATGTTTAAACATTATTTATAAATAATACTCGATGCCTACTCATGAAAACATGACTATGGATACATGATGTCCTTGCTGCGCAAACAGTGACCTATGCAGTAGCACTTCAAGGAGCCAGTCTGAATTCTGCTCATATGCTGTGCATCCTCCCATCTCCAAGCTGGGCCAATCATAGTGCTCATTTCCTGCATGCGTCACAGGCCTCTGCAAAATCCCATAATAATATTCCCTGTGCTTCTTTAGGCCGGTCATCACTCAAGGTCAGTGAAACGAGGTTTCGGCCCAGCTTGATGTAGTGCCTTATCCTTTCAGTCGGGGCTCCTCTGTCTCCTCTTCTCTCATGCAGGCTTGCTTTGATACATATTTTTGACTATGTCAGCCTGTCAGTACTTTCCTCAATGTCTGCTGTCAGCCACTGTCTAATACAAGTGCATTATTGGGACATTCTGTGCCTAGCATAAATTGTTTGGGTGGATGAGCTAGATGATTGAAATAGTCATCTGGCTTCCTGATGGAACAGGGTGAGCGAGTCTTTATAACATTATATTTTTCTGTAAATTCAGGATATTTTACAGCATCAACATGAGTTTAATAATAATTACTGAGCTGTAATTGGATAAATTGTTATGATGTTTGGACTGTAGCATAAAGAGTGCCTCTGGACTTAATTGAAAATGTAATTTTATTGAAGCACATATAGCCTAGGGATCATGAACATACTAGGTATTAAAGGTAGTACCCTACCAATATGGAAAAAAATATATTATTTTACTTACATTTAAATTGCTGTATGATTTGCAATGCATTAAAATTTATTTGATCTGTGATTGAACTGAGTTAATTCAAGTTAGAACATCCACAAAAAACAAACAAAAAACAACAACAACAACGACAAAAAAACACTTGTCTGGAACATTTTTTGCTGAGTAAACTCACACCTCACAATAAGCAAAATGTTTACATTAAGCTTTCTATAGTACTGGTACTATAAACTAGTGAAGTGATAATCTAATGGTTAACAAACAGTTCCCCATCCTTTATTCTTTCATCCGCTACTTTCTCCCATCCTCCATAAGTCCCTCCTTTGTGAGACACATAGAGTTCTTCCCCACTGTCCTGCACCTCTCCTGCAAACAATTACACTAGTTTCCTAGGTTTCATTGTTCTGTAGGACTGGACACTTATCCCACCACCAGATTAACCCTTAAACAGATACCAAAGGATATTATATTTTTAAAAAGATATTTTAAAAATAATAAGTAGTATGTTTAACTTGGATCTTAAATAGAAGGATAATTATAACAATGATATATTTTTTTACAATTTATTTTCCACTTGTGCCTTTTTAAGGGTTAAAAAAAAGATTAAATACTGTGACCCATTCTGTCATCTCCTGCAAAAACCCAAACAAGTACTGACCAACAAAGTCAGAACAATAACGCTTACAAAGGTTAAAATTACTCATGAGAAAAATTTAATTTCCAGGTTTATCAGTTATACAATAAAGTTCATAGCACAAGTATTGCTTGCATACCTGTAAGCATGTTTTATTGAATGCTAAAAAAATAAAGATAAAATATGGTTTCACAGCCATGTTCACATTGTGAAGTCTGTACTCCTCTCTTTTACACACCAGACATTGAGGAGCTATTTTTACTAGTTTGCAGGGTTAGGGTAAAACACTGAAATGAAACAGAATAATATAAAACTAATAGTTGAAACCAGAACTGCACCCAGGCTTATTTATTGTTGATACACATTAGTCTGAGGATTTTTTCCTCATTTTTCATTTCAGAGTCCTTTATATAAAAAAAGGACAACTTAATTTTCCGTTTTCCATGAACGCTATTTGTAAAAGTTAGAAGTATGAAAGTGTGGCTGTGTGCCTAGAGGTGTAGATCGGCGGTGAAGTGTGAAGAGTTGATGTGTAGGAAGCAGAAAAAAATTATCTTGCATAAGGATCTGAGTGACACAGAAAACTGTGACATTGTAATGGATAAACGACTGTCTATTCATCTCCAAAATAGCAGGTCTGTGGGGTGTTCCTGGTATGCAGGGGTAAGTACCTACCAAAGGTCTAGTACATCTGGTCTGATCTCACAGAAGAGCTACTGTGGCACAAACTGATGCAACTGTTAATGCTGGATATGGTAATAAGGTGTCAGAACACACAGTGCATTACAGGTTGTTGCATAATGGGCTGCCTAGCCACCATATCAATTCAGACCAGTTGGGTGGTGTTAATGTTGTGCACCGATCAGTGTATATTTATTATTTAAAAGTTTTCCTGCAGGCCTGTGACTCACAGTCTTTACTCACTACGGTTTGCAGTATGTTTAAATTTGGCTAGAATATTGATTGATACAGGATGGTCTGGTTCATTGGTATAGTTCTGGTAGAATTGCTGCTCTCTGAGGCTTTAGACATCCCATTTCATCAGTACTTTATCCACAGCAGATCAACCACAGATCAAATCAGTATTGACTATCTATGCCTTATGGGGACTGTTGAGGTTTTTAAAATTAATGGAATTAAGATTTCTAGCATTTTAAAGTTTTGTTCTGGGTAATGACTGAAGCTTGCACTGAGTTATTTAAGCAGCTATCTTTTGTGACAGTGTATTTAGAATGGGACAGTGTTGAAATAAACTAACAAATAGTATATTTGGTTGTTTTATGGTGGTTTCAAGTGTGATTGAAAACCGGTATGAACTAAAATAGCTGGTGTGGTGCAATCAGTGCAGCGAAAACCTCACTATTCAGACATTTGGGATAAGAAGATTATGAGTCCATGTTTGTTGGGAACATAGTGCTCAATATTTTTCTCTCTTGATAAACGTTCAATAATCTTTACCATCTTCAGCGAAGATATATGGGGCCAGTCCCAGCAACACCAGGAGTTCACCCTGGACCCAACACTCGCACATAACATTCATAAAGTAAGTAAATAAAGTACTTCATAAAGTTTCCCAAAGGAAACTCAGGGAATAATTCTGAAACTTCACCCCATTGTTACTCTGTGTTCCTAATGTATGTGGAAGATGGTAGGTAGTGCTTTCCTTTGAGTGTGTGATGCAATATGAGCAGCAGTTCAGAATGACAGACATGTAGTGGAGGAACTCTTCACCTTGTCTGAGTGGTAGTTGTATGATAGAAGAGAGTTGGCTGATGTGGCAGTATTGGTAGGTGACCAGGTTAGGGAGAAAAAGTATGAGGGAATATGCCAAGTCTGTGCTAGTGGCACAGTTACAGTTCTGTGGAAAACATAATTACATCACACAGAAATTGCTGATTTTTTAAAACATATGTAAATAGAGAAACCAGATCAGTCACATGGTTAAAATTAACCTTTACATTGTTCACATTTTCTTTTTAGTAACATTAAAACCAAAGGTGCCAGATTAAGTGCCATTGATTAGAATCTCCTGCAGATGGGACATCTATGGTCTGGTGTTTTCTTTGCTATTGAATTATGTCAGGTCATCATGCCAGGATCTAAAGACCACTTTACCCCAGAAGTGTTTCTGAGGCATTATTATGAGACTGTCTCTCTGATGGCTATCTTTTGCTTTAGATAAAATTCCATTGTAATAATTACTGGTGCAATTTACACTAGAATAATATTAATGATAAAATAATGAAAGTGTAAGATAAAATAAACTAACGATAATAAGCTATTTATTATTAAACGAGCTAGACACTGCACTTCCTGTTGGGAACTACCTGTTCAGTTCTCATGGTTTAACTCTGAAACATTCGGTGGGATGATTTGCATGTCGCTCAAATTGCTTGTCGTTCCTCACTTCGTGTGTGGACGCCACTTCGTTGGGTGTTCGCTACATAATGATAAAATTACCTGTAGAAAGTCTCTTAATATTTTTTTGCTCAACAACAAACAATTTTTGTTGTGGTTTTGTTGAATTATCACCGTTATCTGTATGCCCTCTAATTTAAAAGAGTTGGTGTTTAGCAAATATTTTGACAAAAATTAAGAACCTGGTATGTACTTATTTTTTCACATCAGTTTATCCAGCTTTTAAACACAATCTGTCCGGCAAAGATGAAAATATTAGCTGAACTAGCTGGCAAGAGCAACTAATGTTACATAAAGTCTTTCTGAAATCAAAGTGTTATGAGGGTAGGATAAGGATAAGGATTTGATCATTTTATTGGGATATTTAAATTCATTTTCTCTCTTATATTCCTATACATATCCCGAGATTATTTTAATGCACTTACTCGGCTAATTCAAATGTTAACAATTTTTTTGCCGCTTAAAGTTCATTATGTTAATTTTCAACCTTGTCCGTTAGGGTAGCTTATGAAGATCTGATGCATCCATGTCCTCTTAATGTTGTTTGAATCAAATTTATTCATGATGATGTTTACTAGTTTCCAGTTATGTAACATGTACATGCATTGAGCTCTCCGTACATCGCATTTTCAGTGTAGATTAGTCAAGCTAACATTCAGCATCTTCTCAAATCAATGCTGCACTTCCTGCTAAGAGGCTAATTGGCAGCCAGTGTCCAGAAGGTGACATTTCCCATGGAGTCGGGTGGTGAATTATTCACCAGTCTAAACAGTACTCACAGAACACTGTTCACTGTGTAGTCTAGTGATTTAAAAGGAGTCAAAGCTTGGTTTTGTGTGGATATTTGTGTTGTCATATACAGTTTTGTACTAATGCTGATAATGTGTCGGTGTAGATATTACAATTTACGTGTAATTTTATGATGTTATTTTGTAGTTATTATCTTTAATTTTCAATCAAAACGAGAGATTTTAAATAGGAGATATAATGCATCACAGTCAGTTTCCACATTTAGCAATAGCAATGCCAATAAAGAGCTTAAATTCTTAACCTTGAAAGATCTGGAATTAATTTACTCATCCTTTTAAACCAGCACAGTCTAAGTAGCAAACAGTGACGCAGGGCTTCTGAATGTTCAGGTGAGTTTGTGATTCAACTTCCCTGACTGACGTCATTGGGACTGAAGCACATCAGGCAGGAGGCACAGGTTCCTGCAGTGACTCTCCCTTGGTGTTCAGTGTAAGCAAACTGTGCATTCACAATCTCTCAGCTGCCTCTTTTATACAGAGCAAGCTTTGTATACACACTCAGAGCCTTGTGCTTACTGTTTTCTAAAATGTCTGGTTTGTGTTTAATCAGATTGCGTTTACACACTAAATAGATGTGTATAATGGTAAGAACAACATAGGCTGGTATTGCATAGGTTATACAGTTAAGAATAACTAAAGAAATAGAAAACAGCTAAAAGAGTGCTGTGGTATTGAGTTTTTCAAAAACTTAAGGATGGGATTTTATTTAGTTCCATAATAAAAATAAGAGTAGCCGAATTCTGATTGATTGTGCACACCATGCAGGTAAGAAGAAAGCTGTAATTCTGCCTCGTCATGCTCCCTTTCCCCACTGGAGATTTGTAGCACTGGCTATGTGCTTCTTCTTAAACTATGATTAAAATATCCAGTGCTTTTATCTTATAAAATAAACTGGGGACAGTTCCAGTTTTATGTATTTTGACCATTGTAACTAATAAACTATGAAGGAGGTTAATTGATGAAATTGCTTACAAACTAAGAGGCTTTGCAAATCTGAAAGATATAAATATAGTATAGAAAGTGAAAATATGGAAAACAATGGAACACTCCAAATGTCAGACAGTCAGTCAGTCTTTTTCTGCTTGATCGGGGGTCAGGTCACGGGGACAGCAGCCTAAAAAGCACTCAAAAAGCAATAAATAAATGAAAAAGCGTGTTAACAGCGTGAAAAACAAGTTGCAGAGGCAACCATTGTACCTTGCGCGGTAGCCTACATCCAAGTAGATAAACCTACTGATCAGCTATCTGTCACCTATTAATACAATTCTAAAATCCTTTGACCCCACTCAGTGGAGTAGTGGTAAGCATGTCGGCCTCACCTCAAGAAGTTCTGTATTGAGTTTGCATGTTTGCGTGGGTTTACTTGAGGTACCCCAGTTTCCTCCCACTGTTCAAAGACATGCACATTAGGCAAATTGGCTGTTCCAAAATGTCGAAGGGTGTGTATGTGATTATGAATGGTTGTGTGTGTGTTGCCCTTTGATGGTCTGGTGAGCTGTTGATGATGTATCCCGCCCTCTTCCAACGTCGCACAGCCTCCCCACGACCCTAGTGGTAGGATTAAGTGGTTGAGCAAATAAGTGAGTGAGTGAGTGAGTGAGTGAGTGAGTGAGTGAGTGAGTTAGTGGGTCTGACCCCACCCCTGATAACCCTGGGTTATCTCCTGGATGCTAGTTTCTGCTTGAGCAAAAAACACAGCAGTTTTCTCTAAAACTAGATGAGCAAGTGGTTAGTAGCTGAAGAAGAGTGATATGAACCTGCTGGAGCAAATTGCCAACCAACTTTGTTAGTAAAAACACACACACCGCTCTTTGTTTCAATTTTTAGTACACAGCCAGGGACAGGCCACCAAAAAAGTTTATAATTAGAGTTTGTAATGGTTTCTACAGTAAATACGTAAACATGGAGCATCTAAAACCCCAGTCTCATATTTTAGTCACCCTGAAAAATAACTGACTGCAATGTGGTATCTGTCAAAGTAATAGCATATAATGTGTTTACTATTTAAGTACACTAATATGGCCTAAGAAATATGAAGAAGTACATGATTATTATATTCTTCTAATAATAAGAATATTCTTTTTAATGGAGACAAGCTGTTGGCATGTATTTCCTGAGATGTGGTGTTTGTCTTTATTTATTTACTTATTTATTTATTATTATTTTTTAAATCAAACTGAGAGGTGACTGCATGTCATGTTTTTGCAAAAGAATCATGGATTTCACTGGATTTTGCTGCACATATTGATCATTGTTTCCAAATACATGCTTGTTCTAGTTCTGAGATCACCTGTCATTTGTTCATTCTAATTATTAAAAAAGCTCAGGAAACATAGTAGGAGTGAGCTGAAACACTTGAGTAATGAGCATGATGTAATTCAACATAAGGATCTATGGTGCAAGCATTATTGTAACAACATATATATGTACACTGGTGATTTTACTATGGACCAGAGAGCAAGCATCAGTTTTAGTTAAGTTTTAGTTTAGTTAAACTCAGGAAATTGATATTGGAAACACCTAAAGCTTCAGCATGCCCAACGAGCCAGTCAATGTGTCAACAGGTGATTAGTGCTACCCTCCAGAGATTTTCTGCCTCTTTTGGAGAATGAATCCCACTCAAATCACAATACCTAGTTCATTGCTTCATTGTCCTAGGGTTGCTGAAGCATTTCAAGGGTCTTCACTGCAAATTGCTAATGGTTCCACATTGCGCAAATCACAAGTGCGCACATTATGTACATTGTTGCTAGAACGTGTGTAATAAAGGTCCTGATGCTGACAGCACAATATAATGGGATAGTGATTCATGAGAGTCTCTGCTTGCTCCTGCTGCATGCGCATGACCATGCCTCTCTTTATTATTTCACTATAGGAACAGTGCCCAAACTTTTTCATTACACCTTTTAAAAACTGACCCTTTGCTGTTATGATTTACATCCTGACCCCTGTTAACTTTTTTTTCCCTGTCCTGTCATGTGATGAACAGTGCAATTGATTTCCATATTGGAGGAATCCCAGAGAAATACCATCACCCATAGTATTCAAGTAAAAATCTTAGCCAGTTCAGTATACACGGACTGTATCTTAATAAGCAGAAAGGAATTTGAGGTGTTTTTGTTTACACTGGCAGGTGTGTTTGCTTCATGTGAATGTGTGTGCATGTGTGAAAAACGGATCTGATTATTGGGGTCATAAGTGTACAGCACTGAACCACGTGGAAGCTCATACAGCCTGTTAACACCACGATACATGATTGCTGTAATTCTACACTAGAAAATAAACCAATATTGCACCTCTGTTTAATAGCTCCTATGTGCCATCTTTATAGAACCAGAGCTCTGTAGGCCAGACACATGTTAGCAGGTTTAAAGAGTACTGTTCATCCTTACAGCATAATTTGTGTGTATGTAATATGTTTAAATGATACAGGCACTTATTATAATATAAATCACCATAAAAAGCACAAAACTGGTAATTGTATCCTGTGGATCACTAGCGGGGGCTGAACTGCAGGGGTTAGCATTCATTTTCCCCCAGAAGTGATGTCAACACATTGGGCAGGGTTTATATCTGTTGTGGAGACAGTGAGATGTTCTAGTGACTCTGAGGATGAGAATGCTGCCAGAAATTTGCCAACTTGGCCTTCCTGTCGTCAGTTGGTTTAGGAACAAAAAGAAATGTTTTCCATGCTTTTTTCCATGTTTTGTTGCTTGTGCAGCTCAGCACTGACCGAGAATGTGTTATGCTACACGGGTCAGTGACATAGCCCAGCCAACCCAATGAGTTCTTGTCACTACCAGGCAGGGACAGCCAGTCAGAAAGGCACAATATCTCTCAGCCTGCCTATAGTTGTAACACTTACACGCAATTTGAAAATGGCATGGACTGATGTTGGAAAAAAAAAATGCTGATGTTATACGGGATCATTTTAGATAGCTAGTAATGCTAATTCACCACAAATACCCTTTAAAGTGCTTCCATGAAATAATGACATAAATGGTGTTTGGCTATAAACGGCATTGGAATGGAAATGAAATAATAATTGTTATATTTGCATGCTGTGGGTTGCAGACATAATCCACTTATCAAGGTTTATTCCCCTAGATTAGTTGGACTTAGACTGCAGACTTCATATAATGAACTCTGTACACATTAATCTCAAAGGCACTGTTTCATTTTAAGGTCTACTCTGAGTTGTTTCTTGCTGAATAATTGGCTCATTTTAAAGACAGTCTAATCATCGCAGCTCATCTGTGCTCAGCTCACACTTTACAGTTGTCCAGTAATATGGACTCAGTCCCTTTTCCCCTCCATTTTCTCTTGCTAAAAGAGGAAATTGTGTAAGTGTGTGTGTGTGTGTGTGTGTGTGTGTGTGTGTGTGTGTGTGTGTGTGTGTGTGTGTGTGTGAAGGGATAAAATGTAGAAAAGAAATGCATAAAATAGTAAAAATCATGCTCACCATACCCTTGAATGATTCAAACATCCATCCATCCATCCATCCATCCATCCATCCATCTATTTGTCCATTTGCCGCACCACCTAATCCTATTAATGTTGGAGGAGGCTGTAGACTTTCTCAGCCGAAAGTGGTCGATGGCAGGGTTCCCTTGAACAACTTGCCAAACCATCGCAGGGCAGCACACACAACCGCCCTACAGGCCCTACAGACTCTTCTGTAGCTTTTTTTCTCTGCAGGCTGCTTCTCTGATAAAGAAGTTAATTTAAAAATTAATTAATTGTAGAATTGCAAAAGTTAATTGTAGTGTGAAGTTTCTCGTTAGATGATGCAGGATGTCAATAAAAGAACTAACACACACTGTCATGTAAAATAAATGCTGGGATTTCTCTTTCCTCTGTGGAAGAGTAAAGCCAGACGCTGAATCAACACCTGTGCCTGAAGTATAGAATGAAGGCTAATTTACATGTGAAACACTGCTGTGGCGGGTTTATCCAGAAGAGGATCTGAGACCCTAAAATTTTCATTGTTAATCATAAGGTCACAAAACACACATTATTTTTGTTATAATATTGGGAACCAGCTGCAGTAAACTTTCATTCATTCATTATCCGTATTGCTTATCCTGTAGTGGGGAAGCTGGAATCATTGGACAAGAAGTGGCATACACCCTGAACAGGCCAACAGTCTGACCAGTACATGTTAATGTCCTTTGTCACTTTTATACAACTGAGCAATTGAAGGTTAAGGGCCTTAACCACTGAGCCACCACCCCGTATTATTCTGAAAGAGATCCCATGATCACTTGGTTTTTACCCTAATCCCAGTTTAACTGTATCATTAAAGTGAGTATCACCCAATAATATCACTCTCTATTTTTCCAAACCATTGTGTACTCTTCATCCTTCTCCCCAGATAGACTTCATCAATCAGTGCACAGTTCACGCGAAAGTAATCCCTCATTACTTTAATATGGCTGCTCAAATCACTTGACCTTGTTCTGAGAACCAAACCAAAGCCAAAGGCTGAAATATAAGCTTGAAAGTTTCAGTATGTCGATACAGGGCTCCAGGATTGCCACCTCCTGTTCAACAGTCCCCTATCACTGATCTGACATGCTGTCAACTGAGGTGCTTAGTTTCAAGTCTTAAATGTTTGAGGCGTCCGCAGAGCTATCAGAAAGGCTTTTTTGGCGTAGGCAATTGGAGCAGGAGCTCCTTCTATCTGACCTTTAGCCAGACTATCAGGACCCTTTCCACTGGATGAAACTTAAGCTTGACCAGTGATAGATCTTGCTGAATCACAAATTTAAGATAAGAAGCTAACCCGTATACCTGCAACTTTCTTTGATCGTGCAAATTGTGTATTTGAAGGAGTGTGAAAGGAATAGTCAATCCATGTGTTCATAGGAATATTCTGTTTCTAGGTTTGCCAGAAGGTTCTAGCACCAAGGACTTGTTTTGGTTTTAAATATTTATAAAGGCGGTTCTCAAAAGCTTTGCTGACTCAATCTCTTTATTGATGCAGTACTCAGGCTTTCCCATCTGCTCCTTTGATTTTCTTTTTCTTAGAAAAAAGAATTGGAAAAACATCTTATTGTTAGTTGCAGAATGCATTATTGATATGAATTAATTAATAAACACACACACACACATGCACCCACACACACACATGTGGTTGTGTATGTGTGTGTGTGTGTATATATATATATATATATATATATATTCCAATTATTTGAGATGCACTGCATAATGTTAGTAAAGCATGAAAATATTGCATTTTTAAATATCATTTCTTATGTATTACAAATATTTATTTTGTAATCTATGAAGGAGCCCCATGTTGGCCTACTGGTAATTGCTTATGTTGCGCATTGCGCAAATTACAAGTACACACATGCACGTTGTTGCTAAAATGTGAGCAGTACAAGTGCTCATGTTGACAGTACAATGTCATGGGATAGTAATTCATTATACTTGCTGCTTGCTCCTGAAGTTTTTTAAGTATTTTTAGACTTTAAACAATAGTAAAATCTTGACATATTTACTATTTTCGTTCTCTGCTGTTCAGGGGCTTCAGATCCTTTCTGATATTGAACTGTTATTGTTGGGTAGTCTCTGATTTCCCTGCCTGTGGCTTATGGAGAAAAAAAGTCGGCAAATATCTCCATCATATTGATGCAGCACTGATGCTTAGCATTTTAACAGCCTTCCGTGTAGGTGTCCAGCATCATGTTACGGCGAGGTGCACTAACAGATAAAACATTAGGCAAGCTGATAGCAAGGGTGTATGTGTGTGTTTGTGCGTGTTGGTGTACTATGCCCCATAGGATAGCAGGCATTTGATAGTAGTAGTTTCCATTTTCATCTGATCAGGTGATGGTGCCCTTCTCACATGGAGCAACTGAAACACGATTAAATGTTTTGACCCCTAATGCTCTGAGCAGCACCTTCTCCCCCCCAGTGCTGGGTCACTTTCTCCAGTGAATAGACATATGATGGATGAAAGAACTATGTATCAGAACTACTTAACTGGAACACACACACACACACACACACACACACATACACAGAGAGAGAGAGAGAGAGAGAGTTAAATATCATCCTGATGTGTTCCGCAGAGAGCATGCTGTGTGTAGGTGTATGTGTGTGTGTGCCTGACGGTGTGTCAAAGATTCGAGTCAGTAGTTAAAACCCCTGAAATAAACTATTACTGGGCCCTGTGTCTGTATGGCCTCTAGGAATTAAATGTAGCAAGCAAACACTTTCTGCTTATTTTGTGTTTTCTGGTTCACATTTTCTTGAACACCTCATGGTTTTAAGTTTCTGTCATCTAAGCCAAAGAATTCCAAGAATCAAACACTTTCTTCGACTCCGGTGGGATAGTGTCTCCACCAAGTTTGGTGAAAATCATTGCACGGGTGTTGATATTGTGTTCATAGGCAAACGGACAAACAAACAGATGTATGCAAACACTGGTGATTACAGCAAGTTCTTTGTGGATGGAGGTAATGATCCTAATTAATGCAGTGTGTTTTACAGTCCTGACACTTGAGTGTACATTACATGGAAGAGGCACAATCTAATTGGTATGATATCAAAGAGTTATTTAACATTATTATTATTATGTATTAAATATTTTCTTATTTATTTCTGGTGGAAAGTCACCAGCTAATTCTTGATATTTTTCTATGTATCACCTTATCCATCACTGATATAAGATAGATCGGCTACGCCCTACAGCACACTGTGCCTTCTTGGTTAGTTGGTACAGTTTACACAAAGCACTTTTCCACCGGGCTGTCAAAACCTCATCATTTTCACACCATTTATGCTGTTGTAAGTTATATCTGTAAGTGAGTAGCCATATCTGAGACTGACCAAGGCAGCGGTGCAGTTTTGCCACCCAAAGTCTTGACTTACTTTGCATTGAATGTTTCTGTGTTGTATATGCTAAAACAATAATATCATTACATTATTCTTATATCAAACTTTGGAACTTTGGTGAATAACTGTTAACCATTGCGTCATTAAAGTTATATTTAATGTTATATTATGATGGTACATTAAATTTAGATGCCCCAAAATTGAATGAAACATTACAAAAGTGTTACTCTCCTGATAGTTTAAGGCAACGTAATGTTGATTTGCTCTGCAATACAATCATAGACTATATATATCACATGATACCCTTTGATGTTGAACACAGTTTAAGTTAGAAAGTCAACAGACTCATCATATAACTGTTCTTAATTTTCATATTTAACTTTTCACGCTACGGTGGCATGGTGGCACAGTGGTTAGCCTATCCGCCTCGCAGGTTCATTTGCCGGGGCATTTCTGTGTGGAGTTTGCATGTTCCCCCCTGTGCTTGCGTGTTCTTCTTCAGGGCACATTGGATTCCTTCCTCAGTCCTAAAACATGCATATTTAGTGTGTCTGTGAATGTTTTTATGTGTGTTGCCCTGCAATGGTCTGTCGAGCTGTTCAGGGTGTACCACATCCTCGCTCAGTGTCGGCTGAGATGGGCGCCAGCCTCCCTGCAACCCTAATTAGGATAAAGTGGTTTAGAAAATGAATGAATTAATGGATTTTCACACTTAATGTCTAATCAGCTCTGTTATTATTTCTTGTGGATGTTAATAGAAAGTTCTCTTTGGAACCTCTAATAATTTGTCTCTTTTGTGTCTCTCCAGGTGGTGTTAGTCTTTGCTCTCAGTATTGGAGCCCTTGGAATATACTTCATAGACTCGTCTGAGTGAGTATTACACTTTTCAAGCTTCCTTGGCATCACTTTGGGATTCCATTGTTTACAATTGCCAACATCTAATAAATGTTACACTGTAGAACAGATGGGCATTATTTAATAAAATTCTTATTTTAAACCAAATTTTAGTTTAGTTTCCCTGAGGAGAAGACCCATGTTGTTGTACTCATTTCATAGCCAGCATGCAAAATTGCTATCGTCAGGCATTCAGGTGCATCTTGTCTTTCCTGAAAAGGACTTATGACTCATGAATGAATATTTCCCCAATGGAGAATTTACTGGCTTATTGTGCCAGCACAGAGCACAGGTGGGTATATTCATCTGCACCAGGATACTATTTTCCCATGTAGCTAATGATACATTGTACTTATCCTTCAATTATCTGTTTTGCAAAGTGCACCATTAAAAGATTCCCGATCTTTGTTCTAGCCCTACTGCAACATAAATCCTTTTTCAGGTAGCGTGATTAATTTGTCAATGGAAGCCAAGTGAGCCAAGTCAGTTTCCATGGTTACATCAGATGGAAAATCCCTGATGCCCTCTCCTCCCATCCCCCATGATCCTTAGAGACAAGTATACTCTTCCTTTGCACAGCCGTTGCCCAGGCAACCAGGTAGCACTGTGTTGCGTGCAAATGGAACTCATATTTCCTTATGTTCTGTGTCTGCTGTCATCCTGCCTCGGGGAAGCAATGACCTTGTCTGTTTAGGCTCAGACCCCAATCTGGAGGATTGAACACCATGCAGGCGAAAGGACTAATCTTGACTAATTTCTGTAAATTCTGAAAACTACCTCACTAAACCACAATGTTTAAAACTCCCCTGCAAATAACAATGAATGTTTAACATGCAGTTTTATGCACAAGGGTGTACCTTTTTGTTGTATGTTTAGATTGTTTCCAACATGTGTATTTTCACAGGAAACATCTGTAAACACCTGTAGGATTTCTGCTTTTTCGGATAAATCAACAGTCCAACTAAGTTAGAATAAGATTGACCCAGTAGATAAGAGGTTCAGTGAGGTCCAAAGGAAGCTTACAGTGGTGATGGTTTTCTCTGTGCCTTCTTTATCTTAGTAGATTTTTAACTTTTAATTTACAAAAATTTTAAATATTACAATTTACAAGAATACAAGATATAGAAATATTGCCCTGCCGTTTTCTTTCTGTTGCCTGACACACAGAATCTATACCACTTATCTGCCAGTTGGAGTCAATTCCAGCTAACTTTCTAGGCAAGTCACCAGTCTATTGCAGGGCTAACACAGAAATGAACAACCATTCACACTGACATTCACACCACTGGAAGATTTCGAGTAGCCAGATGACCTAATGTTCATGTCTTTCAACTGTGGGAGGAAACCGGATTACCTGGAAGAATCACAACCATGAATGGGGAGAAAATCCACATTCCATACAGATAGACCCCCGCCAGTTTCAAAACCTTAAAACCTTTCCCTGTGAGGTGGCAGTGCTAACCACTTCACCACCCTTCTGCCCTGGGCTAGGGTTTGTGTCTATAAACTCCTGTTTTTCTGTCACCAGATTAGTTTGGGGGCTCTGTTTTTCTTTATGTTTTAAAGCTCTTTATCCAGTTCTTTGTTTCGATTTATACTGATGTTTAATGACTGTCAGTTATACTTGTGTAAATAACCTGCTAAAGCCCATTTGCTGTAAACCACTTGTTAGGTATGAAATAGTCTTGGCTCTATAGATATCCTGATTCACAAATTCAAATAGATATAATCAGTAAAAAAAGAAAAAGCTAATTTCTATGGAATATTTGATTTTACTGTATTACCTAGACATTTACTGCAGCTCAAGGACCTGTACCACCAGCAGTGTTTGTGTGACTGATACAGCTACTGTGTAATTACTGGTGTCCCCTCTGGGTTGTTTCCTCTGGAGGTAAATTACGCCAGGGCTGCACTATAAGCAGTACTTCAGACTTTCATTGGAATGGATTATATAAAATGGCATATTAAAACCAACATGTAGTTTTCAGCTAAGCTGTGGGCGAGGGTTGAAATGATTCTGATTGTGTATAGAGCTTTGTGTTTAATGGGACCGATTAGGTGGAACACTTTCGGTCTGTTGCTGAGCAAACGTCCCCAGAGATCATACAGGAAACCCTGATGGATAATAATGCCAGGGTCAGGACATTATCAACATCATCAAAAAATATCAGTTTGTTGTGGACATTCTCTTTATTCAAAACTAAAAAAGATAGTCTTGATTGGAATTAGGAGACCCAGTTTGTGTCAAGAAGTCTCGACACCGTTACAGCACCAGCCTGAACTGTTGACACATTCCCGGGTCCAAAGATTGGTGCAGTTTATGACACATTCAGACCATACCTTCTGTGTGTTTCAGCAGTAATCCTTCTTTTGTTCAGGTGACCAATTTCACTGCACCTGTGCCCACAGTAACCTCAGATTCCAACTGGATCAAAACCTGATCTGGTCTTCTGCTTCTGTTGTGCATCTTCCTTAAGGTTTTGGGTGATGTAAATTCTCACCAGGGTTTTAACTGGTGCTTATTTGGGTTAGCATAGGTTTCTTGTCAGCTTGAATCGGTCTGGCCCTTCTCCTGTGGCCTCTATCATCAACAAACTGTTTCCACCAGCAGAGCTGTTGCATTAGATGTTTTTTCTCCCACACTATTCTTTCTAAACTCTAGAGACTGCTTGAAACTGTGTGAAAGTCCCTGGAGTGCTGAAGCTTTTGAAATTTTCAAGGCAGCCTTGCCCCAATATTTATAGCATTGTCGAAGTTCCTGTAAACCCTCCTCCAGTCTGATGTTTGTGCTGAAGTTTATCTGTAGCTCATGACCTTTTTCTGTATGACATTAGGACAGCCACATGGCTTGCTATATATATATATATATATATATATATATATATATATACATATATATATATATATATATATACACACACCTCATATACCTATTCAGAGGTGTCTGCCCCCTTTTTATT
>JBCNYG010000025.1:32538008-32548676 GCA_039654305.1 Porochilus rendahli
GAGGCTGGCGCCCATCTCAGCCGACTCTGGGCGAGGGCGGGGTACACCCTGGACAGCTCGCCAGGCCGTCGCAGGGCGTGGCTTATATTAGGTTCGCATTATTGTATCTTCTTACATGCATGCAGTTTTTATATATTTACACAAATTCAGGGCTATTTCTTGTGTTTTCTGAAATAACAGTGTTTGTGTTTATATCCAGTTTGATATACAGAGTATGTAAATCAAGGCAAAAAAGAGAGTCTGTAAGTAAGCCTAAAGCTTCTCTATTCAATCTTAGGAATGAATATAAAGGCTTTTCCACAATAGCATTGTGATCCTGGCCCCAGACCAGCTTTTGAAGTCTTCCAGTACATGCATTTACTCACATTGTACTATAATCCTATAAAAGTACTTCTTTCTCTGCTTGTATATACTGTACAGTTGTGATCTGTAGTGGATTTAAATAGGGTTTTATTTAGAATATCTTTTGTCTTGTCTCAGTATTTATAAGGATAGACCCCCCACCCCGGACATGGGTCTCTTTTAGCTCGGTCTGCACAATGAAGGCAGATATACTGTATGTAGGCCAACAGAAGCGAGGCTCTCCTTCAAGGATTGCCTTTATTTGTGTCCCACTTGTGCTGTATTTATAAATGTGAGCATGGATGCTCTTTAAAAGACTCATGCTGCTGCTGCAATGCAGGGATGAATAATACACATAGTTTAACTCCACTGGAGCATCCCTGTGCTTTTAAATCTCCCACACACTAGGAGCATGATATTTAAGCTCAAACTCACTGGAGGGAAATAAGTGAGAAACTGGTTCAACTGAAGGAATATACAGATAAGTAGAGATATTTTCAAAGCATATAAAGTATGTATTGGTCTTTGCATGATCTCGTCTTTACACGATCACCTGCTATAGAGTGCTACAGGACACTGAGTGAGGACGTTCTTTAAGGTATTCACCTGAATAAAAATACAAATCAGTGCTGACTCAGAAGAACTGTCTGCAGCACCAGCCTCTTATCAATGAAGCAGAACTGTGGAAACATCTGTGAAGTAGAAACAATTAGCTTGCCACCATGCAATCAATAAAAAAAGATAAGAAAGAACATTTAATTTTACTGTGCTGTATAACTCATGCAGTCAATTTGCATAAAAAGAGAGGTGTATGTGAGAGATTTCTGCAACTTAATGGGTTTGTGTGCATGAGGAAAGAGAGTAACATCAAAATAATCTGTATGGAAGTGGGCACGGCTGAATAACTTTTCTTCTTTTAAGTAAATGTGAGTCCTTTACGTCTCCCAAATGACTCATTCATTCACTCTCACTCATATGCCGAACCGTTTTATCTTACTAGGGATGCGAGGAGGCTAGTGCCTATCTCAGCCGACACTGGGCGAAGGAGGGGTACACCTTGAACAGCTCACCAGACCATTGCAGGGACACATGCACAACCATTTACACTCACACCAAGGAGCGATTTTGGAACAGGCAATTAGCCTAATGTGCATGTCTTTGAACGGTTGGCGGAAACCAGAGTACCTGGTGAAATCTACACAAGCATGGGAAGAACATACAAACTCCAGACAGAAACGCATAAGGCCGGGACTGGAACCCAGGACCTTCTTCCGCCTTCTCAAAAGATGGAAATAGCGACTTGACTGACTTCTCAAATCAGGAAACAGTTGTTTATAACTTACAACAAATAATAATATTTCAGCAGATTTTCTTGAATGTTTGGGGTTGTTACATTCCAGAAAGACCAGGAAAGTTTGCTGGATCTGTTGTCAGAACGTACTGTATAGCTGGGACACTGTGCTGCTGCTTGTCACTGAGTTCCTAAAAGCAGCAGTTCCTTAGAATGCATCCATGATTTTTTTTTATGTGTCCGTGCTGACGATAGCAAAGGCCAGAAGCATTATGTTTTCAGCTTGTCAGTCTGCCTGGGCTGTTCTTGTGAACATGATGTCTCAGAAATGCTTTGAGGGATTTTCTTCAAGCTTTGCACAAATAAACACCTTGATGCAACACTGGACTTATCATATTTTAATCATAGGTCAAAGTTCAAGGTCACTGCAGCCTTACCTCACAGTAATTCTAGTTTTAGGAAGCCTTGCAATAGACTGGTGACTTGTTCAGGGTGTATCCTGCCTCTCATCTGAAATTAGTTAGGTAGTATAGATAATAAATAGATGTATTTGTTTTTTAAAGATGACATGGAGCTCCAGGATGCATCTGTGGACTATATAGATATACCTTTTGTGAAGTTTTGACCCAGAAATATGGTTTTATTTTGGAGCTCAGTTAGACGGAGCAAACCACTTAGGAGAGATTAAAAAAACAAACAAACAAAAAGGTGCCAAAGTAATGTATCTCCTCTTTGTGTCTGTTTTATTTTTAAACACATTGTTTTATACTACAAGGGAACAGCACAATCAGATTTACCCACTTGTTGAAAATGTAAAAAGATTATAATGAGCCAATAATGCTGGAATCAGAATGATGCACACTTAGAGTTTTTCGTGGCTACTTGGGTTTGAAGCCCATGGAGCGTGACATTTCATCTCAGGAAGTATTCAGTGACATCTATTTTACCTTTGATAAATAATTAACAATTACAAAACAAATTTCTTACAATTTTAGAATCAGGATGAACACAGGTAAGGTGCAAAAGCTGTGTAATGGCATCTGTTTAAGCCTCTTCAAGAGTTTCGAGTTTAAGAGAACTCTTAAACTCTTAAAGAGTCTATGCACCAACATGAAGAAAAAATAAAGAAAGAAAAGTTTGTTTGCATATTTGAACCATATCAGAGGCAGGTCAGGTGAGCTCTGCGTCAGAGTACTTACTTCACCGAATCGAAAGTAAACTGTCTTCTGTAAAGTTGTTTTAGTATTAAGCTACACAGAAACACAAGAAAAAGAACTAAAACAGGAGATGTGTGGATATTTTTCCATTTTAAAGTATAAGAATAATAATGATAATATCACCTGTTCCATGTGATTGTGAAAAATGGAGCCTGTCATTTTGATTTAAGCATTATCCACTTGGAATATTGTTTTTTCAATCTCACGATGGCGGACCAATCAGAGTGTGTTGTTCCTGGATAGGATATTCTTATTGTCAATTATTTGTTTATTCACAGTAAAGTATTTATGCACGGCAGCATTCCTGTGTGTGTGTGTGTGTGTGTGTGTGTGTGTGTGTGTTGCATCACTAAAAAGGTGAAGGGCATTGTAAGCATTGGGCTGCCATGTTGCATAGTAACTACATTAGCACAGAAAGCTGCTGTCTTTACTCTTTCATCCTCTCCTCAAGAAGGAAATGCTTTGTGTGTTTTCTCCTTTGAGTGAACCACATCCAGAGGGTGCTTCAGGGAGAATCAAAGTGCAGAGGCTATTTTTAGGGTCCCAAATGAGGTTGTGTATGTCTGGTACCCTTGCAGGTGCTACATCAGTCCTATTTTAAAAATGGTGCCTTGACCTAAAAATCAATCACGGCTGTATTATATAAGTTGGTCCTATTGTCTTCAGGAACAATTCTCTCTTGCTTTCTTGTACAAGGGCTTGTTCTGGCCTGGGGTCGCCTCTCCTTGATGCCCTGCTTCTCCCAGTGGTGTTATCTATTTGTCGCTGTCTTCTTTTAAATGGTTCCATTTATAAGAAGACAGCAACAAATAGATAACACCACTGAGAGAAGCAGGGCATCGAGGAGAGGCGACCCCAGGCCAGAGCAAGCCCTTGTACAAGATGGCTGCAGCAATAGATGCTTGAGGCCACCTACAGTAAGGTCGAGCGTTACTGGAGCATCTGTGCAAGGTTCAGCACAGTCTCTGCGCTTTCCCCCAGGATTCTCCGCTTGACCTGAAAACAGTCGTGTTCTATATAAAGCTTGTAGAAGACAAACTGTCCAGGTTCTTGTGCTGGGACAGCATTGAAGGAGGAAGCTTACGTAAGCTCCTGAGTTCCTGGTCTATTCTGTCTGAACACCATATGACACTGTGTATTGACAGTGCTTGTGTAAATGAGGGTCTTTTTGTTTCCTACTTTTCAGATATGCAGAGATGTCTTGCCCACTCCCAGACAAAGTAGTATCCTGGTCTCTTTGACATATTTGTATGAACAGTTAGCAGAGTGCTCTCCTACTGTAAAATCATATGGCTAGGAAGCACACATTCTACACCATAGTGTTCAACCTTCAGCTTTGAGCTTTCCGCTGCAAGTATTCTCACAATGCTGTTTATCTAGACTGAATGTCAGCAAGCCGACAGCCTCAACTCTTTGTGGCATGGATTCTACAAATTTCTGGTCCATATTAATATAATTTGCCTCACAAAATTTCTTCAAATTTTCAGGGTTCCTTTCCCGCTGCAAATCTTTAAATCTACTACATCCCAAAGCTGTTCTATGGGTATTACTTCGTGTCACTGGGAAGGCTACTTAAAAACATTAATCAGGTCATGTTCATGAAGCCAATTTAGAGGATTTTTACTGTGTGACATGGTGCATTATCATGCTGGAAGTAGCCATTAGAAGATGGGTAAACTGTGGTCACTTGTTTAGCAACAGTTCTTAAGTAGGCTGTGGCATTCAAGTGATGATTGATTGGTGTTAATTGTCTCCAAGTGGGCTATGAAAACATTCGCCACACCATTACACAACCTCCACCAGATGGGCCTGTTGACACAAGGCGGGTTGAATTATTTCTTATGACATCATAAACTAGGGGTAAGATGCTATCTGTATATCCAATCTGTGTGCCTTAGCAGAAATTTATTAGCAGGTTTATTAGCCTAGGCTACATTTTCCCGATCTTTAGATGTTCAGTTTTACTGAGCCTGTGCGAACTGTAGTCTCAGAAGTGTTAAAGGATTTGGTCTTCTGCTGTTATAGCCCATCAACCTGAAGTTTCAGTGAGTTGTTCCTACTTGGATGCTTTTCTGTTCAGACCAGTTATAAAGAATGTTTATTTGTTCTCTGTCAGCTCAAACCACTGACTCTTTTCCTTATTACACCTTTCCTAGTATACTCTAGTCACTGCTGTGTGTGAAGAGCCCAGAATATCAGTAGTTACAGAAATACTTAAACCAGCCTGTCTGACTTCAACAATTATTCCATGGTCAATATCACTGAGATCATATATTTTGCTTATTCTGATGGCTGATATGAACATTACCCAAAGCATCTGACCCATAGCTGCATGATTTTATGCACTACACCTGATTGGCTGATTGTATAATTACATGACTGTGTAGGTATGTATAGGTGTCCCTAATAAAGTGCTTAGTGAGTGTATGTTAGCCAAAAGACTTGCTAAACATGTGTACGCTAAATGCTAAACCAGTAATGAAAAGAAAACATAAATAGCTTTAGTCATTTAACCATGTCATATGTGCCTCTGCTGTTTACACTTTAGGTTTTTTTTATTATTAATTCCAAGGCTCAGTACTTCATAAATAATAGAGGCTTGGTACGGGATCAGTGTTAATGCCACTGAAAGGGCGCCACAACATTAACCTTACCTCCAGAGCTAATGGTTGTTTATGAATCCATGCCTTTAATTTAAATGATTCAGTCAGCAGTTTTTTTATTCCTTATATTTCAGTTGTAAATTGATTACCAGCTTTTGGTTACTGTATTCTTGAGAATTAATATTTCTGATAAAGGCTCACAGGATGAATGATAGTTTTTTACTTTTTTTTATATACATTACCAGGACAAAAGAAGGCTGGTTTCATATTTGTTCATAATTTAGAGCATTTGCAGCATTTATATTCAACAAACAGTAACCCATTATGAAACAACTTTTTAGAGTTAAAACCAGAAACTGAACATTTTCACTTAGGTTTAGTAATCAGGTCCTTAAAAATGGTATCTCGTCATCTTAGACAGAAGCAGTTACAGATATGGATCTCTTGGGTAAATCTCTGTGGGCATTGTGCACCAGAATTGTGCTCGTTTCCTCTATTCATCCTTTGCACATTATCTCAAGATCAAACCGATCGTATGGGAAGTGTCTGTGAATTGCCATATTCAGGTTTCTCCACAGATGTTCTAGGTGGCTTAAGTCTGAGATATCAAAATCAAGATATTGTAGTTGTTTATTTTTATTACATTTGCAGACAATTTTAAAAGTGTTATTAGTTCATAATTATGGTTGTCAATAAGTAGCAAAGCAAGTATTTAATAAGGCAAACTTTGATGTAGAGAATTATTTGAATGAGGGGTTGGTATCTGTTGAAAACGAATTGTCTAGATTATAGACAATGTTATAGATTATGTTGTGCATGCCACTGGTGCACTGAACATTTAACTTATCTGAAAACAACAGTGCAAAAATGCAGTTATCCCAGGGCTGTGATACGATGCCAAGAATTGTTTTATGGCTTTCCACCAATCAGAAATGAGAAAATCTTTTGAATGAGAAATATGAGTATTAATAATAATAAAGGATCTTAATACCTCCTGAAGCCTGTGTATTTAAGTGAACTTATACAGTAACATTTTGTTTTTCTTTCCATAGCCCAATAGAATCCTGTCAGAATTTCTATAAAGACTTCACATTACAGATCGATATGGCCTTCAATGTGTTCTTCTTACTCTACTTTGGGCTGCGTGTAAGTACTTTTGTTTGGTAGTGATTGCGTAATGTTACACATTTTATATTGTGCATAATTTTTTCTGATATTTATGTGATATCCCTTCTGTCTCGTTTTTTTGTCTACAGTTTATTGCAGCAAATGATAAGCTGTGGTTCTGGCTGGAGGTGAACTCTGTGGTGGATTTCTTTACTGTGCCACCTGTGTTTGTGTCCGTGTATCTTAACAGAAGCTGGCTGGGTAAGTCTCTACAGAGCTCAAATTTTCCCCCTTTCTCTTTCCTGTTTCTTCTTCCCCTTTAGCATTAAAGGCAGCAGTCAGTGCACATCATGTAGAGTGACAGAGATTCAATGCTGCTGCAGAGAGAGAAAAACCAGGCTGCAAGAAGACAAGAAGTTGAGGATGATGAGGCGGCCAAAGCAAATGTTAGGTCACCTTATATTATTTTAATGAAGCCTGAATACCTGGGTACCAGAGTTGTTATCAGATTTTCTATCAAGAATGCCTGAGAATGGCTCAGAAATGCCACCTAATGGACAGTATGAGTGAGGCTAGCAATGACAGCACAAACAGAAGCATGCAGGTTAAAGAGAGACATACAGAAAGAAGAATGAGTTACCCGCTTTGAGGTGCACAGAGGTGAAGTTAGTAGCAGTATCTATGAGAATGGAAGGTACTGTGGATCACTCAGAGTGGCACATACTAGTTTAGGTCAGGTAAAAGTGCAGTGTCACAAACAAAAGGAAACTCACTCATGTGTTTGTACAGCTGTGAGTCAGTGTGTGCACATGTGTAACTCTTTGTCTTGTGGCAGGGGAGGGAAAAGACCACTAACTCTGTTACTCAAAAACACTGCAGTGTTCACAAAAAATAATAATAAACTCCACTCCTACACATACAATCAACCATATTACATATTACATAAGTTTGATATGTTTTGAACTTTACAGTGTTGTGTGCGGACCTGAACGAACCTACCAATCATGGTGGGGTATATGGCTCTTGGGGGCAGGACATCGGTCGGGTTGGATGCAAGCAGAGAAACATTTTTCAATAAGAGCAAGTTACATGGAGAGTTTTCTTCTGTGCCTGGCTGGCTGCCTCGTTTCTATTGGGCTCACACAGACATTCGTCCCAATGCGCTGCGTTCACAATAAAAAATGTTTTTATGTTGATGCCCAGCGGGACATTATACGTATATATATACATATTTAACATAACAGTCCGTGAGCAGAGTTTTCTTTTTTGCTCTCGCTGTCTCGGCACTTTCCACCATCTACAGATGCCATGGTGTTCATTTCATCATGGAAGACATGAACATCAAGCGTAAAAACAGAGGAGGCTGCCACCAGGCTTTTATCCACCAACCGCCGTGCTGCGGTTACAAGAAAAAAGAAGCAGAAATGATGTTCTCGTCGGCTCACCGCTTGATTGAAACTTCTAGGCAAGAGAAACCATGTTCAGAAAAAGGTTAAAGGTTAAAGAACTGTTAATACAGACAATAATCTGAATACAGCAGATATAGAAGACTAAAGAAACCTCATATAGTCGCTGGTCAGAGAAATCTAATTATTATTATTTTATTATTATTATTATTATTATTTTATTTATTTATTACTGATTGATTGATTTATTTTCTTGTTAATTCCTAATTTGTTTATTTATTTTTTCATCGTATTTTGTGTAAAAAAATTTGTTTAATCACCTCATTTCTTTATTAAAAACAAAACACAACAAAACATGTGCCACCTTATGGTTTTCAAAATATTCTGATGAGAATCTGTAAAAATCCAGCTTAATCTAAGTATACATCATAGTAAGTCCATAGTAACCCTTGATCAAGCTTGCTACTAACTCTTTTATTCATAGCGCATTGCTAATCTAAAATGACATGCTTGCGGGATGAGGCAATAATTTGTCATGTTACTCTTCTCCCTAAAGGCCGTAAAGGTCTAATACCATCACACTAGATAAAGCCCTTCAACATCCAGCTGTACGATTTGAAAATCAAAGGCTCATAGATGATGAAATAAAGTGAAATAGGTTGTGCAGTATATTCACATAAATCAATTTATAATCAGGGTAGAAAGTGTTCAGTTCACTGAAGTAATTCAGCCTCTGTTTTCCAATCACACAGCAAGAAAGTCAAGTAGAAATCCAGCCCAGTTATCTTTATTTTGTATTTTAATACCAACAATTTTTTTATCTTTTCCTGATAGGATATAGACTGCATTAAAAAAAGATTTTATTAATAAACTAAGGGGAGAGAAAACGTTGATTTAAATATATGTCAGTCTGATGTCTTTGCCCATCATGCTAGACAGGAGAGATATTTGGACCAAAATGTGACCAAAAAGTTTTAGCTGTTTGACTTGTACGTCTACGCTTAAAGATGCATTTTGTGTACTTTTGGTTAGTGGTTTATTTATCCATTTATTAATTTTCTAAGCCGCTTATTCCTAATTAGTGTTGCAGGGAGGCTAGCGCCCATCTCAGCCGGCCCTGGGCGAGAGCACAGTACACCCTGGCAGCTTGCACATTGCACGTCCACACAGAAACGTTCAGAGCCCAGGAATCAAACCCAGGCCTTCCTGCTGTGAGACGGACGTGCTAACCACTGCGCCACCGTGCCGACCCTGGTTAATGGTGTAACTCTTTAAAATACTCATGATGTAATACTTTTTTTTACCCATTGTAAACAAAAGTCAACACCGGTCAGCCATTCATTGTTTTTTATTGAGCTTCTAATCACCCAAATATACACCATCACAAGTTCTCTACAATAAGTTTTGTGTTTACCCTTACTTTTCCCCGTGTACTGTGATGTTACTAATTATGTGAGGACACATTGATAGATCTGTTTTCTTATTTTAATGTTATTTTAAAGGAAAAGCAAAGAGATCCAACTAAGTGACACATAGGGAGTGTAGTTGTTAGGGTTTGTTGCACTGGCAGTACAAATCCATGAATTTGAGGGGCAGAGCTTCTGAACAAGCGTTGAAGGGAGGTGTGTATTTGTTTGCCTTGTATATTTGTCTTTCTGTAGAATCAGTGACCCCTTTAATGTAAGACACGTCTTCATTGGTGGACAATTGGTTCAAACAGATAACAAGCTGCATTACGGTCTCACGACTCAAGAATCAACTCACATTGTATAAAGTAAATTACTAAATGTTTTAGTTTTAACATTTTTTTGTTTATGACTTCAGTCAGTGGAGGTTTCCTCAGTTTACCAGTGTGCTTGTCATTATCACTTGTTATACAACACTGCCATCTGGTGGTGATATGCAGTTCTGTAAATTTGCTCTGTTCTATATG
This sequence comes from Porochilus rendahli, assembly GCA_039654305.1. NCBI lineage: Eukaryota > Metazoa > Chordata > Actinopteri > Siluriformes > Plotosidae > Porochilus > Porochilus rendahli. The sequence goes on from JBCNYG010000025.1 coordinate 32,547,908, forward strand.
GTGCTGTCTCTCTCATTGAAAGCTTTGTTATATATTTCTCATCTTAACCAGAGAGGAAGCCCATCAAAAAAACATGACCAATTTAAAATGCTATACACCCTTGGCACCTGTAGACCCTAACTTTCACAGACCGGTTTACTGGTTGTACGTTATATGATCCACACTCTACTTCTGGTGCATTCTGGGAGCTGGAAGTAATCCAGGCAGCACACATGACATCATCAACCCCTGTTTGTGAATAATCATCTCACTCAGATAGCGAGTCCTGTGGGGTGATGCATATAACATGTTTTCATTTTGGGAGCTTATAGATGTGAATGAAACACACAGTGCCTGGCCAGATTTTCAAGGAATTTCATTTTCGCACATGCTTATTAATCGTGGCACAGCTGGCTACACTGGCTATGTATCATGTACATTGATATTGTTCTCACTGCCTGCAGTCACATGGATCTGCCCTGTACTTTACTTGCATGTTCCCACTCCTTACTCTTTTCTATGTTGGCTTCGTCTCCTTTTCTTTGCAGCTTTTTTGAGAATAAAATGGCAGACCTTTAGTACTTCAATAATTCATATTAATACAGGAGTTCATCTAAAAAAGCTACAAAGACAACTATATCACAGTGTTAACAATGACGCAAACCACTTGATATATTTCTAGCATGAAGATTGATTAAAGAAAATATAAACGACTAATGTGACTACATGATGTATAAGCTGTATTTGTGTGTGTGTATATATATATATATAAAATCCTTCGTCGATTTTC
>JBCNYG010000025.1:32554050-32575181 GCA_039654305.1 Porochilus rendahli
GTCGAGAATTGTTTTGTGGTTGCCCACTCTGCCCTCTCTTTTATTTGCGTGTTCCCACTCCGTATTTTTTTCTAGGGGAAAAATCCCCGGAGGAGGGGACAACCACGAAACAGGTTTGTAGGGAGCCATTTGTAGTCTTGAAAAAGCCATATATGTATATATATATATATACATATTTGGCTTTTTCAAGTATTTGATAGGAACACACGCTTATTATCAATCTTACTGAAGTCCCACCATTCAATAGAGAATGAAACCCATGGCTGGCAAGAGATTTCTGAGAGCTATTTAGTATACCATCAATTCAATAGCGTGGTCCTATGTGCACCTCCAGGAGTGAGGGTTGTGTGAATGCAGCATACAGTCCACTGCATTATGTAAGTCTGAAGTAGGTACAAACTGTGGCTGCTAACCTGTCAGCCACACAAATAAAACTGCTGAACCAAAATAACAGGCACATTTTGAGACTTGCAATAAACGTTCATATGGAATTCACACACCATTCCCAAACCGTAAATGGACATGTGATACTCAGCAACACGAACATGACCTCCTTACACTCCAATGAGTTGACCAGTCGTTCTTCCCTTTTTCTTTTTATGTGCATCAAACTAATGTGACAGCCCAAGTGCATGAAAGAAAGTAGGCAGCAGGCAGAGACGTTCTGAGAAAATGCTACCACAAGTATTGGGTTTCTGGGTTTGCAGGTTCTTGCTGCAAAGCATTTTACAAAGTTGAGAAAACATTAACATAGTGAATAAGTCATAAACATTATTGGAAAATAAATGAATATTTACTTTTTCCATAAATCTGTATGCTTTTGGGAGAATTTATAAAATGACAGACAGTAGTAAATGCTATTAAATGTTCTCACATTGAATATCCTACGTTTACTCAGCGTATCCCCACTCCCCACTCTGTGTTTATATATATATAATTAGATAATTATATAATTTATAAAAGTTTGAAACCCATCACTTGTATACTGACTTCAAACGTATATACTGAAATGAACAAGGACTTAAAACAACTGTCTGAGAAGCTGTGTGTTATGTTTTAAATGTTCTATATGCCTTGTTTTCCAGGTCTGAGATTTCTAAGAGCCTTGAGACTGATACAGTTCTCAGAAATTTTACAGTTTTTGAATATCTTAAAAACAAGGTAAGGCTGACCACCTGCACACACGCACACACATCTATGGTTTTCATTTGATTTTGAGAAATGTGATGGTAAGACTTAAAGGTACAATAAGTAGCAAACTGTTTTTCCTCTATGTTGCATATTACTTCCTCCTAATGGCTCATCACATGTCTGGTCACAAAGCTTGGCTAAACATTCTGATCATGAATCATGATCATCACTCTGAAAACATGAAAAGTTTATCTCAATCCTCCACACTGAATTTTGTCTGCTTTTCACTGTATACTGCCTCTACCTTCCTCATTCAGCTGTCTGTTATTTTAATACTCATTTTATCTTATTGTACCTTTAAACTATACTGAGCTCACTTTAGTGATTTTTCTGTGTTTATTCTGTCATGCTCAGGAGCACTTTGCACTTAATATTCATCCAGCCACCTCTCAGAAAGCTTTTTAGAATTATTACCTGATGGCAGAAGTCAGGTTTATACCTCATCAGAGCATGCTCTGTTTTATCTCCTCTGAGCATGCTGTAGGTAAGAAAGCAGGAAGAGTGGTGAGTGTGAGCCCTGAAGCCGAGGCTCTTTAAAAAGATGCTGTGTATTGATTTCTCCCGCAACAGGGCAGGAAGGAGAGAGATTTTTTTTCGATTGATGTTACAGGAGAGGGGAAAAATATCCTCCATGACTGGTAGAAAGTTATTTCAATCGTATTTTTTCCTAACGTTCAGTGAATAGATTTGGCATGGCAAGTGTCTATCTATAAGTGACTCAAAAAAGATAGCGTAATATAATAAAATGTTCTTTTATGATAACCTGTGTATTTGCTCCCAGCAAGAGGTGACGTGGCTGTGTCCATGTCTAGCCTCATCACGTGTGTGTTGGGCTCAGTAGATGACTGACGTATCTGTACGCCAGTGCGATGTGTTTCACTTTGAGAGGTGTGACGTAACTCTCGTCTCTCACAGTAATTCCATCAAGCTGGTGAACCTGTGTTCCATCTTCATAAGCACATGGCTCACAGCTGCAGGATTCATTCATCTGGTGAGTGAGAAAACACACACAGAGTACCCCCCCCTCCCCCAGCCCCTTCAAAGGAGTAAGCGTCCAGGTGTAAGTAAAACTAATTTGAAAATGAAAGAGGAACAAACATCCGGTCCCTTTAAGCTTTATTTTCTATTTGTGGAGGGTTTTTTTAAGTACAGATTTTAAAAATTCAGTTTTTCTTTTTATTCCCCCATCAGGACATACCACAGGACATCTCTGCCACTAGATGGCAGCAGAAACTTTGCTGTACAGTAAAGCCACCTGTTTGGTTCCTCTCTCAGTTGAAGCACGTAAAACCCCTTTTGTGTGCCCCACATTAAGCGGTGGCTGTAAACTGAGGAAACAGTAGAGGGCTGTAAAGGACCAGGCTTGGAGCTAAACCTGAAGGCCAGGATTTGTCTCAGTAATGCTATTCATGCTCTCCTCCCACAGGTGGAAAACTCAGGGGATCCTTGGGAAAACTTCCAAAATTCTCAACCACTTTCATATTGGGAATGTGTGTACTTACTTATGGTCACTATGTCCACGGTGGGATACGGAGACGTCTGTGCAAAAACCACCCTTGGTCGACTTTTCATGGTCTTCTTCATTCTCGGCGGTTTGGTAAAAAAAAAAAAAAACACTTTCATCTGCACTTTGTCTGAGCCCCCCTCATGCACCACGTCATCCGCCACTTCATGTAGAAAGAGACAAATGTTTTTAATTTAAAGCCCATATCTGTCACCAACCTGCAGTCCTCATAAAACACATATCACATTCCTGTATATCCCAGTGTCTTTATAACAACAGTTCTCCACTGTTCTCTCCTCCTGTTCTCCCACTGTAACACATATAGTAATGCCTTGTACAGTTTATGTATGCTAAAGTGTATTCTGATGGCTAGCTAATGTGTAACTGAGCATATCTTATAATTTATTAATATTTTGTAAAAAAAAAAAAATAATAATAATAATAATGTTAAGTATTCTAACAAAATCTGATCATGCTATACTCTAGCTCTGTTCTTAAAGCAATTGCGGTTTCAGACCCCACCCTTTTGTGTCTCTCCCCAAATTCCAACAAACACAGTGGTGGGACGATGACCAATAGTCCTGTCTGAAGCTTACCACAGTACTTAGAGCCCCTCATACTACAGTACATGTAATATTATATAATATGATAGTCTAGTATAGTATAGTATATTTATGAAGTTTACATTAAACCTTTTAAAGACAGACCAGGCAAGATGTGTTAAGGACCCGCAGAACCCAACAAAGAAGTTAAGGGTCAAACAACAATCATACAATCCAATCATACAACCCCATATACAACAGAAGCATCTCTTCAACAATGTGTGTATTCAAGAATTCATGAAAGACTATAATAATAATAATAATAATAATAATAATAATAATAATAATAATAATTGGTATTATTCTAATTGTTGTTATTATTATTATTATTATTATTATTATTATTATTATTATTATTATTATTATAACAGCAACAACAACAACACAATCCCAGCCGCAGGCGTCCCTAGATGCTGGTTACAAAAGATGGAACCTTTTTGAGCGCCTTTAGTCTTGAGTACAGTATATTATTGCCAGTGTATTGTTGCTTCAGTTGGCCAGGTTAAGGTTCAGCAACACTTTATAACAATGAAATGAAGTCATCTGACGACCTGATGAATGACCAGATTATCCTGTGAATGGACTTTTTCTTCCCTGATGGCACGGATATAAAATTGGCACTTAAATACTGAAAGAATGGTTCAGGGAGCACAAGGAGTTATCTTCATACTGGATCAAGACCTGCCTGCTGAAAGTCTTTGGAATGTGCTGCAGAAGACTTTATGGAGTGATTTGATTTTCCCGTCAACAATTCAAGATGTTGGTGAAAAATACACCCAACTCTGAATAGAAATAAATGTTGTGATGTTGCTTAAGTTTGTCGAAACAATGCCATGGGGATTGCATGCTATAATCAAGGCTAAAGGCGGTCCAACAAAATAGAGTGCCCTGTAGTTTTATGTTTATTTTTTTACTTCCCTTTCTCCTTATGTTTACTTATTTAATTTCAGTTTAGTTTGTTTATAATTTCCAAACATGATCATCTGAATGTAGTTTTTGTTTAGTTTTAGGTTTCTTTAAAGGCCATGATCACTGTCGTCTTTTAATTCAATGCAAATTTGGGCAGCTCTTGGATATTAGAGCTGTGTTGTGGAAGGGTTTTACTTTAATTAGAATATCCTGCAAGCACTAACAAAGCTGATGCTGGATTCTCTAGCTGTATAGTCCTATTTTATTTTCGTTTTTGTTGTAGCAGACGACGCAGTTTTTGTCATTTTCTGTTTATCTCAGTTCATTCGAATGGTTAGTTTTCATTAATCAACTGTGCTGCACTAAGACACATACAAGTTCCAGACTACACCACAAAATCAGTGATGATATCTACATAGTCAGAGAGCAGAAACAGGTTAAGCATAGGACAGAGCAGCTCACATACAGACTAATCAGACACAGAGCAGATCGGTCAGTCTCCACATCACACTGAAGATGAAGCTCCAGCTGTCATGGAGTCACTGTAGTGATGTGTCCTTCCTTTGTTTTGAAGAAGCCTGGAAGTTATCATAGCCTTTTTCCCTGCTTTCTGTCAACAGCGCGATTAATGACTTCAGTATGATGTGCTGTAAAGCATCAGCTCTTGACCCAGCACATGTCATGATTCATTTGGGCCCTGGAGAGCAGCAGTGCAGCGTGAAGTAAAGAGTCAGGCCTTAGACAGGAGAGCGATTTCCCCATTTAGAAACAGATACAGAGCTTTCAACACAACAGGTGGCTGCAAACTATGCAAAATGCATCCAGCTCATTTCCAGTCACGCTAATGAGTCTTAATGTGTTTTGCAGCTGTGGGTGCTCAGCCTGGTCTATTCAAATCAACCTGCCACATTCTCAGTGTTTGTTGGACAAAACATGGCACATAGGGTTTTTTTGGTCTTCTTTTTTCTGTCCTGAAGTTTTGGTGCTGTCGAAGAATCACATACACATTAGAAAAAACTTTTTTTGCAGACATTTTGGATCTCTGCACAATCCTATGATCACTGCACAATATTTTTCAGACTTTTCTCTAGCCCTCAGTATTAAACTCATTTAATATGTAATCAAAAATCCCAAAACATCTACAAAATTCTACACACACGCACACACACACACACACACTAATACACATTTGAGATGTCAGAGAGGTGTATGGAGACGTGGGCACCTCACGAACCATTCTCTCCTACTCCTTTTTTTTTTTTTTTTTTAGTCTCTGCTTTTGTCTCCTATCTTCTCCTTAGGCCATGTTTGCCAGCTACGTCCCTGAAATCATAGAGTTAATAGGAAACCGCAAGAAATATGGTGGTTCCTATAGTGCGGTTAATGGCAGAAAGTAAGTATTCCAAGTGGCTCTGCTGCCTCGGCTGCAGTAGAAGCCCTCTCTGCATGCCCTTTTACTTTTTCTGTTCCATGCATGTAGGCCATGTTTGCTCGCTACGTGCCAGAAATTGCTGCTCTCATCCTTAATCGGAAGAAATACGGAGGGATTTATAACTCAACACGAGGCAGAAAGTAAGTCCAAATCCAGTAGCAGGTGTGGTTGGGTGACAATAAGCCCTCTTGATAGTGGAGGATTAATATTAGTACATAGGTTTTGTTCACTACTATAGAATTGAAATGGAAAAAAATGTCACACCGTGACTGGAGACCTTGGCCATGAAAGCCTCATCCATTTTGTCTTTTATTTTTTTTTAATACGCATCCTATCAGCTGCTTTTTGAGTTCATTTGTCTTTCTAGAGCTTTCATGACTTGTTTTTGTCATCGTTGTGTTTACTAAGAGAACGGAAATTTATATATTTGTTTGATATGTAATATGAGACTTTTATACATTTCTGAAAGATAGTCATAAAAACTGCAGTACCACTTATAAGAGTACACTGAAGTGTGCCTAGCTACTAATACAGCATGCACAACTAACTTAAGTGCCTCTATCATCTGCTTGTAAACATTCATTTTCATTCTTTTTTTATTTTTTCCCCTCATTTGTTTGGAGGTGACTTACTTTTTGCATGCTTTCTGTGACTAGAGGTCTGCATTTTTTTGGGTGGCTGTGCATGTTGCTTTAAGAAAAGCCTGTATGTCTGTGGTACTGCTAACCCATCACCTCATCTGTCTGTGACATGACTCTGGCCCTGATCTTCAGTCACCCTGAATGCCTGGATGCCTCAGCTCTTGCATTGGAGCCTCTCAGTTGCATTGGCTTGCTTTTTTTGCCCCACTAGGTACTCTATTTCCTGTACAGTTGTTATTTATTTCCAGAGGTTGCACCTGATGGTCAGTGTGGCTGTTTTGAACACCCACTCCGGTTCAAACACAGTCCTGTCATCAGCATGACAATTATCCCCAAGTGCCCACACTTATGTCCTGTACACTAAAGTCTCACTTAATTTTCTCTCTTTCTCTCTCTCTCTCTCTCTCTCTCTCTCAGTCTCTCTCAACTAGGTTTCATCAGTTGTCGTTTAGGGCAAATACTAAGCGAAGAGAAACTAAAGCCATTGGAGACCTTTTTGTTTGAAGCTCTTTCCCTGTCAGTGAAACAAGATTGATGAAATGTTATGTTTGGCCTCAGCGCCATGGTTGGATTTGGAGCCTGGTGTTGAGAGAAGGCTTGTCAGAAGAGAGTTCTCTCTCTTTCTCTCTGTCTGTCTTTCTTTGCCCCCCCCCCCACCCTCTTTCTCTCTCTCTCTCTCTGGCGATATGTTCATATGGTTGCAATTAGAGGTGGCAAGGATCCAGTTCTGTGGCCTGGCTGAAAGACAGGCACTAGGCCTTGCATTATTGCTTTAAATATTGATGTGAGTGTGTGTTTATTAATGGATGCTTCAGAGTACATAAATAAATGTGTCAGGTTATTTATTAATTTCTTCTGTTGCCATGTTTCTGGCAGGCTCAGAAGAGGAGAGCCTGCCCCTACCCGTAATTCTTCATAGTATAAAATCAGAGCCTTATGATATAGCTTTTAAGATGTTTTGAATGCGTCCACAGCTGTGATGGCAAAAAAGGCCTTCGTTTTCTAGTATTGCGTGTACTTAGTTCAGGATTCAGCTTCGTATTAGAATGGTTGAAATAATGTGATTTCTGAATAGTTTTTAATGAGTAGAGGATTTCCTGCATGAAAAATGGCCTGATTTGTATCATAAATCTGCATGTTTGGAGTCAACATCTAGCTGTATCCAAGGACTGTAGATGGTTTTATAAAATGTGTTGTGAAATGTCATTACTGTCTTTCTGAAAGTTTCTGCATTCGTTTTGAACTTGGCATATCCACTTTTGATTTCGACTTGGAGGTCCCAACTATGAAGTCAGTCAGCTCCTGCTCCATTGTGTATGACTGTTGGCTCACAGAGTAGTTTCATCTATAATCTCTCATCAAGGGTCATGGCGGCGTTATCAACCATCAGAGCTATGACAGAACTGACACTGGATTTGCAGATGTACAAAAGAACAGCTCTGCTGGCACAGGCCTTTGGCTCTGCAGTTTCTATTAAAGCAGTGTTGAACCAGGACAGGCGAGCCACATGAACCCAGCATGAACTCTAGGCCTATACACTTCCAAGTGTGTGCTGACACTGAGAACATGGAGCTAACTTTGCCCAAAACTGAAAGACAATGTTAATGTGTGTGAAAATGTAGAGTGACGAACATGTGTTAACGCCATTACTGACATTGCTCTCGTAGCACATGAAATGTAATGCAATCAGTAGAGCATTAGATATGAGGTTAGTTTTGCTATGTTGAGGTTGTTATGGAAACCAAGCTCAGTACAACGTGCAGTTTTGTTACTGACATATGGATATTGTAAGGACATTAGGCATGCCTACAGGTGGAGAAATCACAATGGAAATCAACCAAGTTAACACATCTGAAATGGAGAAAATAAGTAAGATACACAGATAAACGGGTATGGCAACATTTAAGAAAAAAAGAAATCCCTATATAGGAAAAGGACTCCATGAAATAACGTAATACACTGACATCCAGTGAAGACCATTTTAGATTCATTTGGAGTTTTAATGAGGACAGCTGTCATTCTTGGGAAATGCCAATAAATACAATTTTTGGTACCTAAACCCCTCCGTGTTCCTGATATGACACAGCTCTTCGGTTGCTGTCAGAAATCCGTACCGCAGCCACGTGTTACCAGTGCGTTCTGTTCAATTTAAGGATTAGAGCAGTATTGATGGTGTCACTGCTAATGCTGATGTTCGGGCTTTTGTTTTTCTTTCTTTACTTCCTTCTTTCTTTCTTTCCTTCTTTCTTTCTTTCTTTCTTTCTTTCTTTCTTTCTTTCTTTAGTCTTAGTTTTAATTTCCATGTTTTTTGCATGCTTCTGAGTGCATGCCAGATGAGTACCCTTGTGCATTTGCTTGCTCAGTCTCTGCTCTTTTGCATTTTGTTCATCTTATCATGTATAGTATTTTACTATAAGTCCAAGTGTTCTCTCCACCGTGTGTTGTTTTCTGTGCAATGTTTTTAATGTTTGTATTTTTATTATACTAAGTGTCTATATTTTTCTTCAGTTATATTACTACACATTAAATTATTTGTGTTAGTTATAATATTGTAATTAATTACTATTAGACACTACTATATATGTAAAGTAAAAAAAAAAACTTTAGACATTCATTGGCCAATTAACTGTAGATTACAAGATTTGGGAATCAACTCCACCGACTTGATGGTTGTCTAGGTCTAGCACAGAAAAAGTGAAATAGCTTCAGGCACTGTGTAATGACATCAGGCTTACCTAATCGTCTCCTTCTTACATTTATGTTGCTTTCATTGGCAATATGGTGAAAATATGTTGATGGTGGTGCAGTACAGTCAGTAGCACAGTGAAACACTGATGAAAAGTCATTCAAACTTGGAGACAAGATATCTGACATATGTGTATGTATGCAGGCCAGAGACTCTTTAGTGCGGTTATATAATTTAAAAAAGTGATGGGCCTGTCACACAAAGACTTGAGCCTCTAAAGAGAGTGCTTGTAAATTGGAAAGCATGAATAATGTAGGCCTCATCAAACCAGTGCTGTACCAGATGGTGCCGGCTCTTAATAATACCAGTGACCCAACAGAGTTCTCTCATGTAAGGACAGGCAAGCATGCAATTACCACTGCTCATTAAAATACTTGAAGGCAAGATCTGTGAAGATCATTATTTTCAATAGTATCCAGACCCTTTTGCATTTGTCGGTTCCCCCTCCAGCCAGATTCGTCTGCAGTTTGGCACTGCTTATTTCTCTGAGCACAAACAGCCGCTTATAAATGAAAACACAAACACATACCCTCACACTTGAGAGTAAAAACATGCAGCTATGGTTAAGACTGAAAATATGTACTCTTGGTTCAAATATCACGAGGGGCAAATAACATGACAGGTTTAGATTGATGACTGAGTATGTTTGTAGCAGTTGAGGCCTTGACCACAGTAGCACTGAAAAGATCCTGTATGCGATTTGAACCGGCCTTCGGTCATTATGCATGGAAATTTGCTTAACAAATAAAAAAGCTGCTATTAGAATGTGATTTTCCTAAAGTTTTTCATGAGCCAAAAGTGTGCTCCCTTGGTTTTTGAGTGTTGGTTTGCTTCTAACAAGCATGAAATTTTTAATGCCACCCTTGATCAGTGTTGGTATGTACTCCAGTGTAAACATTGGATTTTAAACCCTAATAACATGGAAAGAAGTAGGGGCCAGTTAAAGATGATCGTCATTTTACGCCACCTATAATAGAGAATACAGTAAAAAGAAATGCTTGGGTATGAGGTAAATTTTGGCACTGAAATGTTCCTGTGTTAAGTCCAGTGCACCAGAGTCTTGGGTCATTTCTAGCCTTGAGGCTCTTAGCAAGTGAAACTAAAGCTGACTGTGGGAACAGTGGCCAAATATACACCACAATGCCAGGACCTTCATTCCACTCCCATTTAGCAGGGCAGTCATAGGTTTTTTCTTTATCCGGAACACGCCAGTCATTAAATACAGCATTGGTCCAAGGAGATGCTAGTCAGCCTGAAGTCAAGGTTAGAGGTCTCAACAGCCAAAGACCAGAAAACACTTTAGAAGCTTTTTAGCAAGTTAGTTTGCATTGAAGGTCAGGTTTTTGCCAGCATGTGTACATGAAAGAAAGTGGTTTGGTTTTATGTTCGGATTACACTCTGGCGAATCAAATAGTTTAAAGATCTAGTCTAGATGGAAGTTTTATGCCATGTTAGACCACTTGGTACTGTAAGAAGAAAGGAGTTTTAAAAGAGCTCTGACAAATACTGTTGTCAAAAGTCATTTTCAGATTTGTGATGACTTCTCTCCTTAAACTACATACCAGAAGTTATTTTGTCTCATTTTTGTGCTGCTAAGCTGAATTTTCCCTTTTGCAGGCATATTGTGGTCTGTGGTCATATCACACTTGAAAGTGTCTCCAACTTCCTTAAAGACTTCCTACACAAGGACAGGGATGATGTCAATGTAGAAATTGTTTTTCTTCATAAGTAAGTACGGCTAGGTTTACTAATACCAAAACACACATGAAGACATAAAGCTTACTTCCACACTTGATAAAGTGTAACAGCACAACAAAGATCTCTATTGTAGAAAAACTCTACATTCAACATGCTCATATTTTTCTATGGATTTTTGACAAATATAAAGATACACAAGTATTGAAGACCCTGTCTGTTTCCCTGTGTGTTAGTATTTCCCCTAATCTTGAGCTGGAAGCCTTGTTTAAACGCCACTTCACTCAGGTGGAATTCTACCAAGGATCTGTTCTTAACCCGCATGATCTAGCTAGAGTCAAGGTAATTAATTTAAATAGGTTATTAATAAGATGTAGGTAATGGAGATATGCACTGTTTAGCCAAGAAGTCATAAAAAAGTCCAAACACTCTAATATTTTGTTGGATCACATTCATCCTTGATTACGGCACATAATCAGCATGGCACAGTTTCAATAAACTTAAGCAACATTACAACTTATGTTTCCACCCAGATTTGGGTTCATTTTCCAATTCGTCTTGAATTACTGATGGGAAAATTTGAGCCGCTCCATAAAGTCTTCTCCAGCACATCCCAAAGACTTTCAATAGGGTTAAGGTCAGGACTCTGTGGTGCCAGTTCATGTGTGAAAATGATTCCTCATGCTCCCTGAACCACTCGTTCACTATTTATTTGGAAATAAAACAAAGTCATTCACTGAATATACTGAATGACTTCATCTTATTTCCACATAATGTTGTTGAGCCTCAACCTGACCAACTAAGGCAACAATGCGATGGCGATTACAAGTTGTCATCAAGGCTAAAAGCAGTCCAACAAAATATAAAAGTGTGAGACCTCTTTGGTTAGCAGAGAATAATTCCACTATAAATTTCTATGCCCTGTAACGTTTGCATTTTTCTACACTTTAAACTGTAGATTGAGTCAGCGGATGCATGCTTAATTCTTGCCAACAAATACTGTGCAGACCCAGATGCTGAAGATGCATCGAATATAATGAGGTATGATTGTTTTTCCATACCGTCTGAAAAATGTTTGCTACCATGCTCTGGAGAGTTGTGGTCTGTGTTCCCTTGGCACTGTTAAAAAAGAGGTGTGAATGAAGTACTCAGAAATGCTGGAAATTTTCAGAAAAGCACATGTTTATTTTGTTCCAAGCTGAAAGGAATTTAATTCCACACTCTGGGAGGGCATTGGAACACATTATTTAGGTTCCTTAGAGCATGTGCACATGATGCATTCAGCCCAATGTGTAAAAACCCAAATAGTTTTAGAGAGGATTGTGGGATTGCTTCAACATTATCTTTGTCTGAAGACCAATTAAAGTGCATTAAAATGTACAACTAAATTCCTCACCTCTCTTTTTACTACCCTAGAGAGATTTAAACAAAGTATCCAGGTTCCACCTCTCACCTCTTTCACAAAATAAGATGAATTCAGTTTAGATTGGATGGGATTAGAGCTATAACTTATGTGTTTCTTTGTGTTACAGAGTAATATCCATCAAGAATTATCATCCAAAGATAAGAATCATCACTCAAATGTTGCAGTACCACAACAAGGTATTATTGCTGTTTCTTCACGTTTTCTGCTTGTTTTACATTTCGAGAGCCTTAAGCACTTCTGCACTGTTTACAGAAAAAGATTTACAGATGAGATCAAACCGCATTGTCTATAATTAAAACATATAATTTTTTCATTTCCGTGTATTCCTCATCTAGAGTGGATCTCACTGTTAATAACGAACATTCCTATTCATTATGTCAGATCTCTGTAAGACCAGGTTGACTTAGTGTTTTGCTGTCCCCTGTGTGTTCAGGCCCATCTGCTAAACATTCCCAGCTGGAACTGGAAGGAGGGCGATGATGCGATCTGCCTGGCTGAGCTGAAAGCAGGCTTCATAGCCCAGAGCTGCCTGGCACAGGGCCTGTCCACCATGCTTGCCAACCTCTTCTCCATGAGGTCATTCATCAAGGTAATGCTGGCTCTGACCTCTGGCTCTGATAAAGCAACTAGCTAGGCAGGCTGTCCTTATATGCTTGATTCAGCCTCCCAGTCAATCCTCACTGCAGCTCAATCACAGCTGCTATTACACTGCAGGGTAAATCATCTCCGGAGCTCTGCCGTCTCATTTGTTTCCCACTCAGGACAGCAGCGCAGCAACGCTGTCACCATTACAGGGTAATTGATATGAGTGGATGGCACTGCAGAGGCGAGAATGTAAATTAGTGGCTTTTCTCGGGCTGAATTTACTGTCCCCCTGCGTGCTGATGTTGCAGTGAAATGTGAACCATGTGTCTGTTCCATAGTCAACAAGCAGCACCTCAGAGCAATCTGTATTTATAGCCAGCCTGCCTCAGCACACACACACACACACACACACACACACACACACACACACACACACACACACACACACACGGCTCTGTCACAGAACTGTCCTAACAGATGAGGAAACATCAGATCAAAATTATACAGTGTCTGCGAGATGGAGCCAAATCACACTAGACATGCTGTCTCCAGCAAGACTGTGGATTAGGGGATTTGGGATGAATGAGTATTGGTTTACTGTGAATGAGTGAGTGTTTGAGGTGAACGGGTGAAGCTTTTCTGTCAGTGTCAGCTGAGGAGAGGCTGGATTTGGTTAGAGGACAGAAAGCAGTCGAATTGCAATTATTTTCCATTCCCCAAAGGGCTATAACCTTGGCTTTGATTTTTGGATGTCGTGCAAGCTCTTAACATTAAGGAGGGGCTTACTTCCTGGAGAGAAACATTCTCATGTCATAGAAAAATGAGGAATAACTGTGCAATGGCTGTTAAATTGTATTATGTGTGGAAACATCTGCCGGGTCGATCATTGCTCTCTTAAAAACATATGGGACAGGACCAGGACCACCCATGCCAGTCTGCAGTGTACACACACAATACACAGACTAACATTTCCAGCTTTTAATGAAAAGGGTGTCTCACTCAAATATACAGGCTAAGATTCAAACGTTGTAATGTAGTTCTTGGTGCCCCATCAAAGTGCTTCTCAAAAACACATAAGACAAGTCACTTTTGGAGTTTGGAAGAGAAGAGGTCATGATTAGTTGCATTGTCTTGGATAGAGTATAGAGGGACAAAAGGTTCTGTGTAAAGGCATTTTATAATAAAATAAAATTTTTCTTAGAGTTTGCAGTCACTGATCGTGTCTCACAAAACAGTCAATAATGTGTAACAATAAATTATTAAGTTATTTAACAGTTCATGTTTTTGTGTGTTTGTCAAAGTAATCTTAACTAAAGAGAGTCTGCATCTAGAGTTATTCTAAATCCAGTGTATTTGTAGTCCCAGATATAATGTGCATGCTGTAAGTATAACATGGTTTTATTCAAACCAACCCTCACTTATTCTGAAGAGATACTGAAGAGTATCGGATATGAAACATCTGATGTACATTTTTTCAAGTTTAAAAATGTAAATAATTGCAGCATCAAAACAGAACATATAACTATGACAAGAAACTTTGGCAGTGAAGACTAGGTGTCCATCCATATAATATCTGTACCACTTAACCATCAGGGTCTTGGGGGGAGCTGGAGCCAATCCCAGCTGACTTGGGGTGAGAAGTGGGGTAAACAAGAGGACACCAATCCATCACAGGGCTAACACAGAGACAGACAGCCATTCACAATGAACATTTACACCAATGAGCAATCTTTTGTAGCATCTTGATCTATTATTCATGACTTTTGTTTGGGAGGAAACCGGAATATCCAGGGGAAACCCATGTGTGCATGGGGAGATCATGTAAGGTAGAGGCTTAAATGCACAAACTTCTTGCTCTGATGTAACAGTGCTAACCATTAAAAGCCTTTATACTAGAATGAATTGACCCAGATTAGGCCAATGTATGGACATATTTTCACATCTGCTGCCATATGCAGAAGCTTGTTTTGATTTACTTGCTATTTTTGTTTAAATTTGTTAAAACTATATTTAAAAATAAAATTTTTGTTCATGCATAAAAATGGTTGCTGTATGCCAGTGAGCAGTCTGTGCACAGTGAGAAAGCTCTGTATGCGACATGGGAACGTTTTGTTTGTCTGGAGTAGGATTGCGGCCAGTTAAAGGTACGGCCTCGTTCATGCACCCCAAGTGAGTTATTTTCTAAGCGCACTTCTTGCGAATCATTTACTCCTGAGCTTCAATTCTTTCTTCATTGCCCCGGGCTTCTTTGGCTCCCCTGCTGGTACTGTTGAGGATGTGGATGCAGATAAGAGATTGGATGGACTATATGGACTGTTTCTGTCGGAGGCTTGTAAAAAGCTGGGACCTGGATCTTGAGGCTTCTTGGGATGCAGCTGCTTTTTCAGGTGAAGGTGTGGGTGGTGGAGAAGGAGCCTTGCATGTTTACCTGGAGGATGTCTGCTTCTCCTGGCATGTCTGCTTTTTCCGGATTTTTTTAATCATCTTTGGAACTAATACAATAAAAAGGAGAAAATAATTACTCAGTCAGTGGGCAAGTGTTTTATACCTGCCTTCAAACTTGCCTGAGCTAAGTAAATTTGGGAATTGTAGGGAGAGCGCACACACAGCTCTTTATCCGTCTGCTAAAATATTTGTTAATATTTATTATTATTCGTTCACCATTTACTTTGGTGTGTTAATAATAAGTTATTAAAGTGGTTTTATTTCGTTTTAAGTTGGTTTTGATTTTGTTTCATTCATTGTCAGTTTGTTGTGTCCAGCCCTCAGGAATCAATTTGTCAGGAATTTTGTTCGTTGATGCTCATTCTTTAATTCCTTATAGTGAGAAGGCTGCTTAAGACATTGTGCCACCCGAATGTATTAAAGCATGAAATAAAGTAAAGGAAGAGCTTTTTAAAAACAATGTTGCTTGAGAAGCCATATCAATTTCCCCAGCCTTTGTCATTGAGCAAAACACATTGGATTAATTAAGGAAGCAATTAGCAGAAATAGGTCAGCAGTGGCACATTACAACTCCTCAGCGAAAGCCCAACAGGACAATGTGCGAAAGAGCATCACCAATCCGTCTCATCCAGTGCACTTAAGCAGAAGGGATAGAACAGAATGCTCTGCCTCCTGGAATGAGTGCTGATGTGAGTGGACACTCAGGAAACAAACCACAAGGGCATAGAGAAGTGTTAATGAGACACTCCCACGCTCGTACAGAAAGTGTTACTTGTTGTTTGGAGGTTAGGATTTGTATTAGTTGAAGAACAGATTTATGGACAGACCATTAACCGACTATAGAAGCAGTAACTTAGCTTTTGTCAGGCTTTTCACTATGTAAAAGCAGTAAACAGATGGGTTTTGTGCAGAAGCTGGCGATCAGACAGTGCTTTTCCTGCTCTCTGGAGGAACTCAAGGAAATAATTGTTCTGTCGTTGGAAGAGCTCATGCCCGCAGCATTTACATCAGGCCTGACAGGCTGTGACACAAATGTGTGAGGTAATTTAGGAAGCCCTAAGTAAATGGCTGCCATCTCTTCAGGGCAGGATGACAAGAGCCCTCCTATTAGCACAGTCCTTAAAATTGCCCGCCTAAAAAGCATCGGCTCTCAGCCCAGCCGAGACAGGAGGAGCTCTCTTTAAAAGTCAGGCTTGGCTTTGAAAGGCACGTTCCAGCCTGGCTGTCAGACAGATGCTGGGTTGGAGATGGCAGAGTAATGGTTGAAGCTTTGCCTAATGGCACTGCTGCTTATCAAAGTGCTTCCTGGCCTGCTCCTCAGACATGTGTAATGAAGGAATGATAAAGGAACCAGAATAAAACCTAGGCTGATAGAGAAATACTGTATGCCTTACACACGCTCCGATATTGTAAACCGATATCGTCTATTTCTTCATTTTTGTTTTGGCATTTAATGAATTGTTCAGTGTTTATATGGATTACTTAATTTTTTTCTTAAGCTACCAAATTGTTATTTGAGTATTTCTTTGTTTGTGTGGTACAGTCAGTAAGATAGATAGATGACTTTATAAGGAGTCTTTGATGTTACATGTTTGATGTTGCTTTGAGATGTTTGATGTTTCTTTGAGTATAAGGATAAAATCGATGTCTTTCCATATGAGGTTAAAGAAGAATAAAACATTCAAATTGGACAGAGTTTTACATGGGTTTTTAACAAAGCGCACCCGACCATTATCTATATCGCTTATCTGTCAGGATACTGGGGAAGCTGGAGCCAATCCAAGTTGACTTTAGTTAAGAGGCAGGGTCTGTGACAGTTTTAAGACGGAGGTGAGCAACTATTCACACTCTTATACACACCTCGAGTTAGTTGAGTTAATGTGTTTGTCTTTGGACTGTTGGCAAAAACCAGAGTACCCTGAGGAAACCCACTTAAACCATCCAAGGAGAATTTGCAAACTCTACCCAGAAAGGCCCCAGTCAGCTATGACATTTGAACCCAGAATCTTCTTCCTGTGGGTCATTTTCTAAGCTGCTTAATCCTAATTAGGGTCATAGGGAGGCTGGCACCCATCTCAGCTGACTCCGGGCGAGGGCGGGGTACACCCTGGCCACCGCAGGGCCAACCCCAGGCCCGGACTGGCCGTCGGAAGCACTGGGAAAAAGAAGAACAAAAAGTAAAAAAGCTGATTGGTCTGCAGAAGCTGGCACCCGCCCACCAATAAAATAATTTTTGTTCGTCAGTTTTCACCTTCACAGATTGGCGATTGATTAAAAATATTGATAGTCGAGTTTTATTTTCAACACGAGAACTAATCAACACAAGAGTGCACTGAGAGTAACATTGTGCTGTAGCTACTAATGGACTCAACAAAAAAGTGGAAAGGGTGAGCAGAAAGAGATCTCATAAAAAAAAGAAGGCACTTAAAAAGGTGGCGGGGAAATGCCGGAAAATTTCATTCATTCATTAATTTTCTGAACCGCTTAATCTTAATTAGGGTCGCAGGAAGGCTGGCGCCCATCTCAGCCGACTCTGGGCGAGAGCAGCGTACACCCTGGACAGCTCGCCAGGCCATCGCAGGGCAGAAACACACTGACAGCTATGCAGCTACTCTTGACGAAGATCAGCAATGATTGTCTTTTACATGCCTCTCACCATAGACAGTGAGAGACATGACTGGCATTTGATAACCCAGTTAGCTGCACTGGGGGGACAGCAGTAACCATCCGCTGATAATGGGGCTTGAACCCCCGACCTTGGGATCAATAATCCAGCACCCTACCACCGGGCCACCACTGCCACAGTCCAGGAGAATTTAGGATATTTTCAAATCCTCCACCAGTTAACCTTTTAATAAATGACAGATGCAGGGGGGAAACAGCGTGCTGTTTGGGGTAAACTTTTGTCTGAAGATAACCCGATGATGACTGGTTGAGATTCTCCATGAGCCCTTTTATGTAGCTGTATTAATGAGCTGCTAGGCTTCTACCTCCTATCTAAACTTCGTTCTATTGTTAATGTTGCACTGGTTTGTTGTTTTATTATTAAACCTCACATCAGCCCAAACACAGAACTACAAATGGATATTCTAACCGTTTATATACACTAGGTCATACTTGGATATTTTAATTCTTTGGCTGCTTGGCTATAATCACATTTACTGTCCAAATTTACTGTCCACGTCAGTCCCTGTCCAAAACACAAGTAGTTGCACAACCGTGAGAATGAAGAGCATTTCATTAGTTCAGGTATGATGAGGGAACTTTTGTTTAATCTGTTTTGTTTAATGTGTTCATCAGTGTGTTTATCTGGTTTTACTATAAATTATATGATTGCAACTTTTAAAAAATTCATGTTACTTTTCACACTATTATGAAATTGCTTGTTTTATGTCATTAAATATTTGGTATGTTCTGCTGAACCAACCATGGTGGGCTGAAAAAGTTTGGGAACCCTTGATAAGATTGGATAGTGTCTTATCTTTTTAATTTGAGTCATCTATTTCTAACAAATTTATTATAGTAATCTGGCATAGAAAAAATTAACAGCCATGTTTAGCTCATCAATACAGGAATCCTGTTGTGCTGTTGTACCGAACCTTTTGATCAGTGGGGGAGTGGAAAGCACCAAACTGGTGGCTTTTAGTTTTGTGTTCATGACTGGTAAATATAAATTTGATTTGAATTTGAAATAGAATAATGGGCTTTTGACGATTACTTACCCATATGTGGGTGCATGGATTTGTGGTTGTGCACACATAGGTGTAAGTATATAGGGGGTAGTATATGAGTAGGGGTGGCCTGAGTGAGTCTCCCGGTCTGACTTTTTGTCCCAGTCCGGCCCTGGCCAAAACTCACACAACTATTCACACTCGCGTCTAGGGGCAATTTGGAACAGTCAATTTTGTGGGAGGAAACCACAAGTAGGAAACCCACACAAACACAGGAAGAACATGCAAACTTCACACAGAAATGTGTGGAATCGAACCCAGGCCTTCTTGCTGTGAGGCAGACATGCTAACCACTGCGAAGTCGTGCAGACCCACTAAGCTACAGTTGTTAAATGTATCAAATTATGAGACTGCTGCCTCAGTAAGAAGAATACGTTCTTATTTTTGGCAGCCAATAAATGCTGTGTTTCCCTTTTTTACAGATTGAAGAAGACACATGGCAGAAGTATTATCTGGAGGGAGTGGCCAATGAGATGTACACTGAGTATCTGTCTAGTGCCTTTGTGGGCCTTTCTTTTCCTACAGTTTGTGAGTAAGTAATACAAACCTATATGTCAGTATTTTGATGATAAGTTGGGGTTATTGAAAGCTCCAGTCTCCAAAAATATACTGTATAGATATTGTACTTTAAATTGTATCCATGCTATTGTTTTTACAGGTTTGTAATTTCTGATATTAGGCGAATAGTAGCTAAAGTACAGTAGTTATAATATATAATGCTAAAGTGATGCATGCGAGGCTTTTTCCCTGTTGTGAAACTACTTTTAACACAAAAACCACTGTTTTTTTTTCTTGTGTCTTTTTATTTCAGGCTATGTTATGTGAAGCTCAAATTGTTGTTGATCGCAATCGAATACAAGTCAGAGCAGAGAGAAAGCAGGTTTGTCCCCCTTTAGTCTTCCTGATTCACCATGCTGCATACCTCTGACCAAAGAGGGGCGAAGAAGTTGAGTCTCTCGTTGGTTCTTTTTAGAGGTCCACTATATCAGATTCCCTTGAAGCACCACCTCATTTCACAACAGTCTAATTAATAAGTAGATGAAATAAACGATTTGTAGTGTTCATATAGAATTTATAAAATTAAACTAGACGGAAATATGTACCTCACTGTAGTAGCATCAGCACACCAAACAGTTTATATTGCTGCAGGTCATTGTCCTTTCTACAGAACAGATAATCATGACTGTATGGGCAAGTCAGTGTGACACAATAGAGCCATAACATCTGCTCAAACTCACTGTGATCTATTGATGAAGGCATTACTCTTAGAGTAAACAGCCTTCAATCAATAACTCTCCTGTTGCATTTTGTTAACTGGACCATTAGATCTAATAACATGAAGTACTCTGTCTCAGTAACCTCAACTTGCCAATTCCCACCACCCCTCCCCCTGTCCACAACCTGTTGTCAGATATTTCTGTATAACGTACTAATACATTTTTGATGTAATGCACAATAACTAATGAGTGTAAAGTCAACTGTCCTTATCATAAATATAGACCTTAAGCATTCAGAAGAAACATTTTTATTTGGCCTTAAGTTTAGAGTTCATGGTATACAATATATCCAAAGTTTGGTGTATGGCACAGTCTTTTTGTTTGTTAAAACACTAACAGCTTTTGAAGTCTTCAAGTTTTGTAGTTTACACCAAAATGAAGAAGCTTAAATTCATTATTTTACTTTGCAATTACCTTTAAAAGGTGCAGGATGTTGCTGCCTGTGCCATCACACCTAACGCCCTTTATTTTACTCAATCATTTAACTCTTTATGCAGTATATATTGGAGTCTCTGTTTAAAATTGTTCATATATACAGTAGTGTGCAGTGAAGATTATACACCACCACTTTTATCTAAAGGACTCCACATGAAAAAAAGTAAAAAATTACTTCTCTTTAACTTTTGGGTGAAAATGTATTGAACAATGCTATTGTAGGCGATGAGAACCAAAAAAATAAACAATTCCAATGAGTATATTGAGGTAAATCAGAAAGCAAGCATATTGATGAAAATAAGTAAACAAACAACAGTTTACAGTAATAACTCATAGTTTAATTTTATTAATAATTTTTTGGGAATTTCTTTGGGAAATGGCCCCCCCCCCTTTACTTTGATAACAGCATTTATACTTTCAGGCACAGTGTTCACATTTTTTTGTTTCACTCGCTAAACCATTCTATATAGTTTGAAGTTCATTCATGCTATGTAAAAGGAAATATATATATA
>JBCNYG010000025.1:32579519-32591687 GCA_039654305.1 Porochilus rendahli
TTCGTTATTATACAATACCGGGCACAGTGCAATACTTTATTATGCTGTTTAACAAATTCTTTCAGGTGATTATAATTTCCACTCTCTGGTGGAGCGTATCCTACTTTCTTTACACTCTAGGTACTTATAAATAAATAATTTTTTGTTTGTTTGATTTTCTCTCTACTATTGTCCTTCATTTAGAACAAGGTCAGATGAGGCACAAGTGATTTTACACCTCACCTCCTTTTAAGTCCATAACCTTATGTAATAAATGTGTGATTTGTAATGTTTTCTTGTTGTTTGCAGAAGCAGAAAGCGGTATGCCCTCTTCATTTTCTTACCTCTCCACACTTTAGATCCTCCATCTGTTGGGGAAAAAAAACTTAAGGATATTGTAAACCCCCCTCCCCGTCAAATATGGCCAAATCTCTCACTCACTTATTGTGATCTTTGTGCTTAATGCACTAACTTCTTTGCAGGCAGAAAGAGTAGTTATCATCATTTGTTTCTTTGTCTGTGCTGTTTATCATCTCCATGTATTCGAGTTTGAGTTTGTTTTTTGTTTTTCAGTGTCTGTCAACTGTGCATATTATCTGCTAAACAAAATAGCTCTCCTTCTGTTTTCTATGCTACTTTTTCCATCAAAACAGTACTTCATGTTTTTCTAGTTCCATCCCACCTAATCGAACACAGAAGAAAGCGCTCTGACAAACTCACTTTTGCAAATCTGACCATAACAATAATACGAGAGACATTGTTATGTTAACCTTAAATACACGTGGCATAAAACCTGTATATGCTGTGCCGGTTAAACAAGGCCACTGTCAATAATCATCTTTCTTTACGTCCCATTGCCACACTAACACCAAATCATGTGTGCATATTTGTGTATAGAATGTAGTGTGTGTCTGAGTGTGTGTAACAGTTTTAACATGTATCTTTGCTCTGTTCTATGTGTAAGTAAAGATTACGTGTGTGTGTGTGTGTGTGTGTGTGTGTGTGTGTGTGTGTGTGTGTGTGTGAGCATACTTTGTGTGTAACTGTCTTTCATCCTGTACCCCAATGCCTGTGTGTCTCTGAGTAGATGTTTATGAAGTGAGGTCACTTCCTGTCAGTTTGGTGTTCTATACAACAATCCAACTGCACAGAAGTTACTGCAACAGTTTGCATCTACGTGCCAGTTTGCCTACGTTCGGTGGCTGTACCTGCTCTTTCTCTTTCGTAGATGTACCGATGGTTGTCACATTCTTGGTTGCAGCATGCCTGAACACTGTCACGTGACGTGATGCTTGCCTTGTTTCCCATAATATGAGGTTTGATCAGACTACAGGCCTCTGTTGCCGAGTGATTGGACCACATGGAGTAGACCTAAAAATCTCAGATTTGGGGAGCAAATGTGTGAATGAGTCGGTTTGTTTACTTTGCCATCTTTTGAATAGCATGCAGAATGTGATGTTATAAAGAGGGGGAATTTAATTGTATAAAGCTTCAAGACCAAAAAAAAAAAAAAAAGAAATGACTTGAATCTTTTTCAACCAAAATGGTGTTGTTATTTTTATTGCTGTTTTTAAAGTCATATAAGAATGACTATTGCTTTATAATAAATTAAATCCCCCTCTTTTAGTCATTCCTAATTTTTACATGGTTGTTTGTGGAGCCCAGACGAAAGCGATTTCATATGGTGTATCTGATTGAATGTCAGTTTGCTTTAATATATCTGTAACTGGGCTGCAGTGTTCAGCTCCTCACTTTCATCTGGGCTCTGGCCAGGCCCAGTGTTTTGTTTGTCCAATGTTGCAGTCACAACTCAACTCATTGATGACTTCTAACCAAAGGCAAGCATTAACAACTGTGTTGTGTCGTCCCGTCTCTGTCTAATTAACGGGGAATGATACAGTGGCTCTGTAATCACCACTGAACGTCTACATTGACTACTAATACCTGTCTAATTAACTAATAAGGGTTGTTTGGTGAACATTAAACCTCAATACCCTACTACCTTGGGAGGTCACAGTGAGACATTGAATGTGCTGGCTGATTTAACTCCAATAATGAACCTTATTGTTTTGAATGGCCTGCTATATCAGTCAAAGCCTGGAGGTAAAATAAATAAATAAATAAATAAATGAGTTGCATGGTGATAATTCTGATTTATTTTTATTATTTTTATTTTTTTGTGCTTAGCAATTAAACTGAAGCTGACTGTTGTAGATGCTGTTAAACCAAGCATATTAGACAACAGTCCGTTAATAGCATGAATCAAAAAGAGCCTTAAGCATAGCATGAGATAATGCGATTATCTTAGAAATGCAGGTTCAGGGGTTATCCCTTATTCTTGGCCAGGTGTATTCTAACATTCTGCTCCTCATTACTACCACAGGAAACCCACATCTTGTATGGAAGCAGTACTTTCTGATCATTGGTTTCAGTTCATCTGTCAGTCAGAATGCTCCAACTAAAAGCACCCAATGAAAGCAATCTTAATTCTTGCATTTATTTTGTCCCACAGCCAATCCAGTCTGAAACAGCAATTAAATCAGCATTGGCCAGTTGTTTTACAGTGTTGTGCTTATTTGTTCTGGATATGAGATCAAAGACTGAAATCAGTTAAATCTGAAGCAGTATGGTTGTATGGAAGGGAATAGTACTTTATTGTTTCTGCACTTCATAGCACTTAATAGATCATTTGTAAAGAAACAATCAAATGGCCAACTGCTTGGTGGCGGTTCAGTGTAGATGCTCTTTTGGCCTGTGAGAGTTCGATGAAGGCCGGAGGGTGTACCATTCCTCTTGATTAGAGCATTTGACTGTGATTATCATTGTTGTTATTATTTTTACTTTTTTTTTTTTTTAACAAGCATGACTATTCTGTCTGATTAAACAGTATTCTGATCAACCCCGGGAACCATGTAAAGATGCAGGAGGGAACCTTGGGATTCTTTATTGCTAGTGATGCCAAAGAGGTCAAAAGGTATTCATGTCCTATTCTAAAATGGCAGCCGTCTGTTTCTTAGTTATTGGTGTTGCATAATATTGTCTTTATGATGATTTGCATGATATTTCTCTCTCAGAGCTTATTTCTACTGCAAAGCTTGTCATGATGACATCACAGATCCCAAAAGGATTAAAAAGTGTGGCTGCAAGAGACGTAAGTACACCAGGCTGCCCCACACTTCACATTTCACTGGAGTCTGCTCAGGATTCAGCTGTGTACATGCAAAAACATTTGCAGGATTCATTTCATAATAATTATTATTTATTATTATTATTTTTCTATTATATTGTGTAGCACTCATCTGTACAATCTTGGATGGATCAATTATTTCAGATCATTTTGCTTTCACATTTAAAGTCTTGGATCCACTCAATGCTTTTTGGTTACAGGATGTGTTATACTAAAAATTAAGATAGCAAGGATCAGTGTGACCTTTACACCTGTACTAAACGTCTTGAAGGGATTTGATGTCTGAAAACGAGAGCTTAAGAGGAGAGTGAGCAATAGGGGAAGAAAAAGGCTGTCTGTGAGTGATGACAGGAAAAGGGGGGAAAGTAGTTAGTCATCCACATGCTAATGACTGAGAAAGATGAGAAAGAGGCAGAGAGAAATAGAGATGGGAAGAGGCAATGACGTGATTAGTGGGGCTGAAGAGAGAGCCTGTCAGCCCACGCTAGCATCAGTGCGAGAGATTTTGAGATAATGGCACCAGTCAGGTGGAAAAACAAAAGACAAAGAGCCCGGGCCACCCTCGTCAGGCACACCACAAACACACTCCTGGCCCAGGATCATTTTACTAATCATATCCACCCTGTTTACTCAGAGAGCCCGCACTAGTGCTACTCAACTTCGCCACTGTCATCTCCCACTGCCTCAGCCTGGCAGGAACCCATTCTGACAGGAAGGTACTGAAGCAGAAAGAGAAGAGTCACAAGGATTTGTATTGCTGAGTGTATATGCCCGGTCGGCTCTTTGTCAGTGATAACTACAGGATACTCTATTAGTAGCAGACTGATTAGGTGTGTGTAAAGGCAGGTATTTCATTAGCTCTGTTTGAGTGGGAGAAGCATTACCATGACAGTAGGATTAATGCATTGTTATTACTTGACCTATATAAGCACTTGTTTAAATAAGTTAGCCACAAGATGAATAATTCAATTACACAACAAATGGTCATTGCTGAAGTGTCGAAACTAAACTGTTTACTTTTAACAGTGAATAGTGGACTCTAAAGGTAACACCCTGGATTTGATTCTCAAAAACTTTAAATAACCATCCATGTCCTGATAAAACTGAAGCTTGAGTTGATAAAACAGGCACTTAAGTCTAACCCAAGCTGTTTTATGTTTTTTTTTCTTTGCGTAATGTACCAGAATGGGGTTTTCCACTGTAACTTTCAGGTCCGATTAAATTAGGCTGATTTACATACTGCCTTGACCCATCCTTTGCTGTAATGGCCATTGATAATTTTTATTTTGTTTACTATTTTCATGTCCATTGACACATTTTCTGATGTATTTTCTTCCTTGCTGCCCTGGAATATGCCTCTTTATTTAACCCCTCACTGGTAGTGATATATTGTGAGTAAAAATGGGCTCCCTACAGCACAGAGTACAGTCTAACTGTCTCTATCTTTCTGTTGATAGTATATATCATCTCTCTCTATCGATATATATATGTTGCATGTACCAGTCTAGCTGCTGCATCCTCCCTACACCCCCCATCTCAACACTGTCCTCAGGTCAAATAATGATATAGCACAATACAGCTCAAAGATCCACAATGGCCCCTATCTGCTCTCTCTCCACCCCAGCTTCCCACCCTCAGTTTCTTCAGAACACCATAGTCTTCCTCGATGAGAGGAACAAGAAAACCAATAACCCACATTGCAACTGTACCTTCTAGAACCAAGATATTGTTTATTTGACTTAATGGCTGAGCAGATGCTCTAAATCAACCCCACTCTGTTTAAAAAAAAGGCATAAACAAATCTCAGAGGCGAACAGATTGATATTTTCAACACTAGACTTCAAAGAGGAGGGGGAAGTTCAACTGTCCATCTCCTCACTGGCAAAGAAAATTTTGCTATATTTTTAGAAAGTGGAAAGTGTCCTGTGGGAAGTTCTTCGCATTACCTCACAATTGAAACGATCTGGTTTCCCTTTGTTGCTCCTCTTCCCCGGCCCCTGCTGCCCAGGCCATGTACACAGCACTCATTGCTATTCTCAGAATTGAAATGATCCAGCCATGCATTTCAATTCTCTGTAGTATTCGGACCCTTTTTTACTCACTACCAATGATCAGCATACCTGTCAAGTCAGAGTCATGGTGGTAGGATTGACCAACTGCTCTACAGTAAGTGGCCAACAGATGGCGGACTAGCTCTATAGCTGAGATTGGAGTAGACATGCTGAGCACTGAGGTCCTCTCAGTCCTGTTTGGCAAGAATGCTGTTGGCAGACGGTTTTATTCGGTTGTCACTGAAATACGTCTCTCAGCGGACTGGGGTGTTTTGTTGTAGACGTGCCCCCCCCCCCCCCCCTTATATTAGTTCTACTTTTATTATTTGTAGGTGTGTGGCCTTTCGCTTTTCTTCAGGGAAAGGGCGTTACCTGTGATTCATCTGTTTTTTGGAGTGTGTTACTTACACTAGGTAATAGTATTATTACTGGATTAAGTACAGTTACAGTTCTTCACCACTTATACTGTATATATCGGTTAATATTATTATAGTATTTTGTAGGATTTGGACAGGGTGTCCTCTGTAAGTGTTCACTGATAGAAGTTTGCTTATAAATGCCAGCAGCATTCTTGCTAAATATGGTTATTCTGTTTGAGAGGCTTCGGTTAGGATTTGTGTGTAGCTGCGTTAAGTCCCTCATTTCATCATGTTGTCTTGTGTCTTCCTCCTTTCATTTCTCAATGACTAACATATTCACATGACTTATGCTTGGATGAATGTCAAGCCCAGATCTCTGAAGTGACAGATTTCAGCATGACATTGATGTCTCAGACTCACTGCTGCACGTCAAGGCACCACCTTGAACTGTTTCTGTTCTGCAAACAGTTGATTAGCCTCCACTCCAGCGCTGAGACTGCACTCACATCTCTGCATGCTTAAGACCCCTAATTTCAGCTCTTATGCATGATTCTTTCGGGAATAACAGTCCCTGAGGTTGTGGCCACAATTTCAAAGGCCCAGTAATGTACCCTATTCTCTTGCTGGCATGTTACTGAAATGGACCTATTAATGTAGACTAATGCCTTAGACAGAAAAAAAAAAGAAAGAAAAAAAAAACACCGGGGGATTTTCCCTGCAGATTGAGAGATATTTTCAGGGTGCCAGACTATATTATAGTCTATTAACACTATTGCACTGGGAGAATGAGTACCAGGGACTGTTTCTTTTTCTTTTTCTTTTTTTTTTTTACTTTTCATTATTTATATTTAGCTAGGAATCACAGCAATCAAATACTGTATAGCCTCTCACCACCACTACCCCAAGACAAACACTCACACACACACACACATACACACACGCTTGTTATCTCACAAACATGATCGTACTCATATTGTATGCAGTATTATTAATCACAGTACAGTGCAACAGTGTATTATAACACACATCTCCTACTGATTCTGGTGTCAGTACAGAGGGGGTAGTGGTGTGATGAGTTGGCAGTAGGATTCAGGAAAACTGCCTGATGGCCTGTATAGGGCCCCGCTGCTGCATGATGGGATACAGGTACGTGATCCTCACCTTAAGACACAGAGGATGCAGGTTATGAACTTTTTGCTGCTGATGGCATTCACTCATCCCTCTCTTCCTGATTGCCTCCTGCCCCTATCTCCTGATCTTACTGTCATATCTGACCATTTGACCTTTTATGACATGATCAGCCTTAGGGCACAGCTTGACCCTGATGAGATGGCTGTTATGAGACATCTATTGGAAACATGATCAATGAAAAGTGTTAATGGAAGTGAATTTGGTCTCCTCTATATGTATTTTGCATTAAATTTATGAAACACAGTTTTCTTGGGTGGTGTTACACTGGAACTGTTTATCAATCAGTCTCAGTTCTGGGTCAAGCCTGTGGGAGCTTGCTGCTAAGGCTTTGCACATTCTGTTCCTTTATTTAAAAAAAAAAATCCCTTCAGACATCCCTGGTTTATGAACTCTTTTTTCCTTGCCATTAACCTGCTGCTTCTCCTCTCCTCTCATCCAACACATGACTGTAGCCAAGATGTCCGTCTACAAGCGAATGAAACTGGCATGTTGTTTTGATTGCGGGCGCTCTGAGCGCGACTGCTCGTGCATGGCAGGCAGTGTACATAGTAACATGGACAGCCTTCAGAGGGCCTTCCCACTTTCTTCTGTCTCTGTTCATGATTGCTCAACCAGTTTACGTGCCTGTAAGTTCAATCGCCAACCACATGTTCTTTCATGTTCGTGACCCGTGTATGTGTCTGTGATGTATTCCATGTCTTGTGCCTTTTTTTCTTCTCCTTTATTTTTTTCACTTTTTCTTTTTTAACCTTTGTTTTGTGCCCTCATTGTTTCCCTCTACGTGGCTTTTTTGGGTGTTTTTTCGCTGGGTGTGGTGCTTTATGGTTGGGTATGATTTTCTGTACCGTGGTTGAGTGGTAGTGGTAGTGTCGTGGCTTCTCTGTGATAGTGCTGCTGCAGTAGGTGGTAGGCGTGATGTCGCATGCTGTGTTAGTGGACCACTTGTGCTGTGTTGGTGCCTACACAGTCACCGTTTGGTGTTGAGAACTACAAATCAGGTTAATGTTTATCTGTTCAATGACAGTGTTTGATGTTGCAAAAAAAAAAAAAAGAATGCTATTAAGCTTTTGTTGTGTGTATCTGTATGCTGATGATGTTTCGATTTTGATGTACAGTGATAATGATTTTGCAGGTTGGGGTATTTCAATGTTACGCTAACCCTTTCCTCCTATTAAGCAGCTTCAAACCACAGGGGTCAGCAAAAAATATGGGATGTCATGTATTGTAATGATGTAAACATGTGACAAATATCCTGAAGATATCAGTAATATGTGATAAAAACTGATGAAGTGACCATTACAAACCTAATGTTATAGGTTTCAATACATTATTTATTATATAAATATTCTATGCTACATGGTGTATTTGGTTTTAAGGTGCTTTTTTCTGACAGTAAGTAATTACTTGAAAAGTAAGTACAAAATTGAAGTCATGTACTCATTGTTGCTCTTGGACTGTTATCTTTTTATGACTGTTAAGTCATTATGCTTCTGCAATTTGCACAAGTTAAAAAAGAATCCTATTTTAGCTTTTAATGAAGTACACAGTTCAGTAAGCAAACACAGTACTTTCTCCTCACCACAGGCTCTTATCCTCTCACCACTCAATGTTTTTTTTTTTTCTTATCCACCAACCGGGGAGAGAGAAAGTCAATGTCCTTTATTTAATGCCTTGTATACCACTATGGGACTGTCTGGCTCAATGTAAAAGTTAAAAGGAGATCCCCTGGCAGAAGCTCAACTGAGACAGCAGTGATTCAGGCTGTTGGATTCCGAATGACTGACGCAGTAAGCTGTGTGGAACACAGTGCTGTGGAGAAGCCTTTCTTATTAAGTCAGAACAGATGTGAAATGCTAAAGTATCTGTCAATTAGGCCCTGACAGTAGCACTGCCTGCTTATCAAAGCAGGGGTCAGCTCAGACGATCACATTTCCTCTGAACTGCTCTCCATATCCTGCTAGATTAGTGTCAAACATGCTGTGATGAGTTTGGCTTTGTGTTTTATGTTGTTTTTTTCCGGGTCATATCCCTTGATACCAATTACTAGCCATTACATTGTTACTGATGTCTCCTTTTCCCATCATTCCCTTGTTGAATTTTAGGAAATTATTTTGCTGTTCCTTCATTTTTTAAAAAAATCCTTGTTCATTTACGCTTCAGCATTCTGACAGTTGTTTAAGCGAGGGATTTGTTTTCATTTCTCTCATTGCTTTTGTGTCTGAACTATCACAGCACTTCTGTAATAATGAATTCATTCTATGCTGCAGTCTGACTGATTTCACAATGTTGAATAATTGATTACTTTTGGACTCCATCTTGTATGCACTTTTATGTTTTTCAGATAATACTCACACCATGTAAGTGCATGGAACACATAGTGTGCATGCCTGTACACTTATACATGGAGTTGAATTATCTGTATTGTCAGGCTCCTGCCCGCTCGTCTCGTTTCATTCAGTGGGCTGCGATTGAGAAGAAGAATAGCATTTGCTAAAGTGAGAATTGTATGCTCCAACCTTTTTGCACCCCATGGGTCTGAAACCATTCATCACAGTGTGCCTGCACTAAACAAGGCGTTGTAGAGTTATACCTCCACTTTATATGTATGCCGTTATTGCTGAAATAAATACAGCTCCCTTGGACCTAGTAATTCAGTGGAATGTGTGAAATGCATGGCTGTAAAGGCGCTAAAGGCACGTTGTCTTTGAAAAGTAATGTTCTATGTACTGATCCTCCACTCCTCTTTGCATTGCTTCGTGCATGCAAACGTCTAAATGCTAATGGTTTTCTAGGTTAGAGCCAGACAAAGAACTATTAGTATGAAAATGAGATGCATGAGTGGTAGACAACTGCGTCTCTTTTGCTGTTAGCTGCAGCCGAAGCTCAAAGAGCGCTTGACAAGGAGCCAGGAGTAGTGTAGCCGTCATTACAGCTGTGGAGCTCGGCACACCATTAAGAAGTGTTTGATACCATGGAATAGCTCGAGCGGCAGGAGGCACGCTCACACTGCCAATGACTAAGCTGCCTCTGCTGTAACTTACAGTGACAATTACAGTCCCTCTGCTCTACCTGCCGAGACTTATCCTCTCATTACACAAGATTTAAAGAGTCTAAAAGGTGCCCAGAGTCTCAGAGGACATCTGTTCTGTTTTGGACCTCACAGTTTCAGCAGAATTGTGGCCATGGTTGTTTTACAAACAACTACAGCAAGTCTTATGAATAGAGACAGGAGAGAGAGGTCAGGACTCGCTTTTGCTCTTGGGGGCATATGTTTTTTTCCGATCCTGCTGGCTGTGCTTGGAGAGGATGCAGTGAGCTGGCAAGGGTGGGCCGAGGCAATCTACAGAACAAACCCTGTCTGCTCCTCATAGGGCGTACCTCACTAAAGACGGTCCTTATGCAACCTGACATGGAAATTATGTTTGCATTTTCATTTTTCCATTGCTGCTGGTGCATCAGCAAACTCACTATGACAGTTCCTTCCCAACAGGCAGGAGCAAGGCCGGCCGCTTGGGACAGATGCTGGCCAGAAAGGCCGCTCGCTCACCCTGTTTTTGAGATAGCAAGCGACAGATGCAAGGTTGGGCATAATGCCCATGCTTGATCACTCCTATTGCAGCCTTACTTTCTGACCTTTCAGGCATCAGATATAGTTCTAGTGCAGAAACAAAATCAGCGTGCCCAGCAAAGAACATCAGAGCAAGGAACAGTGGAGGGCTCTGAGGAGTGTTTAGTACTGGGAGGGTCTCATCATTTCAACTTGTATTCCAGCTCATCTAATCTTGTTATTTTCTCCAGCTGCATTGTATCACTGACTAAACATGTTAGAGTGTATGCTATGCATGGCGATATGCCTTGTAGGGATATTGTTGGTGGATTCTTAACAATAAATAAACAGGCCCTGATTTACTATGGCATGCATGTGTAACCCACAGAAAAGGAAGTTTGGACATTTCTATCTAAAAGACTGAAGGGGAAAACACCTGTTAAAACTATTTTAGCTGTTGCTGTTTGATTTATTAAGACTGAATACTTTTGTTAAAAAGTGATTGTGTGCAAGATAATATATCCAATGCACAGGTATTAACTGTGCAATGGCAAAAGACAGAAAAGAAGTAAAGTTGTAGACAATGTACTAAACCTTACTGCGGATTAATCGAGTTATCTCAAAATAATGAAATCGTTATCCGAAAATGACGATTTACAAAGTAAGTCAGTATGCTTCAATACTCTTCATGACTGTTGTAAAGAACAGGGCATGGCGCAGTCATGTGCACGCAGCAGGAGCGAGCATTAAAATTTATGGCGCGACGTTTATGTAAGTAAAAAATTTGTGACAATGTTCATTCATCATTTGTTTTCTTAGCTGCTTAATCCTTATTAGGGTCGCAGGGAGACTGGTGCCTATCTCAGCCGACTCTGAGTGAGGGCAGGGTAGACCCTGAACAGCTTGCCAGGCCATCGCAGGGCAACACACATACAACCATTCTCACTCACTCTCACACCTAATGCCGATTTGGAACTGCCAATTAGCCTACTGTACAGGTTTTTGGACTGTGGGAGGAAGCCGGACTACCCGGAGGAAACCCACGCAAGTACGGGGAGAGCATGCACTTTCCACACAGAAACACCCGAGTCCAGGAATCCAACCCAGGATCTTCTTAATGTGAGGTGGACGTGCTAACCACTGCACCATCGTGCTGCCTTGTGACAATGTGCCTGTGACAATATATGATTTTATTATAATAAAATATATAATTTATTATATATATATAATATATATAATAAAACTTTGTGACAATAAAGTCCCTAAAATTCAAAATGTCCAGAAATTGTGTACGTTATGCAACAGGTTTATTAGATTGCCCTGATTCTTGTCCCTCTTGAAGTGCAAACGCTTCATTGCTGTAAACTTGATTCAGATTTTAAGGGCCTCTGATTCGCAGAGTTTGACCCTGAATTTGATGTTTGCTTCAAGTGTAAAGTCACAAATCCATGCATGCACATTATCACAATATTACTAATATTCACAGTGTGATGCCACTGATTCACAAAAGTTAGTGCTTGCTCTTGCTTTTTGATGGCATATTATTACCAGGATAACGTGAATGGCATAAAAATCACAAGACTTTTTAATGTGTATTCACCTCGCCCCCTTTTTAAGGGACCAAGTGCAATTGAAAAATACATAATCATAAACCACATTGACATTTTTTACACTTTTAATTAATTAATTAGTTACATCAATTAATTAGTTACATCATTAATGAGTTCAAGGGAATCAGTTCCAGTGGTAGCCATGCATGTCCACACCATAAGATGAGGTGGAATGTGTCGACTCATGAATCATTTTTTTCTTTCTTCATGAAGGGGGGGGGGGGGGGGGGGGGGGGGGGGGGGG
>JBCNYG010000025.1:32602314-32613945 GCA_039654305.1 Porochilus rendahli
ATTATTATTATTATTATTATTATTATTATTATTATTATTATTCATTTTATTTCTCCTGTAATTTTTTGGTGGGGTTGGGTTTCTTAACAGCTCGTCCTCTCTAATAATAACAATTAACAAAATGCACACAGACTTTGTCAAAGGGCCTGAGAAGTACCTAATTGTCGGAAGTGCATTTTGCCATGATCCGCTTCCAGTGCAGTAGTGTCACATTGCTAGTTTGGAGTGGCATGGAGCAGAGTTGTGCAGTGACTGGCAGGCTTTTCTGACAGTGCCGAGACGAAGCTATCTTGGCAGAGGTGTGCAGTAGCAATCAGCATGGTGAAGAGATGGAAGTGACAGGGGTCTGTAGAGTGAGTGGTGAAACACGTAGCATATAATAAAATATTCAGTTAGGGTGAAAAAGCACTAAATGCTTTCACTGTTATTATCACCTGCCCAAAAGCCTGATATCGTCTCTGCTGTGCCAGCATGCTAATTGACACGTTTTTGATGTGATATTTCAGCAATCAAAGCGCGTCGAAATGTAAAGTGAATGGGGGAGGCTTTAAAGCAATGTCAGTGAATAAGCTCACTTAGGAGACAGACGGAGCATAGGCAGGAAAGAAACGGAGAGAAAAAGTCATAACTGTAGCTTTTTTAACATTGTGCCTTATTCTGGATGACTTCTTTCATGTAGAGTGTTAAATTGTTTTGGGAGAACATTTTCTTTTATAGAGAAATAAGATTTATTTGGGCTGATGATAATGATGCAGTAGTGGTAGATGGCAATTAATTTGCTTGACTATTTTCTCTTGTTATGCAAATACTGAAAACAGGACCTTTGGCTCATTGTTCATTATACTATAAATAAATAGGAGGAGGTCCAAAATGCAATTTAGCAATATATTATTAATAATGATGTGTAATAGAAAAAGGCATGATAGATGTAATATACAGCCATTTTATGTCAAGTGAAAAACAGTATGCATAAAATGAGAATTAAAGACGTATTATTAGTGAATGTGTAAAGGATTAATGCATGACATATGATGAAAGTAAGATGAGGAGAAGAACGCTACTGTTACTTTAAATTAAGAAATAAAATCAATTAAAATCTAACTGGGCTGTCCAGGGTGTACTCTGCCCCCGCCCAGAGTCGACTGAGATGGGCGCCAGCCTCCCGGCGACCCTAATTAGTATTAAGCGCTTCAGAAATTGAATGAATGAATGAAATATGAATTTGTTTTTAGCATTCTGTTGATTTCCTGTGTCATTGCTCTTTTAATAATATTAAATAATTCCCTAATTATTAATTTATTCAGTAAATCAATTATCTTTTGCATATGTAACGCAATATATTTAATAGCCCAATAAAATTTTTACTCTAATTCTCAAAAACTCCAGTCATCAAATAGTGTGAGTTTGAGGGAAAGCCGTACTGTACAAGCACAGAATTGGAAAAGCATGTACCCCTGTAGCAGTGAGGAAGCTGCGTGGTGTGGCCTCAGGCTATTACCTCAAAGGCAGGCTTTCAGACTCACTCAGCTCTCCAGTAGTGGGCTGCTCAGTGGGCTTTTGTTGACATTGTTATGGCCTCTTGACACGTATCCAGTGGTTTTTTCCCAAAGTGCTCTCATAAATGATAGAATCCCAGAGAAATGTATATGCATTATCAGACTGACTACAGCAGCATGATGAGATGTCAATATTTTTATTTTTAAAATGCACTGTAAATTGAATGAACTTGGTCTTGCCAGTGTTTGTACAGTATGGAAACCTCCAGCAATAAGGTTGAAGTTTTTTTTCTTTACCAAAAATCCACTCACTGCCATTATAAAATCGCAGTCCCCTTATTCATTCAGAAAAGCCTCTCTGTTACACCAATTGCTGAGTGCTTTCTAGTGCTTTCAAGGGAGCCAGGTGATTCCATGTGCTAAATATATGCTAGTTCGGGTGTTAGCGATTGCAGAGTGGTAGGACCTCTTTCATGGTCACTGTTCACCCAGATCAGCTTCAGCAACCCTGCCACAGTGTTTTAGATTAGCCTGTTTGGCCATGACACTTTTCTGAAACATTAATGGCCTTCAGTTCAGGAGAGCAAAATGAGATCGGGCAAATTCCTAAAATATTTAAAGTGCAGCCCTGTTAAAGCTTTTACTAGGGGTGGGGGTGGAGGTCACAGCACATCAGAAGCTGAGTGAGGTAAAAGCCAGTAATTGGCTTTCCATTCCGGTGCCACTCACTGAACATGCTGCTCAGGTTTGTTCATTTTCACTCCAACGCTGTCACCACTGTGTGTCACCGGTACACACACTATGATGGGAGCACAGATCCACTCTGACAGTGATGGTCTTGTGACACACACCTGTTCTGCTTCTTGCTCATAGGCTATGCGGATATGTTATTTGACTAATATCACTATATGGTCTATGTTCCAGCTAAAACTGTTTACTGACAGTATAGTGAAACTAAACTCTCATCGATTAAATAAAGGCAGTTGCAAGAAAATACAGCATCAACCATGTTTTCTCATCCATTGTACTGAAAAACTGCAGTGCGACTACTGTTAACTAGGTGTACAACATGATTATGTATCTTGACTTGGCAGTCTTTGCCCATTCTTTTTTGCAAAAGTGCTCCAGATCTGTCAGATTGGGAGAGCATGTTCTGTGCACAGCCCTATTCTGGTCACCCCACAGTTGAATTCAGGTCTGGACCTATTGCCCTCCTAGTAAATCCATTCTTCTTTTGAATTGCCATCGTCAGTTGCTTTTCTACTGCACCTCTAAGGTGATCATCCCCTCAATAACTTTAAAGGAAGCTGAAGATGAGTATCATATGTTTGGACTTGGTGTCACATAAGATCGCTATGTATTGTTGTTGTCCGTGTTATCGACATTTATCGTCCCGCTTCCTGCTCCTCAGCCAGTCGACTCATTTCCACCAAACTTGCACAAAATCTAATTTATTGTACATCGTAATATTGTTGACCTCCTATTTTTTTTCTATTGGGTTGATTTTATGGAGTTTCCAATAGCAGAACATACACTTTGGGGTTGCCATCATTAATATGCAACTCTATCTTCATAACACTGCCATCATGGACTTCCTTTTTTCCCCCCAATGCTAGAGGAAATAAGTTGTGCAAGTGCCAAAAGTCTTCCATGAAAGAATTATTACTGTTATTTCAATTGAATTTTGCAGATTATAAGTTACATTAAAGATAGGCAAAGCTCTCAAATAATTACTCCAGGTTTTGATTTTGTGCATCACAATACCTTGCATTTAACATTTTAATGTGTAGACCTTTTAATATCCACTCGATGTATGTATGTATTTAATGTATATGCATGATACTTTAGTTGTAGATCATTTCAATGATTCATTAGATGATTCAAAAGATTCATTAGTACATGAAGTTGGTAGCAAGTGATCTGGTTGGTGATCAATAAAAAAAAAACATGCAAAACAATATGAAAGAACCCTACTGTTTTGAGCATGTGTTAGTTTGCTTTAAGGGCAGAGTGTCAAAATTAAAATTTGAACCGTATTGTTATTGTTGGATTTTCATTAAGGACACTAATCATTTTTTAAACTTTCACTTCCACATATTGCTTCAAAACACGATTGTTACAATATTACAGCAAAACTTGCCCAAAGTGACATTTGAATTTGAATTGATTGAATTGTTGAGATGTGTGCAATGCACTTATTTTCCAGAATAACCAATTCTAACTAATTCACCAAGCTATTCATGTACAATGTTTACTTGCAGTTCTTTCAATGGGTGTGGTTAAGACAGCGTTTGACTTGCTTATCTGTACAAAAAAACTTATACTGAAGTCATCTGCACTGTAGTAGCAAGTATTTAATATCTTTCTTTGAAGAAAGTAGTTGCAAACATCCAAACCACTTTCTTACATTACATTCCCCATTCACCATCAGGGTAGGTCTTTTCAGGCATAACCTTTAAGCCAATGAGGAAGCAGTTTTCTTACATTCTTCATGAAAGAGTCAGATACTTGATCTAGTAAATTATTGTTTAGTTGTAATTTATGTTAATTAGCTTTGGTTTGCCTTGCCGTAGATTGGTGACCTGTTCAGGTTGTACCCTGCCTCTCATCTGTAGTCAGCTGGGATTTACTCCAGCTTCCGATGTGGTATGGATGAGGCATGGATGGATAGTTTGCTTTTCAGGAGATTAATGCGAGGGTTTATTTCATTTCATTCTAAAAGCCTTGCACTTAAAGATAATGCAACTGGAAATGTTTTTAAAACTGACATGCTTAGTAAGGCCATTCTTTTTTATTCTTTGTTTGGTGGAAGTCTATTACATAAACCCCTTGGGGGGGGGGGGAGTTTGGGGGTTGGTGACCATTGTGAATATTAACATTCACATATTAACACTGAATAAAACAAGGACTAAAAAAAAATGGCCTAATTTTGCAATTGTTTTTCTCATTGGATTGGTCATTATATGTTTTTTTATATTTTACATTACATGTTATTATAAAGGTGTTTATAATGCGGTTTATGCTTCCAATTACTCCACATCTCCCCGGTCATACTTTTACATTTCGATAATCTCTAGCATCTGCACATTAGTTTGTTCATATAGTTTTGCCTAACAGTTTCCAGTTATTTATGTACGCTATTTGATTTGACAGTAATATAATAATATACACGGCACTGCCTAAAAGTGAAGCTCTGAAAATGTTTGCATTTATTTTCAGTAAAGAAACAGCCATAATATGACGTACTGTCTTTTCAGTTATATTCGAAAAACTTATTTCTCCCCAAAAGAAAAACCATTGACCAAACAAGAACTTTTCCT
Organism: Porochilus rendahli; assembly: GCA_039654305.1. Taxonomy (NCBI): domain Eukaryota; kingdom Metazoa; phylum Chordata; class Actinopteri; order Siluriformes; family Plotosidae; genus Porochilus; species Porochilus rendahli. Next base: position 32,607,131 of record JBCNYG010000025.1, read on the forward strand.
CGAAGTGCAAGTGCACTCAGCGCCGATGGCACTTGAGCGTGGACGTGACAACAAGGTCGAGCTCATACTTTATGACATTTCCATAGAGCTCCTCTATTATTTAATGCAGTGTATAGGATACTGAACAAGGAATTTCTAAACCATATTTATCTTTTGTTTTCAAACATTTAATCAATGTACACTACAAATTTTATTACGAATTGTGAGTTAAATGAAGGGTCCAACATTTGGTTAGCAAAACTCCAGACTCTAGCTACAAACTGCTAAAATAATTAGAAACTACAGCTACAGCCTTTTGAAAATATTATTGGTTTGTTTTACTCACTAATCATTAAGGTTATTTAAATACATCATTTTATTTTCCCTCTTCTTGTGTACAGACACGACCCTTTACTTATCCCAGGAAATGAGCAGATTGAGAACATGGACGTTAATGTGAAGAGATACGACTCTACTGGAATGTTTCACTGGTGTCCTTCCAAAGACATTGAGAAAGTCATTCTGGTAAAGACTGTTCTGTACTTTGAAAATATACACGCACATCTGACACACAGGTGTTAATGAGACACCTTTGACGTAGTGTACACACAGACACAGAAAACATGAACATAATTGGTTTTGATATTTTACAGATTAGTTCATGGCCAATGGTACCAATATACAGCAAGGGTTTAGACCTTCTGGTGCAAGAATCAATTAAACTAGCTTCTTTCATTCCACTTGTGTATGTCTATTAAAGCGCATTGACATGTATTGTGATGTACCATTGTAGTCAGTTTTAGATTTTGAATATTGTATCTTGAATATTTTAGTGATTTAAATACTGATCAAGCAGGAGATTTATGTTGATATTTAATTGTTAATGTCACACATGGAAACACTTGGGTAAAGATACCCAAAAGGAGCGATCATGACAGCTAGGATTACATGGATTTCTGACATAACGTACCACAAATGGGTTTTTCTTTTCATGCACTTTTGTGCATGTTTAATCATGTGTATGCACGGCATACGTCCAGACAAAGATGTTTGTGCCTGTAAGCTCTTTGTGCTTGGTTTCAAATTCTAGGGAAAAGTCTTGTACAAAAAAATATACAAAACTGCAGTTTGAGCAGCACATGCTTATTGTTCATTCTACTGTTTAGTAATGCTGATTAATGTATACTACATGTGAAAGGTGCAGTCTGAATGGTTTGCCATCTTGGGTTTAACAATTATGGGCTGACAATGATGTGGATGTCAGAGAATAAGCAACTGAGCAGCATCTACCCAGCCTGAGGTGTATAATTGTTTTGGCATGTCCTACACGGAAACAGAGGCAAAAGAAGAACAAAAAAAACACTAAAACAATATTTTTTTGTGGTTTATTTCATATATTTTTTAAAATCATGTCTGATACAAATGAAATGATGCAAGTGTGAGCAGGTAAAGAGCCGTGTAATGACTTCTCCTAAAAGCCATAGTTTATTGGCAGAATGACTTCACAATAGATGACAGTAGACAAATTTTTCGCCTTCTGAGTAAAAACCGGCATTGTATGGTAAGTATTCTGTGCACTTGTGTCGGAATATGTGACAGTCGGAGAGCTACCATTAATGGAAATAAATGTTTTAAAAATTAAAGTTTTAATGTTGAAATTTTCAAAAATGTATTCATTGCAATGAAGGCATCTGTGAGGCATACATGGCTCACTGGATATCTTGGGTTACCCTCAATTTGGCTGGAGGTAAAAACATACATTTGCCTGATGGTTAATCCCAGCCCAAGTTAAAAAAATCAAATGAAGACAAGAATTTTAGCATTTATATTTGTATAATTTTACCATTACGTAACACTGTGCAGCTAATGTGGGCAGTGGTGGTTTAGGGGTTAAGGCTCTGGATTACTGAAGGTCAGAGCTTCAAGCCCCAGTACCATCAAGGTGCCACTGTTGAGTAAGGCCCTTAACCCTGAATTGCACTGTTGTATATAAAAAAAGATAAAGATAAATGTAAGTCACTCTGGGTAAGGGTGTCTGCAAAATGCTGTAAATGTAAATTTAATGGCATCTGTTTAGCTGACTCATTTTAAAACATATTAATCCAAAATGAAAGTAAACTGTGCTTTGTAAAAGTGTTTTACTATATAATACATAAGAAACAAGAAAAACAAACTAAAACTATTTTTTTGGGATTATTCTTTTAAAATGGGTCATTTTGTGGATTATTTGCATTTTATAATTGTTCACAGCGTGCATAGCATTCATCTTCCTATCCTGGTTAAAATATGTTAAAATAAACTATAAAAATCTTGATTTAGTTGCTTTTCTTTGTTTTTATGTAGTATATACTAAAACCTTAACAAGACACAGCCTACAGTGCTCATCTCCTTCAGTCATGGGTAAATTTTTGCTTTTTAAAAATTCTAAAATATTCTTATCCATGTATTTTCCCTAAATAATTAGTTGACTGGGTACAACAGTGTCATAGTGGTAAAATGTCTGCCTCACATCAAGAAGGTCATGAGTTCGAGTCCTGAGTAAAGGCATTTCTGTGTGGAGTTTGCATGTCCCCCACATGCTTGCATGGGTTTTCTCCAACTACTAGGGTTTCCTCCCACAGTACAAAGACATGAACATTATCTTAACTGGTTGTTCCAAATTGCCCATAGGTGTGAGTGTCAATGGTTGTGGGTGTGTTGCCCTGCAATGGACTGGTGAGCTGTTCACGGTGTACCCTTTGCTCAGTGTTAGCTGAGATAAGGCCCAGCCTCCCGGTGACCCTAGTAGGATTAAGCAGTTTGGCATATGAATGACTAAATGAATTATTTAATCAAGATCCTAACATTTTTGTATAGTTCTGTCAAAAATATTATATTGATTTAGGCACTGCCTAAAGTTGTGCAAGTTGTGTTTATTTATTATATTATGCGTAGGTGAGTTTCATCATTCTTCACATGCAAGTCAGTCATCATTCAACTCAGTGATACACAACAGCCAATCAGCATTGCCTTAGCAACACTCAGACAACCATCCAAAATATATATACAAGAACACAGGACAGACACGGGTCAACCATCCAAGCCATATTTCATTACAACTAGTTGATGGGGCACAGACATGGGACTACCATCCAAAAGGAAGTTGATGGTTTAGTTTTATACAGCGACATGCAGACATGGGACAGACATGCCAAGCCACGTTTCATGGCTATTGTGCTCTGCTTACATGGGCGTGTGTGTGTGTGTGTGTGTGTGTGTGTGTGTGTGTGTGTGTGTGCGTGTGCGTGTGTATTTATAGGTATGTATGTATATGCATGCATATGTATATCATAATAAGTACTTAGGAATAGTGGATATATATTATAATTATGACAGATGTAACAGTGCTAGGATCTTGTTTAAATAAATGTTTTAGGAAACCATATGAACATCAGGCCTTGAATATTTTCAACCCTGGTAGTGGTCATATAACACTAACACATGCATCAATTTCTTTACATTTAATAATAATAAAATTGAAAACCTTGCTAGATTTTTTGACATTTTAAGATAAAAGAAATCAAATCACTTGTGTTTCTACCTCTCACACTGTTGACTTGATCTTATTTAATAAGAACATAATTTACACATTATTACTGAACTTTCCATTCCTACATTTCCTCTTTAGTTTCGGGCATTTAATCCACAATTTGCAACTCACACAGAGTGCAGAGTAGTAAGCTCTCTTAGGCACAGTTTGTGTAATGAGCTACAGCCTTTGTAAATTGAACATTAATTTCAGATGCCTTGTGAGCAAATTTTGTGGCCGAATCAAGCTGTGTTTTGTACTGTGCCTTCTTACATACCAGTACATACATCTGGCCTAAAATATCAGCTAATTCTTCTTTTCCCTTTAAGGCTGCATCATACCTGAAAATTGTGCTTTGAAATCTATATCTATACAGTGTTTTTCCTGTTGTCATTTTGTGTTTGTATAAGGAACAATATTTAAAGGTTAAATAGAAATAATAGTTATTGCACTCACAACAATAAGTACTGTATATATTATTATATGTACTAAATATTTATCTTGAAATACAGAACTTAATATCTGAGTTATTGTACTTCTACTGCATATTCCTCAACAACTCAAGTGCAGAGCTTTAATTTAGGTGTATGTAACAGTTTTTAAAAGGTAAATTAATTATTCTCTCTACAGACGAGGAGTGAAGCCTCCATGACGGTTCTGAGTGGACATGTCGTGGTCTGTATATTTGGAGATGTCAATTCTGCTTTGGTGGGACTGCGAAACTTGGTGATGCCTTTAAGAGCAAGTAACTTCCATTACCATGAGCTGAAGCACATAGTGTTTGTAGGCTCACTGGATTATCTGAGGAGGGAATGGGAAACCCTTCACAACTTCCCCAAGGTCTCCATCTTACCCGTAAGTACACAGAATAAAGCATTATGCTTTCGCTTCTAGTCAAGCCAGGAGGAATTTAAAAGCAATTTTACTACTAATTAAACACCCATTACCAGGTTTGTTCTAGTTGTTTGTAACACTTCCTGCTATAGTGCTTTGGCTCATCATTTGGGGGCGAAAATGCTGCCATCAGCAAAAGCTACCCTTTAGATTAGAGAGCGTATTCTTATACACACTGTTAGATCAGCTGAATATCAGTTTCTTAAGGGGGAAAAAAGCTTGTTGATTAATTTCTTAGCGGTTCAAAGCTCAATCTTTAACTTGTTTTTCTTAATTTTTCTTCCTCCCCCCGAAATGTCTCTTGCTCTGTCTTTGCTGAAGGGCACACCATTAAGTCGAGCTGATTTAAGGGCTGTAAACATCAACCTCTGCGACATGTGCGTTATCCTGTCAGCCAATCAGAACAATATCGACGATGCTTCACTGCAAGACAAGGAATGCATCTTGGCATCACTCAACATCAAATCTATGCAGTTTGATGACAGCATTGGGGTCCTGCAGGCTAATTCCCAAGGTAAAGAAAGGCCTAGGACACTTCAGCACATACCACTGGGAGCTCTGCAGCATCAGCCTGCTAGATTGCAAAACCGATTACTGTCTCGTTTTTAAAGACAAAAGGGACACGTTTTTAAAATAAGATGTGTAATGTAAAATAGTCACAACAATTGAGGGAAATAATTAAGGGATAAAAACAGGAGCATTATTAAATTACATTATATAGTTTCTATTTTAATAATTTAATGTTCATCGAATCAATTAGTCCCCCTTCAGTATGCATTTTTGGTTATGCATGCATGTGGTATCACCTCTGCTCTAATCAAAGCACTGCTAAAATTCCCAAATATCACACTGCAGACCATGCATTATTTGCCTCCATTAGTGGGGCTGCGGCAGATTTGTTTGCCGACAAATTGAGTTGAACAGATTGTTTATGCATTCAGATAAACATGTAACCCTCTTGTGCCCATCAGGATTCATCATCATTAAGCAGGCAGTACAAATCAGCAACACCACTTCTTCAGCTGCTCTTCATTACGCAAATTACACAGCCCACACAAGCTGGCATAGAACAATTAAGATTTCAACTGTTATTGAGGAGCCACTTTTGCAGAGAACGATGGAGCTGAAGCTTTGAAATGACAGCATTTGTGAGAAATGTGTGAGACTAAGCCGAGTGCTTTTTGTAACACAACAGCGGCTGTTCTTTGTGAAGAATCGGTCCCCTGTCATGCCTGATAATAGACCTTTATCATTCTGTTTGGGGAAGAGACCCAGAAAGACAATGTGTCATTATTGCTCGATCTAATAATTTATCTAAACATCTGGCGTGATAGCTGCTGAAGAACATTTATTTTTTCATTAACATGCTCAGTAGTGAAAATAGTCAGTTTGGCACTATACTACTATTACAGTAGTGGCATATAAATATATAAGAGGAATTATGTATATAGTATACATATACACACTCCCACACACTTGTGCAGGTTGCCAACACTAACACAGAGGCGAACAAACATTCCAGTTCACCTTCATGCATTGCCAATTTTAAGTAGCCAGCTGACCTAATATATATTATCATTATATAAGACCTAAATATATATTTATTAATTTATTTATTTAATCGCCCAACTACTTAATCTTACTTGGGTCATGGGGAAGCTGGCGCCTATCACAGCCAATTCAGGGACACCCTGGACACCTTACCAGTCCATCGCAGGGCCAACAAACACACATTCACACTCACACCCAAGGGAATTTGCAACAGCCATTTATCACGTCTTTGGACTGTGGGAGGAAACCAAAGCACCCAGAGAAAACCCACACAAGCATGGGGAAACATGCAATCTTTGCACAAAAACACCCTTGCTGAGTTCAGGCCCTGCGATGGCCTGGCGAGCTGTTCAGGGTGTACCCCCTCGCCCACAGTCGGCTGAGATGGGCGCCAGCCTCCCCATGACCCTAATTAGGAATAAGCGCTTCACAAAATGAGTGAATGAATGAGTTCAGGACTTGAACCCAGGACCTTCTTGCCTTCTTGCTGTGAGGTGGACATGCTTACCACTAAGCCAGCTTGTCCGGTCTTGTGTATATATGGCACACACACACACATATATATATATAGGGCACATATATTTACCAAAATATATTACCCTGCATCATTTCTCTCTAACCCCTTCCTCTCAGAGCACTCAGTGTTGAAGACAAAGGTGTGAATGACTAAATCAGCAAGCTTATTACCAGAGGAAAGATATAGACAAGTGTGAAATGAGCAGCACCTGTGTGTGTGTGTGTGTATGTGTGTGTGTGTGTGTGTGTGTGTATGTGTGTGTGTGTATGTGTGTGTGTGTGTGTGTGTGTGTGTGTGTGTGTATAT
>JBCNYG010000025.1:32615114-32632860 GCA_039654305.1 Porochilus rendahli
GCTCTTTTGTCTTTTTGTGAGAACATCGTTACACGCACACACACACACACACACACACACACACACACACACACACACACACACACACACACACAAGGCTAGTTAGGAGGCCTTATGGATTGTGCTAGGCTAGGGTATCTCTGTAAGCCCCATTTCCTATGTGGATTTACTACAGTATAAGATAAACTCGGAAACAGTTATTCTGCGTTAGCTACTGTTCTAAACAATATCCTAGCATCAGTTACTGTTATTGAGCAGAATAAGAGTTTACAGTTTGGTTGTTTCTGTAATACAGATCCTGTGGTATAAACTTTCACCAGACGATACATTATGCTGCAATGCTGGTTCAAGCTGAGAAGAAAAAATGTTCTCCATGTTAGTACTTACTTGTCCTTATTGTGGAAAGTGAATTTCATAGACATTATGAAAAAGATACCCATTCGGAAACATTTAGATTTTTTCAGCAAGGAACTTGTCCAAGCAGCCAAGAGACTGTCATTGTTTATTTGATGTGTCAAACGTTTATGCAGGAATTATTTTGTTTGCAGTTTGGAAATTGTGGAAAGAGGGAAGATATTAGTGTCTCCCCCACCCGCTCTCATATCTTTTGGCTGAATGGAGGCTCTGTGAACACACAGAATCCTGCAGTCTACTTTTCAAACTTTGTGACCTGAATCTATTCCCGCATTATGTTTTCCATTGTACAAAAAAGGAAACTATATGCTTGCATTTTTTCTCTAGTCAGCACTAAATGATGGATGTCAACACAAGCCTAATGCATTATGCATATGGCATTACTGATTTAAGGTGTTTACTTGTCAGCTTGAGGAAATGCAAAAGTGTCAAGTCATGTGAATTCATAGTCCCGTCACTGGCGCATGTATTTCATGGCTTAGAATCGCGTTTTCACATAAAAGGTTTTCAGGATCCACTTCACCAATTTTATGGTAACAAAATGAACAACATATAAAATTTATATCGACCAGATGATGGAAAGTGGCAAATGCTAAATATGTCTCTGCTGACCTCTAAAAGCTAAATGCCTAAAACACTACGCTGTGCTCCTTTCATTCTATATAGTCTTTGACACTGTCTCTGTTTATAGCAACACGGAGGCATTTATACCACAACAGTATCACTGCAGTGTGTTTTTTCCTTTACCATGGAAATAGATCCTCCTACCATTAATAATAGTAATGACAATCCAGGTATTTGGTCTGTTAGACCTTTACACTATATGTGATTAATATTTGTAATGTCTCTATTATCTCTCCCTGAATCCTTCAGGTTTTACACCTCCAGGAATGGACCGATCGTCTCCAGACAACAGTCCAGTGCATGGATTGGTTCGCCAGGCGTCCGTCACCACAGGCTCTAACATCCCAATCATAACTGAACTAGGTGAACTATGACTACTACTATGTCAAAATCTAGTGCGTCTATAGGTCTGTCTGTTAGTTTTTTTGGATTATTTTGTAAAATAGGTCAAAGTCAGGTGCGTAGCAATGTTTCCTAATGCAAGTGAATAGCTGGACTTGCTTAGAAGTGAAAGGCAAAATGGGTCCATTTATTAATAACAATGACGCCGGTAGTATTCCCAGAACTGAGGGACTCATGAAAGTTTCAGATCTCAGAGGGCACTAAAGCACATGGGATTGGCCACTCTAACTCTCCACTGACCCAATTATAGTTCACTTCAATAGAAGAGCCTGTAAGCATCACACAACACACACACTTAAATTCCAGTAGCCCCTCAAGACCCGAGGAATCAGATATCGCCCATGAGGGGTTCCCGAGGCCCACATCGGAGACACATAATCCCGGTGCTGTTAGAGTAGTGAACATGGCAAGAAAACTCATGAGCTGCATAAATGAAAATAAAAATATGTAGCTGTTTTAAGCATTTGTCTATTATCACCCAAATTACCATCAAATGGGTCGTGTGTCCCCCGCCCCCCCACCCAGTACTTTTCCTCTTTAACACTTAAAGGCTAAAACCCACACATCACGGAGCCAGGCGGTGTTTACCAGCTAGGCACAGATGTGTGGTATCTCGCTCTGCACTTACAGACACCGTGCCATTCTGAAAGCAGATACTGTACCTTTACATTTCTAATCCCACTTTTGATATGATACTCTCATTATGCTTTGCGTTTTTGCTTGCCTTTGAACTTGTTTCAGTAACAATCTCCCTTCAACATTGTTTTATCGTCATTAGCTAAGCCTGGCAAACTACTGCCTTTGGTTCCATTCAGTCAGGAAAAAAACAGTGGAACCAACATACAAATGATAACAGAACTGGGTAAGCTGTGCCTTTGTCCTCCACTGCACTGATACTCAGCCTCCTTCATCGGCTTGTCTTGATTTCTCTGGCTGCAGACGAGGCCTGCTCCCATGGCATCACTTTGAACACATTTTTTATTCTCGGTTCTGGTTGAAATTGACTCTCTTGTTTTGGACTTTTTTTTTTGTGATTTCCCCCCTCTCTCTGCGCATCACTAGGCCTTTGATCACACTGGTCTGTCCTTGTGGCTGTTTCCATAGCATCTCCCCACAGTTCATTTCTGTAGCCCAGGCTCTTTTTCATCAGCAGCTGGTCTGAAAGACTGACATTTCTCTTCCACAGCTCACAGGAAATCTGGGAAGAAATCAAATTCTTAAAAAAGCAAACAAGCTTAAAAAAAAAATAAATAAAATAAAATAAAAAAAAAAACCTCTCGATCAAACCTTCCCTTTAAGCTATTTTATTTATTTATTTATTTGGGAGCCGGTCTTAATCTCTAAAGCATACATTTTGAAAAAGACTGAAAGAAAGATTTTGTATGAAGCTGTGCTCAAATCGAACAGGGTTTCAGGGCATTGTCTGAATGCTGGCTACTCTAGAAAATATCCTAAGAAAATTGATGACTGCTGGTGAGCTGAACTTGCGAATTAAAGTTCCAGCTGAAAATAAATGTAAAAATTCTCCTTTTTTAACCTCTGAACTTTCAGTTACAATCAGTACTTGTGCTTTATTATTATTAGCTAAGCTTTTTATTATACTGTACTTCATTAAGAGGACTGAGAGCGAATTAAGAACATTCTGGCTTTTCCTCCAATTTATGCCATTCATCTGGATTTTTGCATTTTTGCGAGTATTTTACACAGAACATACACTAATACTTAGCTGATGAAAAGATGTTTAGGGTGTCTTTAATTACTAAGGTACATGACAGTAATGTGGGGTTCCACCGATATCTGTTGTGTTTTCTTTCGGTTGTATTATTTCAGAACGCATGATGTGCATGGTTTATTTTGGTTTATTTTGTCTTTTTTTATTGTTATTCATAAGAAATATGTAGTTAATTACCATTTTAAGACACACTCTTCCTCCATACCAGTAATATAGCAGGTTTAAATACCTGACCTTCCATTAAAACCTTTTCTTTCTTTATTTTATATATAAATTTTTAAAGAACTTATACATTACACTATTATAACAGGTCTCTTCCTTCTGTCTGATCTGTATTGTGTTCCTTTGCCACAGTGAATGATTCAAATGTTCAGTTCCTGGACCAAGACGATGATGATGACCCGGACACAGAGCTGTATCTGACCCAGCCCTTTGCCTGTGGGACAGCTTTTGCTGTCAGTGTGCTTGACTCTCTTATGAGCGCTGTGAGTAAATTCACACACAATGTAACATCTTAATCCCTACGGGATTTATAGTGCCATAAAGAGGGTTTTTAAATATGGATCATATGTGAGAATAACAGAACCATAGGAGACGCATCTCTCACACAATCCCACAGTTATAGAGAGCAAATATTTAGCTTTAAGTTTCATTCATTCATTAATTTCCTGAACCGCTCTCAAACCCGATCGTGGGGAGCTCGCCAGCTCATCACAGAGCTAGCTTTAAGCTTTCCTAGGTTTTTTTCTTTCTTTCATTTTTTGATGAATTTTATATGATTTGTTTGTTTTAAATCAGGTGCAATTATTTATCACAATTTCTCCTACCCTCCACCATGTACAGAATAAATCTTAAAAATGAATGAACGATTAAAGTCTAATTTTGTTGATCTTATATTATCCTAATATTAATTCTTGTCAAATGTCTATAGAGCCCCATGCTTGTGTGGGTTTCTTCCAGGTACTCTGGTTTCACCCACAGCCTAAAAACCTGCACAGTAGGCTAAACTTGCACAGTAGGCTAATTGGCTGTTCCAAATCACCCCTAGGTGTGAGTGTGAATGTCAGTGGTTGCATTTGATGCTGGCCCGGCGATGGCCTGGCGGGCTGTTTAGTGTCAGAGTCAGCTGAGATGGGCGCCAGCCTCCCCCACGACCCTAATTAGGATTAAGCGGCTTAGAAATGAACTAGAAAATATGAACTAAAAAAAATTCCTGAAGACATTTTGAGATGTGGCTGCAACTGCTGCCGGAAAATACGTGAAAACTGGCATGCTGAACTGTACAACAGAAAAAATCCTCAAAGTTTACACAGGTTTCTAAGTAGCTGTGGCAAAACAGGGTCAAAGAATCAAAGCATATATGCTTTAACTGTAACCATTATTGTGGGGTTTAGTCCAAGTTCCATAGCAGGGCTATTCAATTAATTTGGAATGAGAGCCGGGTCATGAAAACAATCCTAAGTGAGGGAAGGAGATTGGATACCTAGAAAAAAGATTATTGACAGTTTTAAACTGCATTTTAAACTGAAGTAATGTCTTAGGCACACGTCTTCTAATTTGAAAACCATATTCCCACAATGAGGTTGACAGCGTTTGAGAGCTAAGAATTTGTTGAACACATTGATGTAAATTATTTCACTGTTTAAATGATTATTTATTGTAATAATGTATTAAAAATGTCACAATTTAAAAATTACCCTCAAAATTATTTTAAATGATTTTAAATGATTTTAAAAAGCTCAACGCAAAACAACAAAAACACAATGTCCTCTGTTTTAATGTAAAATTTATTGTTGTAGAGTGAAAATTATGAGAGTATGGGCAAGTTTAAAAGTCAAAGTCAAAATGATGTGAGCTTCATGATCGTTTGTCGACCTCTCTCCCTTTATTTCAATAGATTTTGGAAGTGGTTTTTGGCTAATTGTGTCGCCATGGTAAAGCGAAACGCCAATAAAATTAATAGAACACTTTATGGCACCAAGACAAATGTTTATATATATATATATATAGTGTGGGTGCACTTTGCCGTTCAGGCCAGATCAAGTGCGACGGATGAAGAATTAAAAAAAAAATGGGTAAATTTTTCTGCTTTGTCTGCTCTTAAACAGCCACATAATATATGAATTAATAATTGTATATAGTTACAGTAAATTTGTATTTATTGTTAGTTATTGGAATGTAGCATTTAAAAAAAGGCTTAGTTTTCAAATAACTTTTATGAATAAACTAAGGACAATGTTTTCCGCTTTTACTAATACTGAATTGTGATTTTGTACTTTATGTGAATATTGTTTGCGTAGGCTTCAAATAATAATGATGAATTGTGCCTGTTTCAAAACTTTTGTTCTGCTCTTATGAGGTGTTATTTACATAGAATTACACGATGGTGTCTGCTGATCTACTGAAGCTAATCCTATGAAAAGAAACAGAAAAAAACTCAGGCTGTGCTGTGCTCAGATGTAGTGCTTGAACGTTACTGGTAGGCAGAGGTTTGTAAATGAAACGCCATATAGATCATACACTACTGCCAGCTGTGGTGACATCAAAAGGAAAATTGTTACCAAGGCTTCTCATATAATATGTCATGCCATGAACTTTCAAGAAGCTTATTAGATGTTTTTTAACAAAGTAAGTGCTCGAGTTCTCTTTAACGGCACTCCTTGACACACAGGTGGGCTCATGCGGTCCAGAAGCTTTAATCTCTATACAATGTCATCTTGGTTAGAGAGGCAGAGAGGAGACCTCTCTCTTTTTGTCGATCTCTTTCTCCATCTTTATTTCTTTCCATTTTTCCCTTTACCTACACCATCAATCCCCCCCCCCACTCAACCCCCACACCCCCTTCCTCCACATGATGGCTTAATTCTAGTGCCTTTCACTTTGAGTGAAGTTAGAACAAAGCAGCCTTCAAGTGCGTTCCACTCTGGACAAAGGTGAAGCTGGCTAATAGACAGCTCTCATCTATCATTCAGCTGAATGGTGCTGTCAGGGGCCTGGAAAGGTGTCACTCCATACACCGTATGAGTCCCACCTCCTGCTGCCGCTCAGACCGGCTCCTCTATCTTTCTCAGTCTAAATTTCTCTCTTTCTCTCTCTCTCTCTCTCTCTTTCTGTCATTGACACACAAATACACAGGCTAAACCTTTCGCTGCAGTGTGTTGTCAGCACCATGCATTAATGTGTCACATGTACAGGTATGTACTCTGAATATGCAGAAATAATGAAATCAAACCACAGACTGAATCACATGAGATTTTCTATACTGATTCAGTTTTCTAAACTAAATCAGGAGTATTGTATTTAGGTGATCTCCATGTGAAATCCTTTGTGTTAACAAGAACATGAGAAGTAAACGTGATTCCTGAATACTGTCCATCTGGATGCAGGAGCACATCCACTGACTACATAGTGAGATCCAGAAAGATAATTACTTCCAGTAATGATAATTGATAAACTGGAGCAGTTTTCCACTGATACTGTGTTTCACTGATCTTCTGTTAAGCAGTGGCTGCTGATACCAAATGAATGTTGAAGAGAAGGGAAAACAACAACAACAGCTGGCTTAATTGCATTGCTGTGTCTCTTCCCGTCGTGAAGAGCGCAATGTGAAGAGACAGCTCAGGGTCTAGATAACAAGGCCCAGAATGGCTCCAAAAACTCTGCTGTCTTCCATGGTGACTCTAATGGTGCTACTGTCCGTATCCTTTACCTCATGTCTGCAGACGTACTTCAACGATAATATTCTGACGCTGATCCGTACGCTGGTGACAGGAGGGGCCACGCCGGAGCTGGAGGCGCTGCTGGCCGAGGAGAACGCGCTGCGTGGTGGATATAGCACGCCGCAGACGCTAGCTAACAGGGACAGGTGTCGCGTGGCACAGCTCGCCCTCTATGATGGCCCTTTTGCAGACTTGGGGGTAAGTGGATGCTTAAGAAGAGCTGACAGCTTTTGTCACTTTTCCCAACAGCACATGGTCTCCTGTCCAACGCCTCTGCTGCCCGCTAATGCAAACCAAATATACTGCACATGCAGAGCAGGCCCAGAGAGACACAGAAAGTGGAGGGTAGAAAAATAAAACTAAACCCATCTTGTGTTCATTCATTATCTGCTTCATAATATCTTTATCGTTTGTTCTTTGATAGCTCATTGCTACATTTTGCATCAAAATTTTTAATCTGCCCAAAATCATAATATGTCCTAAAATGTTATCTTTTCTCTTTTAGGATGGTGGCTGTTACGGGGACTTGTTTTGTAAAGCATTAAAAACCTACAATATGCTGTGCTTTGGAATCTATAGATTAAGAGATGCACACCTAAGTACGCCGAGCCAGTGCACAAAAAGGTGAGCTGTCCTCAACTTGGAAGTGGGTTTCCCTTAAAATCATAACTTGTTCAGCATGAGATTTAGTCTCTACACGGATTCAGTATCATGGCTGCTAGATCAGTCGAAACAGTTCATATAGTATCTTTTGATTTATTCTTTGAAAACATGAAGCAGCAATATTATTATTAGGATATCCTTTAAATGATGTTATGGATAAATCCTTACCGAGATTCATCTGTGCTTGCACCTCAACAGATATGTCATTACTAACCCCCCCTACGAGTTTGAGCTCGTACCTACAGACCTGATCTTCTGCCTGATGCAGTTTGACCACAATGCCGGTCAGTCGCGCACCAGCCTGTCTCATTCGTCTCATTCCTCCCACTCATCCAGCAAGAAGAGCTCCTCTGTTCACTCCATCCCTACCACCAACCGACCCAACCGCAGCAGCAAGACCCGCGAAACCCGCGACAAACACAAGTAAGAGCCTGTACCACTCTATTTACAGCGTGTCTGTGTGTACTGTGTCTGTGCTTGATTGCTAATGTGAGCACTTGTCCTAGAAAAAAAAGTAACGTTTGTGTTTTTTCGACCCAAATCTGCTTGTGTTGTTTGTGCATTTGCTCTGTGGTGATGTGCATGTGATGTTTGCTCTGAGCTCACACTGAACCCATTAGTTCATTGCTTCATTTCAGCCACACTTGATCATAGCAGCATTGGCCTTTGTTTGGCTGTTCCATTCTAACGACGCAGTAAAATGCCAGGGCAATATGAAAGCTTTTGCTATAACAAGTTGTGTGTACTTTTTTGTAACTTTTTTTTTTTTTAATCAAACAACCAGTTTATTTGAATGAAAGGAATATAGCTATAATACAGTAAATACCTGTGATTGTGTGTTGTATTGAGTCAGTGAATAGTTATATGGTTATGTGTTTTGTGCAACGATATTTGTATATAAGGTATATATACAAATACTTTTTGTGTGTTTGTTTGTTTGAGTGGTGTAGGCTTATATGGCTATGCCATCTTCTGACATGACCTAAGTCTTTATGTCTATTTGTTAGAAAGCAGGAATAGAAAGATCATTACCTGGTGTCATTTTCATCCGTCTCTGTATTTGTGAGAGCTGCAATTGCATGGCAGTGTTCTAGTGTGTGTTAGCTGTGTTTTCTGTAGTTTTGAACCTGTTAGTTTGTATGTTGAGCTGGTAAGAGCGTCTGTTTGGATTTTATCCAATCCTGAAATCCATGTCCAATCCTGTCCTCATATCCTTGCAGGTGCAAGAGCTCAGCTGATGTGTATAGAAATGGACACATCAGTTATGTCAGACTATTCATGAGCAATTAAATAGATACTATTCAGGGTGGGAACCCTTAGTATATTGCAAATGCAAGGTATTACATGAGGTTTAAATGCATAGCCTCTAATAAACAACATTATATGTATAGCAGTTTCAGAGCAAGACGGTTTATTTGTCAGTTCTTGACCCTGGTAAAAAGATAGATCGATATATGTTAGGACTTGGCGAACGATACGTTACGCATATATTTCTAATTTCTTTGGATATTAAATGTAGAACCTTAGAAATCACCAGCATATGTGATCGCGTAAACATGAAATGTATGTCAGTTTAATAAAAATGAAGATTATTAGGATTTTTTAACGCTTTTAACAGCCCAGAAGTTTAACAGAAGGGGTTTAGCCTTAGCCTAACATAAAGGATATGGTCATGTCAGTAACGGTGTTTTTCACCTTGAGAACTGTAAAACTTACTTAGACCACTTCTTTTTCTAAAGTGCAACAAGGATGAATAGAATGAGCCAAGGTATGCAAGTTAATGATTCTGCATGATACAGCACCTGTTGTGAGATATTTGAATCATGTCCTTGTGGAGCACTGTAATGAAAGGGGCTGTTGATTTTTAATTTCAAAGGAAGTCATGCCTACATTTCACCATTGCTTTCAGGTAGAAAGCAATTGGCTAATGCTACTGCTTAACTCTTGTCATGCTTAGGATCACCCCAGCATTGCATGCGGTTGATCATTCTCCTCTACCTTTTTTTTTAAACCTCTATACCTGAGTTCATCTGATAAAAATTTATTGATATATGACCTATTTGTTCGAGTTCCTCTCATGTATGTATTATCAGGGATGCTTTATTTGCTATTCTGTGAAAGGTCTGTGTGTTTTACTCAGGCTGGCTATTTGTTAGCTCTAAACACGCAAGTTTGATTTGTAGGCTTGATACCTGAGATTGAGTTTTCCTCCATATTATGGTAATAAATTGCCAGATATTTGAATTCGGATTGGATTATAACACCCTCATCCGAACCAAGGAAGTTGAGTGTTAAACATTTCCTCTTTGCAGACGTGTCATCAAAATGTAAGAAAGGAAAACATGATGAGAGGCCCAGGACCTGAGAAATTGGCTCTCTTAACTCTTGCCATGCCGGGGGATGTCTCAGGGCGATATGTGTGCCAATATCAGTAGTGAACTCAGGGGAATAGAGCGAGGTGGCTGACTCGTTGCACCACCGCAGGCACAACTCCACTCACATCAAACGCCTGTGCTGTGACGCTGTAGCCTGCAGGCCTGCGCTGGCTGACATTCTTGAGCCTGCAGCAAGTTTCACGTTACAGTCAGAGTTCGAAATGTTCGAGTGCTAGGAAATGACAGTGCCTGGGGGATGAAGACAGAAATTCATCCCACACATGGCTTAAGTCCTCTGTAATTTGGCATGCTGTCTCATTTCCCAGATTTGACCTTACCTGAAGTTCTTGTATAAAATGTTCAGACTTAGTTCAGACTTGATGCCACCATGATAATGAACACAGGAACACAGCATGATGTCCCTTATTCTTTCAGTCTACACTATGTTCCTCAATATGTTTGGAGCTTTTACATACATTATACTGCCTTATCATAAGAGCAGATAGTCATCGTTAACCTGTACTTCACTCTGAATGGTTGTTGAATGTTTTGTTTTGGGTTTTTTTTTTTTACAATAGAAAGGGGGTTTCTAGTTTAAAGAGAGATGCATACAGCTGTCAGTGTATTTCATTCTAACATATTAATTCTTTCCTTTTCCATCTTCTTCTGCCTCTCTCTTCTGCCTGGTTGTCTCACAGAAAAGAAATGGTTTACAGATGAACCAGAAAATGCCTACCCAAGGAACATTCAAATCAAGCCCATGAGCACTCACATGGCCAATCAAGTCAATCAGTACAAATCCACTAGCAGCCTGATTCCACCAATCAGAGAAGTTGAAGATGAATGCTGAATCTCAGGCTTTTGACGACTTGGAGCATCATGATTTTAAAGATGAGCGCTGATGAGGAAACAGTGATGATATTAGTGATTCACTGTCATTCTACACCTCGAGGTTTTTTTTTTTTTTTTTTTTTGTGATCATGGAAACTAGAAGGGACCTCCTATGTGTATACCTTTAATGTTACTTCCATGCTTTTGGAAACATTTAATTTATAAATGTATACATAGTGATGTACATAATGACAATCAAATAAGGATTGTACAGCCCTCTAGCACTTTTTGAAATTATGTTCAAACGGTAAAGAAGTACTTCCTGTAATTCATTGCAATATCTCGTGTCTGTAGTGACCTGACTCTGTGCAGAAGGCTTAGTGTTATGGAGGATGAGGGTCACAGTCTTTCAGCTCATTCACATTACCCAAAGAACCTCATCTGAAGTGTCACTTAAGCCCCACAACTTTTTTCTTTTTGCACTTAATGTAATGGTGGAAAAACTTGAGACTGGGTTCTGAAAGGAGTGGAAAGAATTCTGAATTCACAGTGCTCTGACGAACCTGACTGTGGAGTGGCTGTGTTAGGAGAAGCAACTGTGAAGTGTGAGGAGCGTTTCTTGAAGGGCCTCAATCCTGCTTTGTGTGGAGAAGCTTTCATTTGAGTAAACGTTGCACACAACCTGGACATGTGGAGCGGGAAATTGATTTAATTTCCATTCGCATAAACAGTGTCAACCAGTCATCGCGTACGGGAATGTACTTACCATGCTCATGTAATAATGCAAGAGATCATCCCCAGCGTAGCCCTACTAAATTGGCAATACGTTATCAGGATATGCACTACTTTTGTTGATGTCTTTCCATCCTGCTTGACTGCTGGTGTTGCTGTGGTTGTTTAAGTGTGTGATCAAGGCTCATAATGCTTTTGTTTGGAAGAGGAATCGCATACTTGTGCGTATATGTGTTGGTTTCCCCACTACGCTCACATGCTGACAATGCCATTGTGATTGAGCCTTCAGAGTGTATTAAACATCCTCCCTGATTTTCATTTAAAGAAGAACCTTGAATGTGAAATGTAACATGCCACATATTGCGAAAAGTGGGCATCCGTGTATGGTTCCTCCTTCTGATTGGCGGCACTGCCTGACATATTGGTGGAACAGAGGCTTGGATGTTCTCTGTGACCAACCACGATGCCTAAATTTATGATAAAAGTCAACAAGTGTACACAAATGAAACTCAATCACAGTTGTCATTATCATGTAAAGAGAAGGTTGGCCGGTGTGTTGTGTTGATCTGCTGTTAGAGGAGACTTTACTCCACACTGGAGCACGGTGGTGGGGTGAGCCTTCATGTGGGGAGTGTAATAATGCATACATTAAGCAGAACTATGCTTCTGTCGGATTTATACATACTGTACGTACATAGTTATTTTTTATCCATATGAGCATAATCATTTTGTACTTATTTTTATACATATCAAAGAACTTTATTTCTAAAATGATCTTAAATAGATATTAACAAGGCATCAGTTCACACTGGTTAAGTTTATTATCCGTTTTAACCCTCGGCAACAGAACATAACTTGCTTTTAAAAGAACAAGCGTACTGTCTAGATCATGCTACAGGAGACAGTCACAGCTTCAGGTTCCAGCTTCAGCTCTCTCTGTCTGCTTTTCAGAGAGAGTGTTTTCATACACAACCCTTGAGCTGCTTTGAAGGACCTTAGTTATATCAATCAGAATATTGTAATCATGTTTTTATTGGCTGAGATAAAGCATCAGTACCGTAATTAGATATTTAGAACTGTAGTATAATTCCAGGCTTCAAGTGAAAATTGGTGGTGAAAATTGGTGGTGCATGAGAATGGGTGATTGCCAATGGCTTGCATCTACTCTCTGTCTCTCAGGGTAGAATTGATCGTTGTCACTGATATTGACCTAAATTAGGTCACAGGAAACTGAGTAACATGCTGATTTTTTTTTCCATGTGCACAAACTGTAATACACTTAAAACTGTGCTCGGGATGGCACAGAGTGAAAATGTGCAGTTCTCCTCAGTCGCCTAGTCAATGAGCTAATCACCGTCTAACGCTAGACAGAAGAAAAAATGCAGCAGTTCTGCTACTGATGAAACAATATGATAACGCTTAGTGTTGAAGTATGTTGTGTAAACTCTGCCCATTTATAGGCCACGTTATTATCATTTTCTTTTGAAAAACAAGGATCTCAGCTTTAATGTTTGTCCACTGGGTGTAGTTTGATCCTTATGCAGCCCACAAGGCTCTGTCCTCAAGTGATTATGAATTGTGAATACATGGATGTTACACTTTGTAGCAAGTAGAATTCTTTTAAAAATGTGAGTAAATTGTATGTAAAATTGGATTGTTAAATAACATACTTGCTAATCTGGTGCCAGAAAAAGATTCAGACCTGAAAATGAATCATCAGTCACAGTGTACTGGAGTCATTTTTAAGGAGTTGTCCACGATTCTTGTCCTGTAATGAAACTCATGCAGCGCATTGTAAAAAAGAGCTAAAGGATGGTGCAGAGCAGGTTTGATGAATGTTTTGAATGAAGCTAATTTCAGAGTCAGTTTGCTGTCATTTCAGTTATATATTTCTTTAATATCAGCGTTTACATTCCATATTGCCAGTTTTTAAGCAATTCTCTGTTAGAGTAAAAAAAAGTAATTGTTTAAAACTTTCATCACTTATTTGTTTACAGATAGAATATAATTAGTATTAATCAGGAATGTTTTATTTTCTTTAGACAGCTAAAGTCTGTCCACAAACTGATAAACAAGGCTTGTCCATCAGCTTGACTTTATTCTCCAGTCTGCAGCAAGAGCCACAGCAGTTCCATGCAGTGTGCGTGTATGTGTTTGCGTGTGTTTGCGTGTGTGTGCGTGTGTGTGCGTGTGTGTGTGTGGGTGTGTGTTTGTGTGTGTGTGTTTGTGTGTGTGTGCGCGCACGCTGTGAGGTGAAACCACTGTTCTCAACATATCAGACTGTCTAAAGTGCCATGACATTTTCTCTAAACCAGCATTGTTCAGTCAGATGTTAAAATCACGAAGATTATTTATTTATTTATTTTTAATTTATTCATTTATGTATTTATTTTTTGAGACATTTAATCCTGGCATGGAGAACATCCAAGCCACGCAAGCCTCCATGCCAGGACAGTGCAGGCGGTGCTGCAGTCAGACTGAAGGAGGAACATTGGAAGACCCACTAAAGCGAAAAGTGGCATCTAAGAGAGAGTTAAGTTTCAGACAGAGTCTCCTGATAAATGTATAATTCCATAATCCAATATAAAGCACACTGACTGAAGGATGCTGGGCACTAAATGGGTTTGAACGTGTCTGTATGGTCATCTGTCCTCTTGTTAAGAGTGTTATTTCAGACAATTATTCTACTGTAAAAATCGGCTGTCACTACAATGTTATGAACTGTACTGAATAATGTGCTTTAAGGGAATTAAGTCTTAACTGAAAGTGAAACTTAAGCTGAAACTGCTTTGGGAAATTTTTCTTTTCTTTTCATTTTAATAAAAATTCAGAACATTCAATTTCCACGGAATGATTTGGCTGTTCATTACTGGAAAATGGGAGTTTAACTGTTTTAACTAATGGAGAAATGGAGAAATTGATGGTGCTGAGTTGATCTACCTGACTCTGTCAAATATAACCTGCTGATAAACATACTGTCCTGTACAAAAAGTTTGTACATAAATTGTACATGTTTCTTTTTGTATTTTCTCAAATTAAAATGGATGTATTTGTGTTCTAATGACTGTCATTTTTTCTCCATTTGAGCCTTACAGTGATTATAAAACCAAACGAGGACACCAAAAACAAGAACAAATAACGTAGCGTCAGTGGTACCACTGCTAAGCGATTGCTTAACTATGCGTTTTACATCTGGTTCGTCTTCAGCTATAATTCAACCCACAGGTTAATTTTTTTATGTTATTTAACAAATTGATATTTGATATGAAATATTCTGGAAGTAGACATTTAAGATTTATTAAGCTGCACAAATGTCGCAAACAACAAATGAATAAAAACGTAAAAAGTAAAAAAAAAAAAAGTGGTATCACAGTTCCATGCTATGGACTTTTTTTCCCCTAATAACATTTCTGGTTGTGTTCTATTCTTCATTTATAGCTGCTATAATGTGTTAAAACGGAATAACAGTATCTGTCTTGTCTCCAAACATTAACATTAAATATGCCAAAAAAATGTGTGCAATCGCCATGACACTGTTTTGACAAACTAAAGCAACATCACATTTATTTCCATCTTGATCTGTTGCCAGGAAAATTTAACACCTCCATAATGTCTTCTCCAGCACATCCAAAAGACTTTAATTAACATTAAGGTCAGGCCAGTTCATGTAGAAAATAATTCCTCATGCTCCCTGAACCACTCTTTCATAATCTCAGCCCAACTTTTATATCTGTGCCATCAGGGAAGAAGTCCATTGATGTGATAACCTGCTCATTCAGTACATTCAGGTCATCAACTGACATCATTATAAAGTCACATTAATGTCGCTGAGCCTCGACCTGTCAAACTGGAGCAACAATGGCATGGTGATTACATGCTGTAATCAAGGCTAAAGGTGCTCCATCAAAATATTAGAGTACACAACTTTCTTTTTGACCAGAAGAATATGTATAATTTGTTACAAATGTGTGGGGTTATTCATAATTTAATTAAAATGGGTAATAGTTTTAATTAATATAATAATATAATAGGCTGATCCAGTTCTGGTTGATATCACAATACTATGCTGTGGACTATTTTCTTTTAGCATTTCTGGTCATGTTTGATTACTTACTTACTACACAGCTCATATGAATACTGGATTCTAATTGGTTAACAATGGAATGCAACAGTGGGTGGCATGGTGATGTAGTGGTTAGCACATCTGCTTCACAGCAAGAAGGTACTGGGTTCGAGTCCTGGGCTCGATGAGTGTGTTGGTAGAGTTTGCATATTCTCCCCATGTTTGTGTGGGTTTCCTCCGGGTACCCTGGTTTCCTCCCACAGTCCAAAGATGTACACTGGGCTAATTGGCCTTTCCAAATTGCCCCTAGGTGTCAGTGTGAATATAAAGTGTTGTTTGTTGCCCTGCGATGAACTGCTCCAGCCTTCCTGCAACCCTAATATTATTACTCAGTTCAGCAAATGGATGGATGGACAGAATTTTGCAGTCTGCTATTTCTTGATAACACACCATTGTTAAGTATAACACACTGTGGCTGTGGAAGCAATAACATCATTTTTAAATCAATATTTTGTGTCAATTTTCTTTAGTAAGCAGTTGCGCATTAAGCGGGAAAATGTGCAGTGAGTCAGTCATTATGGTGAAATAAACCCCTTCGATCACTCAGTTGGGGCTCATTTTGCAATAATGACCAGCTCGCTGCATTACCCCTTACATATTAAATAGCTAGATATCTTTCAAAGTTGCTGCTTAATTGTCAGTGACAGTACTTAAGCCACAAATTCAAAATTGGCCAGTTCAGTGCTGGGCATGGATTCTAGCTTGAAGAGGGATTAACATTCATGTTTTCTGTTGTTTTCCAAATTTTTCAAACAAAACGGAGCATTAGACCTTTTACACAGGTTACTGGGGTGATGTGCTAATTGTGCAAAAAAATTATTTATTGTTCAGCTTATGAGACATTTTAAAGATTGGGTGAGTGGGTGGGTGTTAAAAGGGCGACCCATCACCACTTCAAAACTGGACAAGTTAGAAGTTCGCTGGGAGTAATGCAAATGACACACATCACACGGGGTAAAACATCAACTCACTATCTACCAGATTCCATCATTGTTTTCATCCAACCTTCTTTCATTTTACTATTCATTCTCTCCACCACCCCCATGATTCTGGGTGAGTGGTGGATGAGTGGTGGACGTTAAGGCTATATCTGCTGTGTTTACATTTACATTTAATATTATAAGTAGAGGGTGCCAATAATTTTGTGAGTGAATGTAAAATTTGATCTTTGGACCATAATCCCAGATAGGGCTCATACGTGCAAATAGGATGCCGTGTTGCCTCCAGCTATGAAAATGAGCTTGACCCTGGAAGCAGGCTGTAATAAAGAGAGGTGGAAGTAGAGCAGATGTTGGTTGCGCTGCTGATTTGTAGCCTGATAAAGGTGGCACCCAACCAGCTTAAATTGATGGCTTGTTAGTAAGAACTGCCCCCTTTGTGAGATGTTTTCAGAATGATTGATTTGCGATAAAGTGGCTCCCTCTGTGTGCACACAGGCAGAACTGATTCAGATCGATTTCAGTGAAATTGATTGATCAGCCATTTAACTTGGCAGTATGTTTACCAAAAGTAACCATGCAACGCTCAGTCTCCCAGTCACTCCCGATAAAACACAAGCACGCCATCAACAAAGACAGGACTCAGAGCAGATAAACTGCCTGACTTGATATATAATTTCAGATATATTCCATATTAAGTATTAAAAATTGTAAATACTTTACATATATTAAAAGACTTCATTACACAAAATGTCAGTTTCATTAACCAATTAAACAGGTAGAGGGTTTAACAAACAAAAGCTAACAAAACATTACGTAACTAGCAATAGTTAACAGTTAATGCCAATCAGATTTTAAAGATTTTTTCTCTTTCTATCTCTCTGTCTCTCTTTTACTCTCTATCTCTCCCACTCTCTCTCATAACAGAGACAAAGCACAGCAGCTCTCAGGCTGAAATCATCTCACAATGGTCCCTCTGTCGTGTCCTCTGGATAATTGTGGATGAAAACAGGCCTCTATATTCTCACCTTGGGATGAAGTGGCCCCATCATGCTGCTTATTAACGATTTTACACAGCGAGCTGTGGCTTCAGACCTGTCAGCATGCCAATAATATTTACTGTCTGACACATGCACTATGGGGTGTGTGTGTGTGTGTGAGAGAGAGAGAGAGAGAGAGAGAGAGAGAGAGAG
>JBCNYG010000025.1:32698349-32713349 GCA_039654305.1 Porochilus rendahli
GTATAGCAATACTACTACCACCACCACCACCACTACTACTACTACTACTACTACTACTACTAATAATAATAATAATAATAATAATTACAATAATTTATTATTGTTGTTATTGTTATTATTATTATTACTGTAGGCCCTGTGATGGTTTGGCAAGCTGTTGTACCTCACCTTCACCCAGCAGAGAGGGAGGGGCTCTATCCTCTCCACAACCCTAATAATGGAATATTTATCCCAATATTTACTTATATTGGTATAATAACACCAATAAAAGTGTTTAAGTAAATTAAATGGCATAAAAAAAGAAAAATCCTCCTTCTTCTTGTTATCATTATTATTCACCAGTAGTTAAGGAAAGATTATTTAAAAAAAGAGCACGACCAACCTCAGTAAACATAACAGTAAATCCAAACCCTTCTAGTTTAATATTAGCCAGCATGCGCTTCGTCTTTTTAGACTGAATGTTAAATCTTCAGCATTCTGAGCCTTGAACTCTCTACAGAGATATTTCACCTTCTTTTATAGTGTATGACAGTGAATGCTAAACATCCATTTCCTTATGCCTGAATTGAATAAATGATGTGCCAGATCATTAATTTGAGCTATGTTCACCCTTATACTATAGTGCATGTTCAAACATCAGTGTGTTCTGATTGTACAGCAATGTAGAGTAGTGACAATAAATCAGTGGATTCATCAGTGAACAAGAAAACAGTTTAGACAACAGTCCAATGAAGCTTGCTATAATTGACAGATGAGCTTTGTCTCTTCCACTACAATGGCTTCAGTCCACAGATTATGTGGGAATAGATGTAGAGCAGTGCGAAGAAGGTCACATGATCGATGAGGCCAATATGTCACTTATAGATTTGGACGACAATAGAGTGAGATGTCCTCCTATTCATGTTAAATCACGGTTATGCTGTTTACATTATGCCAACAATTATCCACGAAATGTTAAAAAAATTTATTTGTAATGTCATTCCAATAAGTCAAATACAATGGAAACACAAATGCCTCTGGCCCATGTGAATAATATAAATCTAAAGCGGTCCACTGGGCAGTGAGCAGGGAGGGAAGTTTCTCCGAACATCTTTTCATCTGGTTTAGATGATTAATAAGCCAAACACACACTCTGTGCACAAATAAAATAGAATGATGGGGCTTGTCACAAAATTAATTGCTGTCATTTGTAATTTCATTGTGGCTTCATTCACTTTTACACAAACAAATGCTGAAAGGAAAACCTTTCCCAAGTCTGAATCATAAATACTTCCAGTGTGTATCTTCCATGATTCTGAATTACAACGATTTGGCATGTTTTTTCTCTTCCAGTGAGGGGAATTTATCTTAATAAACATTTCCACTGGCTCCGTCACATGATCATTATAATGCAATCAGGGTTCATCGTGAACGGATCGGTTTCGCCTTCAGAATGACAAGTTGCTCAACATCTGCCAGGACTATGTCTTAGCATCTCAGAGAACTGAACATCCCCTTGACACGAGCAGACTCATCCATATCAACTCATGAAAAGAGGGGAAAGTTGAGGAGCCAGCATCGATCCTGCTGTAAAAATATCCAAACCATCTGGCTTGCCTGCTTCCTCATAAATTACAATGATAAAGCCTTGGGTTTCGAAACTATGAAAACCACACTAACCTGTGTTAAACTCCTGGCATGACTAAAAGCACACAGGAAGTTCTAGCCTGAATCTTAGATATCCAGTGCACACGTCACAAATCACTCAGCAACATGAATAATGCTTTGACTGCGTTAGCAATCAGTTTTGAGCTGATTAGAAAATGAGCATGGGGTTTCCATGTGCATGATATATCCTCTGTCATTCTGCCGTGTAGAGCCAGAAATACTGGGAAGCAGCCCAAAGTCCCAGGTACCATAACTATGTTACTGGAACAGGGCTGGGCAGATTGGCAAGACCTCATGTCCTTGTCCATCATGCTGACACATTCTTAGTTTTGCATGAGGTATCACTTAACATGCACATGTATGCTGCTTGTGTTAATAGATCATGAAGTAGACCAGCCAGGTCTGCTCTGTCATTCTTCCCAAATGCTCATGATATATAAAACATTTCAGACAGTCCTGCTAGTTGAGTAAACGATCAGCGGAAAAGATATTAGTCTGTTCATCAAAAGAAAGGACGAAAATATACATGGTATGAAAGTATCCCCAGAGTCTTACGTTTAAGGTAGTTTGTTAAATTATTCATCTGGGAGGAAGATTAAACATCAATCAATCCACTCATTCACGTCATGGACTTTTCTTGTAGAGCATTTCATCTCAATGTGTATTTAGTTCATCTCTGATTTCACTTCAACGTGCCTTATTATCCTGACCATTCAAGGTACGATACCGTCCATATTCAAATGAAGGCAAAGAAAATAAATAAAGCACAGCAAAAATGAATAAGGAGCGTGGCGCATTGACACTGCCACCTTTAACTTGATAAAAGTTCTTAAAGTATCTCAGAGACTCATTCTACTACATCAAACAGCAGCACACACATACATACGTGAGAGAGAGAGAGAGAGAGAGAGAGAGAGAGAGAGAGAGAGAGAGAGAGAGAGAGAGAAGCATGTCAATAACACGTCCTCAAAACCCACACAAACAGAATTATTCAGTAAATGCAGTGCCATTCTGTCAGAGTAATGACAGTGTGGAAAGGAAATCCATCTCAAAGTAGAGTTCAGCAGTTGAAGCTCGCAGGAAGTACTTAAGTCAGCCCTGCTGTTTTAATCTGTGCTCTGAATCGGGTGGGAGAGGAGTACTACGGCCTCAGTGACCAAATAATCCGATCTCGTGTCTCCCTGTCTTCCTTTCTCTCGTTTCCCCTCTCCATCTTTAATATATATATATTTATGTGTGGTAAAGAATGGCCAGACTAGACTTGGCTTTCTCCATTTATTCCATTAATCTCAATCTCTTGACTAATGGATATTCATGCTCCTGTGCTAAAGGAATCCATGGAGGCCCACCAGATCCCTCAGACACAAATCATATCATCATATCATCTCAATACAAGAGAGAAAACAAAAGCTGTCAACACAAATTTAAAGGCCAAAACCAGTATATTGGCAGGTATTACATGATCCTCCAAGCCTGTCAGTAATTGACTTAAAGCTAGTGTCTCCCAAAGATCAGTGATTTTTTTTTTAAACAAATAATTAATCAAACATGCAGAACACCAAAGATATCTAAAACAGATGTCTGTGAACTACATCAAATGATATAGTCTGGCTATTTTTTCTCCACACGCCACTTTCCAACCATATTTTTTGGCACAACATCTGAGGAGACACAACGTTTAAATCAAAGTCCATAGCATGATGGCTATTTCATTTTTTATGGGTATTCATTGTATTTGTACAGTTACAACCATAGGTGTGTCTTACACAAAGATTTTAATGGGCACAAAACACCCTGAAGTCATTAGAAAAGGATCCTAAACACCTCATCATTGTCCAGATTGGAACATATCCATAGAGCTGAATTGAAACAGAGCAAGGTGTTTGCCCAACACCTCTCCTACATGCAGTATGCTAAACTGGAAACATGTGTCTCAACAGAATCATAGCACCTACAGGGGAACAAACATAATTTCAAAAAAGATAATTTATTCTTTAATTACATATAATTTATCAGTAAAATATGTATTGTAAGATGGAATTATTAACATGAAATGACAGTAACATTGAATTTACAAATCAAAAGCAGTATGTTTACATCAGCAATGATGTGATCAGAAGTTCAGATTTATACTGGTACAGTCTGACTTTTTGAGGCATGTCCCATCATCTAAGAGTCAAATCATTTAATCAGACACCAGTTCTGCTCAAGTATTCTAGCATGCCACCAAACAGCAATCCAAATGAGAAATCAGGTGTAAAACACCCTAAGAGGAACAGTAATTTCACATGATATTGGTGGGACAGGCTCAGAATAGGACCTTGGCGCGCTGTAGGCAGGGAATCAGCTGATTTAAAGCATCATACAAGCAGAAAACAGCATGGAGACAATAGTCTCTACTGGGCTCTTTAACAGAATAGATGACTACCTCATTAACAAAGTTCCTGCTGATTGTGAGCTATAACGCTGTCTGTCTAAAGCCGTACATGGTTCCGATTTTAATCAGTCTACTTCAAATACACAGGAAACCACAATCAGCAATGACTATTCTTTCTATATTGTCCAAAGCCATAATTTTATTACGTAATAAAAATGGGTTGACTGCTAGTTTTGAAAAAGTCTAATCATCGGGTAAAATTGGAAACTATTTGGGAAATTAGAAATTACTAAAATAAATAAAAAATCTTTGCTGCTGTCCACTCAAATTAAGCCAAATTCGTAATTGCACTCTCCATAAACATCATTAGTGAGTAATGGATGCTGTTCCATGATAGTTTTTTGTTGCTACATTTAATGAACACATAAGATCATGCTTAAAAATGTCAAGCTTTCTGTCATGGCAAACTGATCGCTATATTTAAAAAAAAAAAAATAACAATTTGATTTTGTTTCATTTCTTTTACTTATACCTCAGCCATTTATCACAGATTATTATGATTTTTATCATAGTAATAAATGACATTTAGCAATAAACCGCAAACTTTTTAACTATTTATAGTTACATTTAATGTTGTAGGTTATCACTTATGTTATAGCAGCTATAAACAGAAATTCCCACAGTAGTCTTTATTGTTCTCTCTTGAAGGAAATAAGGGAAATGAAACATGCATTATGTCATGTTACAAACTGAAAAGTACAAACTGCTCTGTCCTGGAAACCTTCTCATTCTCAACAACTAAAAAAATGTTATTAAATGCAGACACCAGAGCCTCATATAAATGTTAAATGAAACTATTCCTATACCTCATATCAACAAATAATATATCATATTAATTAGCCCTGTGTTTTTTAATGTTTTTTTATTAGCTTAGTAAATCTTATGTTTATGAGTCGTCGCTGCAGAAACAGTATAAATTGTTAAAACTAGCACATTATAATAAATATGCTTTTTGAATTACAGCTTAGAGTGCTGTCAGAGATTCTGCCAATCAGACTTGATAAGTCAACAGGCCTTATGGTATAAAATTCCATAAAACATAGACGCACACGTATTACAGAAGGAGAAGAGACTATAATTAAGAAGCAGTTGTGATAAAGCTCAAGGCCACTACATATCCACTGGGTTAATATCAAAAATATTATATCGCCCACACCAAGCATATCTGTTTCAATTACACAAAGGTTCTAACATCGTACTGGTGTCTCTGTGTCAAACACAACATTTTAACTCACTAGCAGCAGATCCGGGCCTGAGTAAATGAGTGACGCACAGTTGCCAGATGTAAGTTAATGGAGGATAGGGGGACTAGCAGCAGGTGTAAATCTCCCCCATCCTGCTGAGCTTTAAAAGTCAGTGCTTAGCACCCACAGCTCCATCATCTGGCCTCTCCCAGCCTCCACGACAGCCCATTTGTCATCATTTTCACTTTTTTGGCAAAAAATGGAATGTTCTAATGGAGTGTTTTGAATGGTCCCAGATGTTTGTTTATTTGTTGTGCTGCAACTGCAAAACAGTTTATTCTTCACTCACAGTTTCATTTCAGGGGCTGAATATCAGCTGTGCCATAATGAAAGCAAACTGCAGGTGGAAAAAAAAAAAAAAAAAAAGTACAGCGTCCCCGGGGTGTCTTCTGCTCAGATATTCTTTTAGCAAAGGCCTCCTGTCTGGAGGGATTTGAAGAACAGTTGTGTGCCGTTTAAAATACAGACATCCATTACAGCCACACATGGTCTACAATAACAGAATTTAAATGCACTTCAGCTGATATATGTAGGAGTATGGTTTCCTTTTCTGGTAAATGTTCTCTGGTTTACTCACTACGAAGAAAATAAATGTTCATGAGGTATGATACGAGTTCTAGAGAAGCATTTATTGCTTACAGATGTCAAAATGTATGCGGGGGAATTTGTTAGTTTCAAGTGATATTTATAGACGATCATATTAGATACACACTCCATTTCCTCTACTCTTATTTATAAAAAGTGCCTTTCGGAATGTATCATCTATTTTAAGTATGTTTAATTTTATTGGTATATAATTCACAGGTAAAATGTATTGTGTGTTACTTGGTATGTATCTCTTGGCACAATGCTAGGTACTGCTGTGGCACATGGTCTTAAAGCTGGGTGTATTAGGTGATGACTCCGGAGAAAAATCTGGCTCTGCAGGTTGGTGTAAAGCTGCTTAGAGCTGACAACAGTGCTGCTTCCTGTGGCTATGCTTCCGGCCCCCAGTCCCTGCCATCCTCTCTGTGTCACACCTAGCCTGCCTCATGGCCTCTCATCCTCCCTCTCCCTCATCCTCCTCTTCCCTCCTCTGAGCCTCTCCTGTCTGCCCACTGTGTGTCCACTCCCCAATTGTAGCCCAACGCAAGAGACAAGGGTCTCATTTCCCAAAAGCCAAGTCTTCCTTTAGTCCTATACGCTATGTGTCAGCACAGCAGGCACACAGCCCGTCCCCTCTCTGCCGTCTCAAGAACTCATTCCTGTCCTGATTACCCATGGCACCTTGGCTCTTGGGGCTTCGGCACAGGTGACATTAATTGTAGCAATATTGAGAAACAGCAGAAAGGCTTTCTGTTCAGGACAGCCTGCTGTCACACATGCCACTAATTCTGCCGGTCACTGCAATACAGCATCTAACATACAGCAGGCCTGACAAGACTGGCAACAAACCTTTGGGCAAAGCATGGGCACTATTACCATTCCGACCTATACAGATGGACCCGATAAATAACTGCATAATTGCATCATGCGACGGTTCACAATGAGTTATTGCCAATGCATACAAATAGCTTGCTTCCTCCAGAACCTTCCTGGAGGTGAACTGCATCTTTTAGTGTCAGGGCTTTTCTATTAAAGCTTTTTTTTCCCTTCCAAGGCACAGCCAAAGTTCAAATAAAGAGTTACTGTGTTAGACCTGATGCATTAAGCAAATAGAATAGGCAATAAGTCAAGATAAATAAAAATGGTGTGATAACGGGGAAAGAATAAAAGGAGGCGAAGGACAAAGATGAGGGCTTGTGTTATCTAACACTGCAGTACAGTATCGTAAAAATAACGAATGGAGAGTGTCAGCGCAGCGAAATCTAAGAGGGAGAAAAAATATTTCATATGTCAGCTCTGCTCACCTTTTAATGGACTATTCTCAAGCAACATGATTTTGACAAAGCACTGGGCTTTCCTCTACATCACTTGAGAGGTGAGGGTCAGCCTTTGTGAAATAGATCTGTCCTTGGTGGGGGGTGGAGAGGCTCTTCGTTGACCTCACATGAAAGGAAAAGTGGCAGCACCATGGCCGCGTTGTGAAAACACAGTACTCTGCACTGCACGGACAAAAGAACATGATAAATGTTTCCTGCATAAAAAAATCCTTTTTTTTTCTCTCCTGAAGTTCAGCATGTCAAAAGCAGCTCTCCTGCAGAGTCGCGGTCTCATAACGAACATCGATGAAGCTTCACCAGAGGCTTGGGAAATTTACCGGCAGCTGAGAATAATCTATTTGTCTGTAGTCGGTCGGTGGAGAAAAAATGTTTCTGACTATTACAAAATGGTACACGAGCACTGGGTGAATGTAATACACTGCAACTGGTTTATGGTCTCGTTTCTTTCTTTTAAAAGTTTCGTAAAGCAGAATTCATTTATTATTGTATGATACAATACATACCTTTGTTTCATTTCATTCTTTCAAAACAGAATCTCCAAATGCACATCCATTAATAAATGATACATACTGTTCACAAAGACAGAAATGTTCACAGTAGTACAGAACCCACACAGAACCCGGGCCTAAAAGTCATATTTGATATTTGAAATAAATACTCTGCTACTTGTAAAAGACTGAATGCTCTGCTATTATTAAATAATATTTTTCAATGCTGCCATTATGTTAAATTACTATTTTGAAATACTTTATGTGCTTATAAATCCTAGATTGTTCTTAGGTTGTTAGATCATTACTGCATGTGGTTGGCACAAAGCCATGTTGGAAATGTTTCATTTTAATTTTACTCACACTCATCACTCAAACACATTTGAGTATGAGTATGAGTATGAATTTAATTTTAATTTTTAGTATAGTCCTTTGTGCATTACTGAGTAATATTACAACAGCTAAGGATAGAAATGTGTGAATTGCTGTGATCCTTAGCAATATCATAATAATAATAATAATAATAATAATAATAATAATAATAATAATAATAATTAATAATAATAATAATTAATAAGCTTGTTATGTAATTATTCTGAAACATGATTTATTGAGTGCATGAAAGAGTGTCGTTTATTCAGATGTGATCATTATTCAATTACATTTTATATGGTGTATTAAAAATAAACATTATTATGTACTTCTACACTGGATTAAAAAACAAAGCATCATGAATGGAACAGTCTTTAAAGCTGTTGGTGCAGTACATAGTCAGATTAAGATTAGTGCAGGAGACGTACATACACAATGTTTACATTTTATACTCAATCACTGTTTTCTGATTTGAGTGTTTTTGCTTTGTTGCGTATGTGAGTACGACGTTATGCATTATCTTTTGATGATGAAATTATTGTTATGTGATACACTGCAGCATTCAAAAGGGGAACATGGCTACACACTTATAAAGGTGAAGCAGAAACGTTTGTATCTATTCTACATCACAAGATAGATATAATAATATAATATAATATAACAGATATAATAATAAAAATCGTATGTAATATAATATAATACATCACTGATCTAAGCTCACATATTCCATGGTAGGATTACTAGTATTAGGAACACTTTCACTTATTTTTTTTTAATTATTACTATTTTAGTATTTTTTTTTTTTTTTATTTACCTCTGTTATCAAGATAGCTTCCAACTTACCTTTGGGGTTTTTTTCATCTTTGGATCTTGGAAGCGGAGTATAAGGCATACAAGTGGTGTCTGATCTGCGATCACTAAGACCCTACAAAACAAATAGAGTAAACATGAACTCATTGTGCTGATGGAGTCCTCAATATAGCACGTGTGCTGCTTTGCATTGCAGTTTAAGAGGATTTATTAGTTTGGAAAGACAGGAGAAATGTACATTATTGATTTCAGAGCTGTGAATGCATTGATCCTAATTGAGCCCTAAATGAAAAGTACTCATTTGTCATCACCAATCATTCATTCAGACTGATGGCATGAAAGGCAGACGCAGATTGAAGGAGAAAGAGAGAAGGGGGTGGGGGGTGTCACAAAGAGAACAAGACAAAGAGAAGGAAAGACAGAAAATATAAATCATGGGGTGGGGTAAGGGAGAAAGGCTTCATCGCCATGACTGATTGCCCAAGTGCCATAAATTTTCAGAGTGTGGTGGAAAGGTAATGTTGGGAGCAGTACTCCAGCTTTTATCAGGGTGCTGGACAGCTTTCATTATCCGGCATGAGAGGAGGGAGAGGAGGAGTGGAGGTGAACAGGTACCCTGCCTTTGATTATCTCTTTCCTTCTTGTTCGAGGGAGTACGAGGGAAAGGCCCCCACTCGTGCACTCAGTCAGGGAGGATGCTGCAGGTCAGCCCGGGGTCAGTGTGTCACTTATTCTCTAACTCCCTCATGACCAACACACACTGCTGTGTCCTGGCAAGCCAACAGGTGGCATGACACTACTACTGCCTGAAAACAGTCTGTCATTCTTTAGCCAAACAAATGTGATACTGTACAGTATTTCATGTCTTCTGTGTGGTTACTCACTAAAAAAGCCCCAGTTAGCCCATGAGCACTATGAGTCAGGCAGGCAGCAACCTAAACTCTTGCACGAAACAATTCACAACGTACTTAATCATAGGGCAACACCGTCTAATTTACTCTACAGAAGGCTAAGCACTGATTTTTCCCTACTGGACCAGCTGCTGCTAATATATCCTCGGAAATGTGATTTCTGAATTAATTGCTTTCTTTTTCACAACTGATTCGGATTTGTAAAAAACAGTTCACAGTAAGAAATGCACTAATAAATGACATCAAAGGGAACAAAATGTATAAAGAAAGAAATTATTCATGCATGCATGTTCTAATGATTATTTTTACATTTAAGCATCATCGCATCGTACATCCTGCCATTAATTATCACCACACTTGTGTAAGTCAGATGGTGTGAGGTAGCCACGGCTTTCGAGCATGTCAGCACTTTCCTTGTTACCAGTTTCAATCTCCTCCAGCCATTTGGCTTTAATATCCTAAAGCAGCACTCGGAGAGGGAACGTCAGTCTGCCCTGACTAATTTCCTCTGGGCCTGACAGATCAGAGGCCTTCCCCACCAAACTGCCCTCTCCCCACCATAAAGCCCCTCGTAATCCTGCTGCTTGTCTACAATTAATCTTCCCAGTTGCCACATTATTAACACCACCACCCACAGGCAGGGTCTGGCTCTGCCCCACTGGACACAGTACACCCCCTCCTCGCCCCAGTGGCCAGGCACGTCAATCACATGCCGTGCGCAAAAGTCACCCGCTGTCAACATCAGAGATCTCCCCGTAAGTGCAAACCCCCCCCCACCCCCCCCCACCCAACCAAACGCTGGCCAAGTCCACTGATCACACACCCACACCCTTGAAGAAGATTAATCAGAGCCCTCCCTCACGCTTCCTCCCCTCCCCTTCCCCTCCTCTCTTTCTCTTTATTCAATGAGGCGTCCTCACGATGAGAAAAGAGGCCTAGCTCATAATGGGAGACCCTGCGTAACAAAGTTAAAGGAAAACTCAATTTGAATGCCAGCTGTTATCAGGCCCCTTTTTTTCCTGAGCTTCTTAAAGAGCAGGCGGACAAGAGCTCTGCTTTGATCAGTACCCTTAAGATTTTACACAAACATAATCACAAGCCGAGGGGTCGCTCCGGGCACCAGGAATTCATTCATTCCTCCGGCTTAGAGAACACACAGGCAGTTTAAGGACCTTCGTGTTCACAGAGCCGTTTATCTTTATTTGCTTTTAAAAGATATGCATCAGCTTTTCACTGACTCTCACTAGTTACAACTTTTCTGTTAGGATTGGTCATTTAATAATGGCTGACAATGACATGAATTAAGATAATGTGCTGATGAAAGGTACACTGAGGAAATATATGAGCTGATCCCTAAGGGGAAACATGAAGCACGCATCACGATGAGAACAAACAGCATCACAGGAAGTTTGATCCTGATGGATAAAAATGGCTTCTAAAGCAGATATGGGGCTGGAACGTGTATACTCTTTCACTCATTTCTCCGTTTGAATAAATCTCCATCATCACGGAACACTCAGAAATAGTGCAGACTTCCTCCAATCTATCTGAGCATCACAGGAACGCGGTAGATAATCCTATGGAAACACCAACACACATGTATACTGAAAATGAGCACTTAACAGTGCACTGACAGATCCTTACACGCCCGGCCCAAAAATTATTAATACAGCTGATCCTAATCTAACCCTAACCTTAAGCTTCGTACCTAAATTCTGGCGCATTCAGGGATTTCGTTTGTTTGATTTTTGTCTTCTAAACGAAAAGCTGAAATTTTAAGGGGGAGGCGCACATGTCCTCATGGGGACCAGTCAAATGTTCCACATCGTTAAAACTGCCATGTATTTCACGCCGTGTGAGAACATGTGGTCCAACGTGTGAAAACATGCACGTGCACGCACACACACACACACACACACACACACACACTAACAGTAAACCAACACAACAGCACAGCCGTACGTGGCCGTACGTGTAATGGTCAGATGGGGGCGCTGCAGTGTAAAGTATATAAGCGTCTCCATAGTAGTAAGCGTTGGTTCTCCGGGCTGTGGGCATATGCTGCCTGCTCTCATCATTATTGTCTATATACACTGAGTAATCACAGCAGTTTATGATAATGCAGTCGAAATTTACAAGCTGGGGAAAGAAGGAATGAAATAATGGCATTAACAGAAAAAGACTCCGCACCCCTTATCCCACTGGGGGATTTGCTATCAGAGGCAGGACTCCTTGCTGAAAATGTCACAGTGAAATATGACTCCGCTGCTGGATTATACATCATGCTCACACTCTCTCCCTCCTTTGGTCGTTTGCCCAACACAAACATGGTAAATGCTGCTAAATCCTGAGTCGTTCATGATTATCATCTCCAAAACTGATCTACTTTAGAATGAGAAGGTGAAAAGGAAACCGCTCTTTCTGCAGGTTGTGTTTTGTTTTTTGTATAAACAGCAAAGGCCCCAAAGCTATAGAGACTCCTTTTTGAGCTCTCATCTTCTCTGAGTCTAACATCCTCAGTGAGTTTAGCTCAACTTATCCTCACAAGACTGATCAGGGCTACAATCTAATCACACACACACACACACACACACACACACACACACACACACACACACGCACACACACACATATTAAGAGAGAGAGAAGGAAGGAGCAGAGATCAGTGTAAACACCAGTACTTTTTATCTCCTTATACATCTGGACAAGTAGACAAAGTGCTAAAACGAAATAAATGTGGCCTGACAGCCACTTCAAAGAGTTCAGCCAGGGGCTTACTGCTACTTAAGGCGTAGGAATGTTGTTGCTAAGCATCAGACTACAACCTATCAGGCCCTACAGAAGGGCCTGGTTTCCCTTTAAGACGCAGAGTGGGAAAGCAAGAGAGCGAGAAATAAAAAGGGGAGGGGGGGGGCAAAGGAGAACGCGAGAAAGAGTGGAAACTCGACAGTAAGGGGAGGCTGGGGATTCAAGGAGAATTTGTAGCTTAAAGCAATTGTTAGAAGAAACAAGCTTTCTTCTTTGTTTTCTCTTGACACCATTTCGGCTTTTTGTGCTTGCAAAAGACATGTAGAAAAATGTCTTTTGATATGTTTTCTCTTTGGGTCTTTATCAAAAAAAAAAAAAATTTCTGTGAGCATGAAACTTTCCGTCTTTCTGGTAACACTTGCAGAGTTCTCTGATGAGCTAAAGATCACAGGAAAGCAAACTTATTTGAGCATTTGCGTCAACACCAAACGCTATTTTGACATCTACTTTCAATAAATTTTTAGCCTTCATTTGTACACCTAAAAACTGCAGGCTGGCTATTGACCTGAATCTGTGTTGTGACTCTGAGCAGAATCCATTAAACCAGACTCAGATTTGCTTCTAATATTCAATCACATCACTGATTTTAGATTTTATTATTTATTTACAAGTTTGCCAGAACTATAGCAACAATAAACTTGGGGGAAAAAGTAGCACTTGACAAGAAGTTGGAATAATGAGTGTTGTTAAACTCATGCTTGGAGGGGAGAAGAGTTTCCTCATAGCACTGTGGCACTTCCTTCACTAAATCTGTCTGAAATCTCACATAGGCTTCAGTATAAGAAACACAAGTTCTATTTTCTTGGCTAATGGCTAAATGTAATGGCGTCTATCAGCAGGACTGTTTGACTGGCAGCATGGGTACATGTAATGATTTGCCAGTTCAGCAACAACGAGTCTGCACAATGCAAATGGATCATAGGATCAGTGATCACAAGTGAAACTCTTTCTTTTTTTTTCTTTTCTTTTCTTTTCTTTTTTTTTTTTTACCTGCAGGCTGGCCCCCGGTGCTTTACCAGAGCCTCTTCAGTGTTAGACAATCAAAGGTTAGGCACAACAGGAAGTTAATCGTCCATATCAACAAGCACTACACTTAACTCACTTTTTAGGGGTTGAATTTTAAAGAGCCAGCTGACGGTTTACTGCCAGCTACTTCTTAAAGTCCACTGTGGTCGTTTACACGCTGCCTGCATAGGTGTAATAAACAGGTGAACGCAGCACAGCCTCGCGCAGGATTCCGATTCATTAAAGTCCAGATTAATGCTCTTACTCATTTAGTATACTAATGCTCATATTACTCACCGCATCATCATAAACAATATCAAATATTTACTGGAAACTTTGAATCCAAACCTTTTAACAAACACTTGAAGGTGCTGGTGGCCGGGCTTGTCAGTTTGGTTAAATTTTAGCTCTGAGCACCACATATTCACCACTGCTTCATTATAGGTACATGCAGATCACTGATATAAACAAGATAGCAGCCTCCCTTAAGGGCTAAAGTGCTCGGAGAACTTCAAGGTATGTTAAGCTTGTCTGTATCAGATATACACTGCACATACACCAGCACATCATTAAACTAAACTGAGTTCTGCTGCAGATGACTGACAGAGAACAAATTAGATCTACGTAAAGCTAGCCATGAGTGTGTTCAGTATCCTGCTGAATACTCACTAAGTTCTCAACCATAAGCAAAACGTAACAATTAATTCCTTATCTATTTCTTAGTCCTCTTATTCCTTAATTTGATATCAAGCTAAATTCGGTCCTTTCTCTCTTCAGTGCATTAAATACACACCCTTTTGAAATGTGACACATTGGGGATCTTCCTGTTCCTATTAGGAGCTGCATCTAATGTCAGAAATGGGTTTTTTTTTAAGTATGCAGGATGTTAAATAATTGAGCAGGACTGTCACACCGTGTTGTCTCCGATGTTTCCTGCGCAATTAGATACTCGAAGACATTTGGAGACGAGTCACAAAGCAGAGTCACAGAAAGTGGCATGTGAACTTAAAGGAAATTAGCTCTTCACCCGACTGAAATGTGACGGTTACTTAGCAGTGCTTAGTTCTCAGGGTGCATCTGTGAAATGCACAATACCTTTTCATATGTATGTGATATTCTTGTTTATCATCTGAAATCATAGCCAGGCTGAAAAACTATTTTATTTGGGTAGAAAAAAAAAAGACCCAGACATACACACACACACACACACACACACACACTTTATATATTTGCTCCTTAGTGAATAATGTGTTCCCTGTTGTTTAGTCCGACAACATAAATGCAATCACGGTATCAGTGCACACATACTTGGGAAGCTAACTTACTATAATGAAGATTATGTTTTTTATATTACAG
>JBCNYG010000025.1:32758359-32774225 GCA_039654305.1 Porochilus rendahli
TTGGGGTCCCCCCGGAAGAGCTGGAGGAAGTGTCTGGGGTGAAGGAAGTCTGGGCATCCCTGCTTAGACTGCTGCCTGATAATCGGAAGAAGAAGAAGATGATGATGATGATGATGATGTTTCTTACAAAGTGCTGCAGAAGCCTTCAAGCTCTGAAAACAGGTGTTCTGGTCAGAGCACAGACAGCACATCTGACTTCCTAAAAAACAACAACATTACCCTAGCGGATCCCAGTGGTACTGCACCTTCACAGACTTCCGGGTCAGCCTCGCCTCCCTGCTCGGATGGGTGCAGCCTGGGTAGAATAATGTGTTACAAATCACCAATCACTTAATACCACTAGACACTCGCGCCACCGAGCTAAAGTGATTTTAATAGAGGTTTGAGACACAGCCCTCCCTACAACAAGTCCGAGCGCGAGGCACAAACTCGGCGGTGGCTAATCTGTTAGCATGCGCTCGAGATTTACCTCAGCGAGTGATGGTGGAGTGAAAATGGTTTGAATTCGTTTGTTAAAACATGTATGAAACTATAAACACAGTTCCGAATGTAACTTAGTGGAAACGAAACTCGTACGAACACATCCTCAGGATTCCCTTCTATAAGTTTCATCCAAGGACTAAATCTCTCAATCATTATAAATCTCAAGCTACAGAATACATATCTCCACACAGAACAAAGGTTTGGTAATCTAGGAACTGTGTATTTTCTATCATTTCTGTTATTTTATTTTAGATTTTTAAACAAACAAACAAACGTTTAACTTGAAAAATACAGTTTGTTGGGGAAAAAAGCAGGGAAACCGCGCCCTCTGGTGGACACTCTCACTATTGCAGGTAAACAGAAGGGTAAAACATTCACGCATTTGCTGAAGCTCTTGGTCCTAATAAGGGCCTCCGGGAGGCGGAGCCTGTCTCAGCCGAGTCTGGGTGAGGGCGTGGTGCACCCTGAACAGCTCGCCAGACCATCACAGGGCAACACACACTCACAGCCGCACCGAGGGGTGATTAGGAACAGCCAATTAGCCTACTGTGCATGCCTTTGGACTGTGGGAGGAAACCGGAGTACACGGAGGAAACCCACGCAAGCACGGGGAGAACATGCAAACTCCACACAGAAACGCCCGAAATGGGAATCGAACCCAGGACCTTCTTGCTGTGAGGCAGACGTGCTAACCACTACGCCACCGTGCCGCCCCCAGGTACAGATTATTTAATTTAATTTAATGCAGTTCAGACACATGAAAAACCCTGAATCAGAAAACCATCTGGCTTTTTTCTGGCTGTGTTTTTCTTCATTTAGTATTGAAACTGAGAGCTGATAGGAAAAACCAATATGGCAGGAGATTCAACATATTGGGCAAAATAGCATTATTCAAGCATTATCCTCCTGGAATAATGATTTCTCATCTCGAGATAAAGGATCAGTCAGATTGTGCCAATCCCCTGGAGAACATACTAATCGCTGTTATTTGCTTCACCACTCATTGGTTTCAAGTTATTTCTGACAGGTGTAAATAAACAGGTGTTTATTCTCCAAACTCCTTTTACTCTCTCTTCAATTTACTACATAAATAAACAAATTAAATAATGAATGTATTAATGCAGCTGGTTACCATAGTGAGGACTTCCACGTTCAAGCAATTCCAGCACTGGAAAACTTAAAAGATCAGATTTATTCTCATATTTATATTTGCCGTATCCACCATAAAGGGTCCTGTGTCCCATATTACAAAAACAGTATCGCATTACTACTAGTGCATTGCTGTAAAACTGGGATTTGCCTTGCAGCCAGAGCTGCTGTCTGAGTTGCTGTTAAATAAGTTTAATTGACTTTCTGTTCCTATATTTAATATATACTAAAGATACAATAAATGTAAAAATAAATCTTGAAACGCCAAGATATGT
The DNA here is from genome assembly GCA_039654305.1 of Porochilus rendahli. Lineage (NCBI taxonomy): Eukaryota > Metazoa > Chordata > Actinopteri > Siluriformes > Plotosidae > Porochilus > Porochilus rendahli. The sequence goes on from JBCNYG010000025.1 coordinate 32,760,267, forward strand.
GTAGTCCAATACAAGCTATTGTAAGGTGTTCATATGTGAACACAATATTGATTCACTGTCTCATATGTAGTTCAAGAGAGAGCAGAGAAAAAAAAAAAAAAAGGCAGCCACCATTCTGACTGGGTTTCCCACAGGGCCACAGAAAGCAATCACTCTCAACACCAAAGAGAAGGAGGCCTGTCATGTCTGGCATGATGAGGACAAAGCCTGGCTGCAGCCAGCAGCGCCACAGAGGCGTCCGGTCCGAGAGCGGCCTGGAAGCAAACAGCCTCTCACCTAACTGACACACACAGACAGCTCAAGCCAAGCACAAGACAGACGTCAACCAACCATGACATTCATGACACAAAGTATGAGTCGGTGGGGAGAAAAAAAACGACTCAATACTGATGAAAGCAATGAAGTTATTTTTCATGATCTGAGTCAGTAGCAAAACTTGTTATTTAGAATTGTTAGACGTTATAAATAATTTTATCAAAGGTTTGATCTGGTGAGTTCAGAACAGCAAAAGCTGTAAGAATCAACAAAATAAATCCACAGAGAGGAGGACACATAATATTTCAGTGCCTAAACAAAGAGCAAGCTGGAGAGCTGTCTAGAAGGCAGATGACAAAGGCTCTCAGATGTCTGGAAATCCGATGAGTTATGACAGGATATGGTAAAACTATCCAATGCACTGGCTGTGGATTGCTTTATGGGGGAAAAAGGGCCAGATCCCATGTGCTTTAAGGCCCAGGTGTCATGAAAGCAGGATGTGCCACTTATCACATTACCTTATGCAAGCTTGCTGATTGATACTGCCAACTTCTAAACAAACACGAGCCTGGGATGTTTATTGTGTAACCAGTTTACATAGTGCAAGTTCATGCCAATTTCAGTTCAAGATCTGGTGGATGATGCTTTGTTCCGTGGCATAATTCATGCTTGCACCTGCAACTTCTTTTTATTCAGTAAGAGGGGGGGAAAAAACAAAACATCAGGGCTGTGTTTCAATTCTGTCGTCCTAATTTCAAAGGCTGACCTGCGGCTCCTGATCTGAGCATAATCATGTTCCCTTATAACACCTGCTTCAGAGAGAACACTCTGCCGCTTATCCTCTCGTCTGTCAATAGAACAGCAGTCCTGCACTCTCTAAGCTCCAATCCAGAGTCCTGAGGTCACTCATCAAATGCAATACCCTGCACAGCCCACCCTGAGAAAACGCAAGCAGGCACAAGACAAAAGCCGGGCTGCGTTTGAGGCAAAGGCAACACCAGCATCAGATAACAACACAGTGGATACAAAGGCAACCCGGCCTATCGCTAGAGAAAACAAGAAAAACAAAGTGTCTGCGTATCCTGTTACAGCTGCCTTGATTTCACCTCAGGACTTACCATCAGTCAGAATTAATTTTTTAGGATGGCATGAAGCTCATGCCTGCTTAATGTCTGAATATTACCACGGCTGAATTAGTCCTAGTAATGCCTTAATCCCAGCTATTAGCCATGCCTGTATTATTCAAGAGCTAACATTTATATGACTAAAATCTGCCTCGCAGTCCAGGCCGAATTAAAATGTCGGAGGTTTATGGCGCCTTGGACCCATTTCAAGCACTTAAATATGTGACAACCTTATTCAGTGCACAGGGGCGATGAATCTGTCAGCTTCCTGCCCACTGCCAGTTTCCCGAAGGTCATATACTGGATATTAATAGCTAGCCATGAATGTCAGAGGTCATGACCAGAATCAGCACCTATGTGGTGTGCAGTTAATTAAAAAACAAGATGAAGTCTTCTCCATCACCGAACAAGATAAAACCTTCCTGCTTACTGATGCCCAGAGGTAGCAACACACACTCACACACACACACACACTCACACACACACACACACACACAGGTAAAGAGCCTCAAGCAGAATGAGCCAACACACTACGGTGGCCATTATTTTAGTTAATCAGCAACGCAGCATCCTTCATAAGGAATGAATACCGTGTGAGCGTCATTTGACCTAGCTGACCTGCAGTTGACCCCACAGCTAGCAGGAGGACTGTGTTGTGATAGCTTCATACCGCTCTCATTTCGAATGCTGAATAAAGAGAGTGGAGTTATGCCCAGTGTGAATTAGGAATGTGAAATGGCAACATATATAGGGCTGATATAGCGCCATAGGTTTGTGGGGAAAAGAATAACAGAAGAAACATTTAAGGAGACGTCCATGTGTATCGGACGGATATGAAAGAACCTCATTTGATCAGGCTACAGAAATGCAGGACATTAAGATTTAATGCAATGCTCTGGTTCAGTTAATCTCGTGTGGCCCTGCCTGTTTGTTTTCAGGTGCAGAGATGTCAAACTGAAGCTCTCCGTTCCACCTCTGTGCGTTACACCGTCTGAGGTGTCAGTTCTACCTGTTATGGCAGGTCCGACCCTCCACTAGCCTTCTCACGTATAAACTATACATCCGTTTGAGTCCAAAAAAAAAACAACCCAAAAAACAAAAATGGAGCAGGAAGAAAAACAGACATCGAAGGATGCTATTACAGCTGTCGTCAAATGGTAATCATGTCCCTGTAATACAGACTTACTTAAGTTTCTCATTAATCACTGTCTGACCTGACAACCATAAACTTGCTGCAGTGCAAAAATATCCACCAATAAGATGCTCATTTTCTTCCATGTCCGCTGCCTGAGCCTCTGTGCCGGCATCAGCAACACTTCTTCACTCTCTGCAGACACCATCAGCTTGTTTATTTACTGCTGCATCTTTTAATAGCCAATGAACTCATTGCAAATAAAAGTCAACACTGTCACACTGCTAAACACTACGTTCGATTCCTTGTCCCATAAATGGTGAAATATTAATTGACTAATGCAATTCTGTAACGGGAAGATTACGCTGGCTGTCGACGAGGCACTGAAAGTGTCTATGCTCATTTCTACCATTTGTAAATGCTCAGTTATAAATGACCCAAGCAATGCTGAGGTGACACGTCGGAAAAGGTTCAGATATGTGATGCCACTTGGTCAAGCAAAAAGCTGTCTAAACAAATGGTTTCTTTGGCGAATTGCGCTTAAATCAACAGTTGAAAGAGTTTCGACCTATGAGTCTCTGTCAACGGCTGTGATTTGTTCGTGCTACCTTAACATAACGGGAGCTCAGGCAATTCTTAGTTGAATCAAAATATATAATGCTGACGAGGGCCTCTTCCTGTCGCATGGTGTCTTAATGATGCAAAGTTAACACACACTAAATAACAGTGTCTCCCAGGGTTGACAGCCTCAGAAATAATTGACCAATATGTTGCAAGCTGAGCTACAGTGGGCTGAGAATCCAATCCTGCAGCTGACAGGATGCATTGAGCATGCCACTAAATTCTGCATTATACACAAAGCAGTGGCAGGTCAGGGAGCCGACTCCTGCAGGCCATTATGTGATGCCATCAATGAGGCTAAATTACCTGCCTCTCCACAATATGCTCCTGTTAACTAATTCCTGACAGCTTGCTGTCTCAAAAGAAAAGCACCGAATTCACTAGCTGTCAGCCGCATGATGGACTATTTCTCTTTTCAAATTCCTCCTTCTTTTGGTCGACATCTCTTCTCGACAAACCTTCAACAAGAGCTTGGGGTGGGGTTAGGGGATCTTAAAGTATTTGTAACAAAAAAAGGCAGTCAAAGTGTTAAATACAGAAAATAAGGGTAGGTGAGCGCCTTTAAGTGCAAAGTGAATTTATTGCAAATCATGCATTATAATCATGATACCAATCAGAAAGTTGTTTCAACTCAAGTTGTGCATATCAGTAGTCCCGATCACAATCCGGATTAAATGCAGAGCACACTACCAAACCGTGAATTCCTTTAAAAAAGTATGAAAAAGAAAAAAAAAAACCTACCACCAAGCACAACTCTGTGTTCTCCACAAAGCCGTGTCAATACTTGTCTGATCTGGCGCTTCTTGCTTCTCTTTTCTCCTCCGTGTATGTGTGTATGTTCATTTCAGAGGTGGGCTATCATCATCTCAGGAATGACAGTAGGTGGAAACGCTATCTTTCATTACACACAGCATAAATAGTGTAATCTATCAGAGCTGTCAATCAGAATGATTCATTACAGGCTGTCAGGGAGGAGAGTGACATATTAGAAAAGTTTTGTTAACAATGCCTATTGCGAGTGGGGCCTGCCACAGAGGCAAGTGATTAATGTGTTGTCAGGCTGTAATCCCACACCGCTGGCTAATGAGGCAAGAATTTATCATCTTTACAGAGTGGCAGATGTCAGAACGAAAGAAATCCAAGTGCTGGAAACAATATTGTTTTTTTTTGTTTTTTTTCCCTGTACTGGGCCTGATGTCTGTGACAAGCTTGAAAAACCACAAAGAAGCCTTGTGTAAGGATAAACTTGAATAGCACAACCTTCTTTTGGAATCCTTGTGAAATGTTGCAAGTCACCCAAGATGGCTGTAAGGAACGAGATCCTATAGCTTAAGTACACCTATTGTATCAGTCCACGCTAAACGCTCCAAACTAACTTGGTTTTATTGAGTCTCTTGATATCCTTCTTTGCTGGGTGTATAAGAATTGAGCTGATCGCTTTCACGTCACAGCAGCAGTGAAAGAGCTGAGCATGTCTGGGTATGCCTGGCCTGGGTAATGGATTCCCCGCTGCCTCGCTGGCTCCAGCACCCCCGGAGGTCCCAGACTACTCGCCCCCACAGGAGCCTGACACCGAGTGAGAAACGCTCCCAGATCCCATGGGAAAGAAAAGTCCTCCATCTTTGTCACAGCCACTTTCTCATCACTATGCATGCGCTTAATATTGATCATAAGGACACATTGAGTTAAAAAGTTCAACGGAAAACAAATAAACGATTTCCTCAATAATTCACGTATTTTCACATGATATATTCTTAATATTTATAATAGACGCGTACCTAGTCTTCATAAAACACCACAGATCACTCATTCAGTCAGTAAAACACAACTGTTAGAAAAACATGGCATGTAAAGCTGGTTATTCTCTCGTGGATGCGCATCTGTCTCCGAGGTCAGATATATGCTTATCCTTGAACTGACTGAGTGGGAGATAAATCTCTATCAGCGTCCCCTCACCCTAATGAAACCTAAATTAAGTGTTACAAGAGTAACAGAAGCGACCGAGCCTATTTGCATGTGTATATAAATCATGATGACACAATTAGCGTTATATGATACAATCAGAGGGAGGATTACTTTAAATTTGCCTAATGATCTGGCTCCATCTAAACTCCTGCTCTGGCACGGTCGCGAGCAATGTGGTGCACGCACACTGAATCCTTTCAGAATAAGCCATCTGTGTTTAATTAGGCTGGCAGCATCTTACAATCATCTGAGGAAAACTGAAAAGTTAAACTGTAATTAAACTATGAGAACTGGCGCTGTGGGACGTGCTTGTCTGTGCCTCTGTAATTGCAAAAACATCACTGAGTGAGTATTGTATCTGAAGTGAAACAGCAACTCACTTAGTGTTAGCATAACTCAGCCTGTCCACAGATAAGACCCAGACGGGGAATGGAGGCTAAATGCTGTTAGAGGATTTGCATCTTTGGCTCTAAGTCAAAGTTAAATGTTGGCTCTTCTTTCCCAAGTGACATGTAAGAATGTGGAAAAATTGACTGTATTCCACAAAAAACAAAACAAAACAAACAAACAATTTTTTTTTTTTTTAATATTTGGGATTGCTGTAATAAATACATATGTTTAGCTAACCTAACAATGTAATCGTTTACAAAATAATCTACTGAGATACAGGACCTTTTAGTTACCACTAGTAATAAACCCACAGTTATTATTCAAGTTAAAAAAAGGAGAGGCTTGTTTAAACATATGATTCTCCAGCCTGCAAACATATTTTATTAAAAACAGCTTTGTGTTATATCTCATCTCTAAAAGCTGCAAAAAAACAAAACAAAACAAAAAAAACCCCCAAATTGACAGATGGGAATACAAACTCCAAACTGTTCTCGCTCACATTCCATGAAGTAATAAAAATGTAAAACTTCATCATGACTGCTCAAACAAACAAAAAAAACAAAACATCTGCTTGTTTTCAAACAGTATGCCATTTGTGTAATAAGAGTGACGTGACACTGAGGTCAACTGCTCATATCTTTCAGTTTTGTACTAGTCCATAAATCAATTGAGAGGCTATTACTAACAATTATCTGTGCTTTAAAGTTTTACGGTCTGTTTATGATGTGCAATGTTATCTGATTTATGTGGACACTGTGAGTCATTGCCTCTAATTGTGTGTTGTTTTCTTTGTTTTTCTTCCATAAACGATGTCCTTGTGGTGACCTCCAGGACTCCAGCTGCCAGAACTATTTCAGCAGCTTCCAACACCAGATCTGTCCCGAACTTGGTCCCCTAGGAGTGATGAGGAACAGCCCAGCCTGTCCTCAGCTCTCTTTGACACAACACGTGGAGGAGTTGCTACTCTTATCCAGCTGGCTTTGCAGTAGGAGAAACAACAGTGTGATGAGGAGGATGTTTCTCAGGCCTGTAGACAGCACACGCATGTGTGAGTGGGACGGAAGGATGATGCTATAGTGTACTCATCTCTGAAGTATTAAGACTTTCTGTTTATATAGTTGATATCATGAGGAGGGCACTGAATCAAACATTTCCCACAACCTTAAACCCCATAGCACGCTGCTCAGAATGTAGTGTGCAATCAGTGCAGACAGGCAGAGAGCTAAGCATGAGTACAAGAGGGCGTTTTCCCACTTGGCCCAAATACTGAAGAATTCATCCAGCGTAGATTCTGGGGTCATCTGGGGTCGGGGCTCATAATCATAGGCTTTCTTTAATACAGAACTATGTATATATATAAATATTTATATTCACTCATTCACTAATTGCTTAATCCCACAATTAGGGGTATGGTAAGGCTGAAGCCTATCTCAGCCGACACTGGGTGAACCATTTTAGGGCAAAACACAGCCATTCACTCTCCCATCAACACCGATGGACAATTTGAAACTACATATATATTATTGCTACTATCCTTGGCCGACAAGGTGGCTTGGCGAGGGTGTTTCTGTGTGAAATTTTCATGTTCTCCCCTGTTTGCTTGCGTGAGTTTCCTCCGGGTACTCCAGTTTCCTCCAACAGTCCAAAGACATGCCCATTACTGCACATTACAGACTAATTGGCTGTTCCAAATTGTCCGTAGGTGTGAGTGTGAGTGGTTGTGTGTGTGTTGGCCCTGTAATCGATTGAACTTTTCAGGATGTACCCTGCCTTCGCCCAAAATCAGCTGAGACAGTAAGAACCCTAGAAGGATTTAGCGATTCGGCAAATGAATGAATGAATGAATGAATTTGTCTTTGCAAATGCACAATAGTGATAATATAGGACACGACACAGCACATGGCAAGCCTACATCACAAGACTCAAAAACTTTATAAGCTGTGGCCAAATGTTCCATATACTGATAATAACCTCTTTCCCACCACCAAGAAACTGGAAATCAGAAGTAATGCGATAAGTTAAGCCAATCACATTTACTCAGTGTATTGGGAGCAGAAAGTTTCCATACATGATGTGCGTCACACCAGGTTTCAGTTAAAGCAAGTGCTAGACCACTGCTTTCAAAGGGAGCAGGGGATTGGATCTGTGGACCACTTCTGGGCTCTAAAACAGCTTTCACACTACATCAAATGTACTGAAATCTCAGGGCAAGTGAGCACGGTTCTGCAAAGGAAAAAATCTCAAGTGTGAAAAAAGACTATTCTGCTGTTTAAATTAGCATCAGTTTGACATGAGTTGGTGACAGTTCATCATGCAGTAAAAACATGGCACTTTATTTCATATTCTGCTCATGCATAATCTCAATAAAGCAGAGACTACTATCAACTTCACAAATATAGGTACATCTGTCTGCGAAAAGTGGTAATAAACTTGCGTTTCCAAGCAATTTATTTAGTTGAGTTGCACTTTCCAGCGTGAATGATATTTTATAGCTGTCTCTAAGGAAAGATTTATCCCATAAAATGATTCAGCAAACACACTGAAGGCACAGTGGCACCGAGCTCTATAGCCCTCTGTTTATTATGTTTGAACACTTCAGGGAACTCATAATTCTCACGCAAGGAGATGAATACGGCACAAGCCTTTACCAGCCGTACATGGGAGATTACAAGGAGAGAGTGGAGGAACGAGGAAAGAAAATCGTTTGCCCTTCTCATGCTTAAAGAAAAAAAAGGCAACATGTTCTATGAGGCATGTTCAGGTGGTCTATCGCTGACTGGTTCTGTTATGCTGTTGTTGTGATATGAACTCCTCTGCTGAGAGGCAGATTAATATGAAAAATGCACAGAGGAGATCCACTTCATAACTTTCCTGGCTCTGCCAGTGTGGATTACCCAGAGCGCCGTCTATGTGACAAGAACTGATGGGACCTCAGTCCTGGCTCCAAACGCTCTGGTCTGCTTTTCATTACCCGTGAGGAGGATGTGGAAGAAACCTTGTACCCCTACATGAATATCAAGTCAAACACTTCATCCAAGCACAACCTAGTTGACATTTCAGAGACATTACACTTTTATGTACCTACCAAACATTATTTTGTTAAGGGAGTGGGAGCAGTTACTTCATCCTCTGTAAAAATGTGTTTAAGATGCAGATGTCAGAGAAACATTCACGGGACTGAATCCTGACCAACTGATGTCTGCAGAAAAGTGTTTGTACAGGTTGCCAAAGTGTTGTCAAAAGTGTTTTGACAGATATGGCTAGTTAAACGCAATACTTTAACAACATTCATGGTACTTCAGAAGACGCTGGAAAAAAAAAAAAAGATAAAATAAATAAAAAAATGCAGTCTACACACAACCACATGTATTTTTCCAAAAAGATGCCCAGTCACTCAATGTGGTTTCACGGCATCACATTCCACGACCCGTGAGTCCTCTAAGAGAATTATCACATTATAGCATTCCTGCACGCCCAATTTCCCAAAAAAAACACAGCTCAAGGCTTTCCAAGTACCTCTTCTTAGCTCTGACTCTGGGGAGGGTTTCCAAATAGCCTTTTCCAATCCTCTTGTTTTCTGCACGTACTTGTTTAAACCCTTTATTTTGAACAATCAATTTCAAGAAATCCAATAAAAAAAAAAAGCATTCCCAATTATGCTGTCGTCATAACTACAGCTCGCAAAATGACCTTCCTGCTTTGCAACACACATCAGCAATGCAGATACACCGACACGAGCAAGACAGCTCATTTTCTACCACTTCCATTAATACATAGTTCTGGGGCTACTCGAGCATGCAGGAAGGGAAAATCAATGCAGAAGAGAAAAGGATTTGCAACAGACTATAATAAATGTCTCCTTGAGCTAAAGTGTGCACATGCTAAATATTTCGATTCTTTCCAAAAAAGCAGAGTGTCATTTTCAACCAGGAGATTTGTGTCAAGGCAAAAAAGAAACGTATCACTATAGCGGTCGAAAAACAATAAAGACACTCTCTGTTAAGGCAGGCTTGGATTGGAACTCTCTGGATAGAATTTGAGAGTCTTGGAAAAGGTCAAAATGTTCAAACGTTATGGTATTCATATTGTATTAAAGTGTGCTGGAGTCTGATGCAAACCATGTGGTGCTCCAGTATGTAATGCCATAATGTCATGATTGAAAAGCAGCTTCAATCGTGGTCACACTCAATTTTAATGTGATTCAAAGCTCTCAAAAGTTCAAAGAGACCTCTAAACAGTATGATTAACCATTTCAATGACACACAAAAAAGAGCCACGTATGAGCTTTTCAGTAAATCTGCTGCTTTAACAGACACAAACGACCCCAAACGGACATTCTGAATTTGGTGTGACTCCGAGCTTTGACCATAAGCAACTTTTCCCAGGATCATGAATTTATCAGTAAATCAGTATAAAGTGACGGATTTTATTATGTCAATAATATGTGCTACACAAGTGAGTAAACACCAAAGCCATATTAATTGCCCTAGCTTTCCCGTCTATTGGGAAAGGTTATGGATGCAAATCTTGACAGCTTTTGCAGCAGTACATAAGAAATCGAACATGACATGGTGTGTTGTATAATCCACCCCTACATATAGCAGAGGGATCTGTTTAATTCTTAACACTTAACCTTGCATGCACGTGAAGAAGCAATGGTAGTATGAAATGCATTGCATAGCCACACACCTGCATATTACGCACATCTGGAGGTTTAAATGCCACCTTCACTTGATGGTAGATAAGCAAAAACATTGTCATCCACCAGGCTTCTGAGTTAAACTATAAAATGTTTAGAGCAATGGTAAGCACACTGATGAGCTCTATTCATACTTTCCACTGTCATCGTGATTGTTGTAATGGGGTACATCTTACGTTGGAATCCCTGAACTTAAAAGTACAATTCCATAAAAATTTGGGAAACTGTAAAATAAAAACAAAATGCAATGATTTTCAAATTATTGTTCACAGATCGTGATTTCTGGAAGTGGTCCTGAGCCCATACAGTAATGTCCTGTGGTGGAGTTTTGGCTGGAGACGTTTTCCAGCCATTATTTAATATTCAGCAGAAAATGATCCAAAGGCTGTCAACTAACTAACTAACTAAATAAATAAATAAATAATAAAATGAAACTAAATAAAATATTAATATAAATAAAAATTAAAGAATCAGTTTAGCTATGTTTTAGATGCTCAGGATGGTAGTAGTAAATAAAAAGCATTTTTGGTCATTTCTTTGTAAAATGAACAGGGATTGAGTAAATCTTTAACAGCAAAACAATTACAATGTCATAAATTTCACAATCATTAAATAATAAAGAGAACATTTTCAGTGTATGAGGCGTGCTGTACACAACTAAAATAAAGCTCTAGATCATCCATGGCTGTCATTATAATAATCAGCCTTTGGAATCAGTTTTAATTAGCGTGCGTCCTATTTTCTTCTAACTGGCTCCCAGGTGACAATAAACATAGAACAGCATCCACTGTTATAATGACTTATTATTGCATCTTTTTTTAAAGTTAAATGCAAGATAAATGGAACCGCATTGTTTCCGAGACATGAATGATATCAATGAGGAAAAATAAAATAATGTAGAATAAAATTCTGCATGATAATCATCATTGTTGTTTTCAAAACAAAGCTATATCCATGCATTACGTTCACATTAAACATGCTTTAATTTAATTATACTAAAAGGAAAAAGCTTTCAAAGAAAATACAATATGACTTGCAGAATGTGGTCTGGCCTGTGCTTTTTTCATTTTCCACATAACCATTTAAACTTCATTTAAGCTGCCAAAACATACAGAGTAAAAAAATGTATTTATTATATTGAAACAATAAAAGTTTGCACTTACGTTCCAGATTTCTGGTTATCTATGCTTCATTTCTCAATAAGACTGCAGCTGCTTTACAGCCTCAGCTCTTGTACCCTGCGCGCCATGCTAAAGATGAATGGGAAATTTGTGAAAATGAAAGTGCTAATTACAGGCTGCTGTAACATGGCTAAAACCAGCATGTCTTTCAATGTAAGACACCCCGCTGGATAGAACATAAAAGCAAACACAAATAACTAATTATGCCATCATCTTCAGCCGGCTGTGCGCGGCGCTAGCTTGTCTCTGTCGCTTGTTAATAGGTGACCTGCACTACTGGTCAGCAGACAATCAGCACGATGATGAAGCCAATTAGAGCTGGGGTGTACACATGGCCCACAGAGCTTGTTGTGGATGCCACATCATGTCTTATCTAATTCATAACTAATGCTGGGGAAGTGCTGGCATGACAGTTGCAGTGGGTACAAGCACAAGATTCTCTGGAGAGGCAAACTTTCTCCAGCTTCCTTTTAAAATAGACCTCACAGAGAGTGCACCTTTGGAACATTTAAGTTTCAAGTGCATTACTTTTTATTTATTTGACCGTGAGGGCCTGACAACATTTTTCATAAGGTAGAAATTCACTCAGTGTGTCCTGCAAGTGGTTTAGTGTATTCCAGTGAAACAGTTACAGAGCACAACAATCCATAATTTGTAACTATCCGACTCCAAACATGTCAGAATCAAGTTCACTCATCACAGTGATTTGTCTTTCCCTTTCACGACTTTAATGTTGAATAAAATAAGCGACTTCAACATCTTGAAGCCTGAAAATAACTGTTTGCTTCACTGTGATGATGAATGATCTGTTCCTTTTGCACTTTAGGAAATCCCGTGTTGACTCACAAGAGCAGCCCCTGTCAAGAGACCGCTTTGTTCTTGCCAAAGCTACCACCATATTTACCTCCCAAATCCAGCAAGCAGCTCTGGGAACGGTTCTGCGATAAAGCCGAAACCGCAACATAAATATTTTAAGACTGCACAATTACACAGAATCAAATCTTAGTGTGGTCGTTCATTTATGTGCCCCGGAGCAGAAGGCAGAAAATAAGAGGGGGCAAAACAAAAGAAATAAGATTATCAGATAGTTTCTGAAGTATGGGGGAAATACCTGTGTGTGTGTGTGTGTGTGTGTGTGTGTGCGTGCGTGCGTGCATTCATAAAGTGACTGGGAGCATGATGATGATGTCCAGTGTATTCAATATAAAGCTTACATGTGTTGTTGAAAGAGAACAGGACAGGAGAAGAACATCTTCAAAGAGTTCAACAAAGCAGAAGATTTTATGCTAGAGTGGATTGGACTGTATCATAAAAAGAACCCCTGTTCACTCTGACTTATTTTAGATTTGTTTACATTGAAATATTTATATATATTTATATTGATGGGAAATGTTAGACTCTAAGCTCCAGAATGCAATTCAGCTACACAAAAAAGCTCTGCGTTACAGAAAAACCTGTACAGGACTTGGCACGGGCAGTTAACGATGCATGAGGTGGTAAGTGAAATAGCACTGACATTGGTATTAGCATGACCGCTGAAGGTTTGGAACCATATGTGTCTGAGGTAACACTCTGAATTTCATTACAACAGAAATCATAGACATCAGTGCAGATCAAAAGATATATATATATATAAAGAGTAGATGGGATGGGATTTTTCCTTTAAATTGGAGTGATTGTGCTTTCTTACTTTCACCCAAACATACAGACAGACACAGAGAGCGCAAAAGATCATTGTGCAGTCTGTCTATGAATTGTTCTGAAATGAACTGATGCAAAATTTCTGTGATCTTACGCTGTTTAGATGTAATCTTCACAGTGTAATTAATTTGTACATTTAATAGCGCCCTAAGGCACATAATCGGATTCATAGGTGTTCTGTTATTGTACTGGAAAGGAAAAGAACTAGACACAGACCTGTTCTTTTTTGGGCCTGACGACCTTCATAAATGCGCCACGGGCCTCGGCCTCCAGATGTTCCCTCTGAGTTACTCTCCTGCTGTCCAGGAATTTCAGGCTTCGCAGTTTATGCAGCACAAAGTACCTGCACATCATGAAAAGTGTTAACAATACTCTTGCATTGTATTCATTCATGCGTCTGCTGAACTGCTTTATCCTACTATCGTCGCAGGGAGGGTGCGGCCTATCCCAGCTTACACTCAACAGCTCGGCAGTCCACTGCCGGGCCAACATATACAAGATCATTCACACTCACATTCACAACTAGGCACAGTTTGGAACAACAGATTAACCCAATGTGAATGTTTTTGGTTTCTGGTAGTACCTGGAGGAAACCCATGCAAACTCCACACACAAACACGCTCACTAAGCCCAGAACTCAAACCCAGAACCTTCTTGCTCTGAGGCAGATATGTTAACCACTATGCCTCCATGCCACCCTGAACACCATTTACTTTAACTTATTATCAAATACAAGATTATAGCAATTGGTCTTGATAATTCTTGTAAATTAATGATATAGTGTAGGCGGCACGGTGGCGTAGTGGTTTACACATCCGCCTCACAGCAAGAAGGTCCTGGGTTCGATTCCCAGCTCGGGTGTTTCTGTGTGGAGTTTGCATGTTCTCCCCG
>JBCNYG010000025.1:32811234-32816234 GCA_039654305.1 Porochilus rendahli
GAGTGGTTGCTATTTTAAGTTAGGCGTTATTTACTAAAAGTATAAGGGAGAGGAAAATACACACACACACACACACACACAAACAAACATTTAATCAAAGGGTGGGTTAACAATTACAATGAGATTCACACCCACTGATTTGAACTATCAATGCTTCTAAACGCCCAATGTTCCGAGCTACACACTGCCGCGTCAACACCACCAGGATGAAATGTGTCCTCTGTCTGCTGCTAACATTAATATCACTACAAACAGCAGGTCACCTCTGAACTGGGGACCACGGGCATTTCTTTGGCATGTAAACACTGAACATAATGTCAGATCTAAGGCCTTACTGTTAACTACACATGACAAAAAAAAAAGCCAGCTGGATGTCAAGCAGGACATAAAGGATGCTGCCTCTGAAGAGAAAATCTCTTTGACGTCAAATCAGATGCCAGTAGAGCTATCATAAAGTGTTTAACCTTGCTAAGAGCACGGCACACCTCTCTAATAGCACTGAGAAAGAGTAGCTTTTTCCCAAACAATAGCGCTCTTTACAGCTTCAGAGCAAGCAGCACAGCTCAAACACATCTGTAATGGGGCCTTGTCTCTTTAGCAAATGGGAATCATTTTCATGTAGGTGACATACATTACAGCAGAGCATCCTTAAGGGAAGATAGAAGCCTTTCCAGTAAATTACACTGTCGCTGAGATGGTATTTTAAGACGTACAGTATTATTATAGTGGGACTTTGAATGTCCATTTTATGTGTAAAGTCTATGTCTATGTAGAGCATGGGATGAGTGATTCATATTATATATAGTTTAAATAAAATTGTTGTAAACCGCTATTTAAAAAAGGACACACACATACAAATCTACAACTATTTGGCACAGTAGAACATCACATTACTCTAGCTAACAGTATTACAGCAAATTAGATAACATACAATGCATGTGCTCGTAGTAAGGGAATAACAATTTAGTTCCAAAGCAAATTAACAGATGTAGGACGTACACAACACTAGGATATCAGGTTTAGATGATACACAGAAAACAAATGCAAAAGCAAATGTTTTTATGTGTCAGTATTACAGCCCCAGTGTGCTTATCAATGCTCAAAGTCTGATTAAATGTTTTTTTTTTTTTTTTTAAAGCACAGATCCCCATCCAAAGCCTATTTACGAGTCCCGCTAAAATGGATTCCGCTGAAAAAGGGGGCGAGGGGTAAAATCTGAAGTGACACAAGACATGAAATCCATTTCCCCCCTTCAACCCCCGCCCTAGTTCACATCCTCCGAAAAATGCAAATGCACTCCCGCTCAATTCACGCCATGAAACACTGCCCTTGAAATACTGAGTGACAGAGGGAATTATGGGTTATTGTACTGTCAAAATGCAAGGCAGCTGTATGATGAGATACTGTGTTTTTTAGACAATCAAAAACTTAAGGAACAAAATGGCATACATGCCGAGCACACCCTAGCCAGACAGGCCACGTGATCATCTTCTAAGAAAAATAAACCACGGGATTGATCAAAAATAAAGAAATGTATGAAAGAAAACAGATGCAAGTCTGAATTGTTTTTGAAATTAAGTGGCTCTTAAATTCTATACTACAGAATAATGCTATGCGTTCACTCCCTTCATTACTAGATTCATATTAGCAGTTTATATTTACTTGTCTTAATTTATGATGAGTAAACAATTTCTAAGTTATAGTAAACAATATTTTGAAGTCTTTCCTCAGATTGAAGGTGCCATGGTTCTTACAATTCGATCCATTAGAAAGAGGCTGTCAGACACAACTACTGAACAACACTGGCTGTGCAAATCATTTCTGTCTGTCCACTCAAGAGAAATATAAATATAACAAATTCACATTTTCCTAATGAATTCAATGAACGCACCACTGTCTACTTTGTCACATTAAGTGGCAAGTAATTACTGTTATTTGTTGAAATGTCATATACATTTTAACAATTACAGTTAGCATCTGCGTTTAAAAAAAAATAGAAAAGCACTACACACGTCAATCATCCAGCTTTAATAATTTAGGTATTTAGTGTTTTTTTTTTGTTTTTTTTTTTTGCACAAGGATTATTGGGCTATTTGCATTGCAGCTTGGCAACAGACCTTGCATCAATAACTTGACCTCTCTACTTGTTTACCTGCACTACACTTAGGATTTTGCATTATGTGGCTGCCTGCCATATTCTAGGACACATTTATTCCAAAGTCATCACCCAAAGACATCTTATTTAAAGGGGAAAGAGCAGACATGTCCTCAGGGGATGTTTAATTTCTGCAAGGTGCTGAGTGATGGCGAGAGCTGAAGGGCCGCCAGTATTTCCACAGTCCTGAGGAAGTTTGTGATGGCTTTGCTGAGAGACTGATCACAGTTCTGCACCAGCTGTAAACACCAGAACATGTGACAGTGCCAGCTCTCCATCAGCCATAAATACACACGTGCTCGGCTCAATAAACCTGTAACTGCAGGTAAGATAATAATGTCTCCAGAAGAGAACTGTAAAACTTTGAAAATAATCAACAAAATACAGTCATATACAAAATTATTGGCACCCTTCATAAAAAAAATTAACAATTGTACGAAGAAAATTTTAGATAATCATTAAAATGTTCACCGAAACAACACAAGGAACTATTTACCATTAATTGTCATTTTGTGTTATGAAATTCTTTATGCGTTATTTGCTTTAGGCTGGAGCCCATCCCGGCCAACTCGGACAAATATAAAGTACACCCTGAACAGCTCACCAGAGAGTTGCAAGGATAACACACACACAACCACTCACATTCACACCTATTTATATTATTCAATTAGACTAATGTACAGTGTAACGTGTTTCTTTGGACTGTAAGACCCTAGTAACCAGAGAAAACCCATACAAGCACAAAAACAACATGCTTGACCCCAGGACTTTCTTGATTTCTGGTGGAAGTGCTAACCACTACACCATTTTTAAATGATTGGATTTTCAACATGTAGGTCGGTATTTTTCACACATCAAAGCAATAGATTAAATAAATGCAAACTTTTGTCATTCTTGCAAAAGATCTATTATTTTTCATCTTCTCAGCTCGCAATGCTGGTGAACTTCAGCCATGCTTCCCTGCGGTATAAATATGAGGTTGCACACATGCACAATTTCTTCCATATGAAAACAAAATTAAAAACACAGGTGGTTGTTGGGCTGAAAAAATCATGTAATGGATATAAATTACATAAGTACTTAATAATACCCTTTTGTACAATTAGGGCCAGAACAAAATGTTCTCAGATTTGAAACATTTGGAAATTTGCCAGGAACTGGATCCATGAGGACCCAATACCCCCACACAGTGAAAAAGATGATAAAAGAGGGGGAAAAAATCATACATTTATTTTATTGCACAATTGCCTTTATTCTTGTGGTTATAGAGAGTCAAAATCAAGTATAAAACACAAGATTTATAACAAGAAGTTGTAGTGCAAGAAACAAAAACATCTCTCCCGAAAGTGACTTGTATGTAGCACTTGTTGTTCATTAAGCGTTGTTAATCTGTGACTGGTATTGTGTACTGTGTGTTGTGTGTGTATGACTGGTATGTGTCAGAAATCTCTTACTGTACCTTCTGAAGGTATGACAACAATATACTGTATAAAACCCCTGCCATCAGCTGTGAAATATGGCCATGGATCATTGGTGCACTGGGGTTGTTTTGTGGCTGGTGGTTCAGGGGATCTGATGAAGACTTGTGGCATCATGAAAAGTTCCAGTATGCCACAGACCAAAACCTGGTTTTCTCTGCCAGAGAGAAAAGAAGCTAAACATACTCCTAAAAACACAATGTTCAACAATCCCTACTAATTTCCTGTGGATGGAGTAGGAGAGTGAAGTCCACATGCACGGAAGATAATACGGAAGAGGAAAGTAAGAGCGTACTCACTCTGGGCATGGTTAGGCATCCCTTCACCAATCGCTTTGTTGCTGGCCTGCGCTCATGTTGGGCTTCTTCATTTCGGAACCTAGCGTGCTTATGTAATCACAGTGCAATTTTTCGTACAGAAGAAAAGGAGACTCTTTCCACTGCGGCTTAGTTGATGTCGTAGTTTTCTCGCACGCTATACAAGTTTATCAATTATGTATCACATCTAATTTCATGAGGTAGCGGACTTTAAAAAAGAAATTTGCGGCTTACTTACTGATTATTATTCACGCTTGGCAATAAGGGTAGAAGCTGACCAGTTATTAATCCAAATATTTTCCACAGTATTAAAAAGTGCACATCATAGCATTTTAGTTTTGTGCTTCAGCATGGTTAATACTCATACCACACAAAAAAGCAAAACGAACCCCATCCAAGCGTACCTCTTCCAAGCAGTCCACGTACTCTGCACCTGAACGTGGAATGCAACAATACTCATCAAACAAACTGGAGTTTGAGGATCAAATGCACTTTAGCATAATGCGGATCTCCTAGCATGAATAAGCCCCAAGATGGTCTAAACAGAGAAATGGACCACGATGCCTTTAATGTGTCCCCAGGACTATTTTAATGATCTAAGTGCACAGTCTGAAGCGCATGGCACAAGTGCATTTAGGGCATGCATTAACATGTCTTAGTTTAACAGGGGAAAAATAGTTGCTGAGCCAGACATATGGCTCAGGAGGGTTGTACTTGGTTATTTAATTAATCATGGGTGTGTTTTGGGTGCAACATGCAAAAAATAGTCAGAATGTCCTATTCGTATTACTTAGCAGTACTTATTACCTATTATTTCTGTAATGATGGCAGATTTGCCAGGTATTAAAGCAAAAACACTCCTCTATAAAGGAAACAGATTATATAAAGCAACAGCATGATGCCAGATTATTAGCCAACTTAACTATTACTGTGATTGGTTACTTGTTACTGTTATTGGTTAGTGGTGTGTGTGTGTGTGTGTGTGTGTGTGTGTGTGTGTGTGTGTGTGTGTGTGTGCATGTGTGTCTGTGTAAATTAAAAATTTTAAAT
>JBCNYG010000025.1:32818734-32837486 GCA_039654305.1 Porochilus rendahli
CCTGCTGGTTTACAAAACCATTTAACGGTCCTTTTCCGAAATTTCTCCACTTTTGCCTCTTTAAATGCTTTAAAATATACACAAATATCCACTACACAAATATTACATCAAACTAAAAACAATTAAACATTAAGACTGACAACAATGGTGGGAGGGCACTAAAAAGCTCATCAGGTTTAGCTAGCATTCAAATGAGCAGCAAGTATAGCACTAAAACAGAATTTGCTAATAAAAGCAGCTTATCTACCATCCATGACTGGATCCAGCCATGCATATCAGTGAAAGTCATTTCCTAATTTGTTAGTGAAGTCTTTTATATGGCCTGAATTCTCAAGAACTGATTTACCAACACACACACACACACACACACACACATGATGTTTAGATGTTTTGCGCTGAAGCAGAGCGTTTGTGTGGGTTGATTTGAGTTCAGATAGCATAATGCTTAGCACTTCACTCTGTTTAAAACTAGGTTTCCAAATTAGGAATAAATCGATTTATTTGGCTTGAAACATACTGCAAGCTGTTAACGCCACATCCATCCAACAGCATATAATGTGAGTTTGTCCTGTACACTTCAGAGAGGAGGTAGTGAGGAGGACGGCAAGAAGAACAGAAGGAATTGTACGATGGTAGTGGCCACACTGGGAGCTGAAGATGTACAAACGGTTACTGAATGCAGAAGAATTCTTGTGTCAGCGCCAGCCATTGTTTACTGCTATCTATTTTTCAGACTCTTTGCCCTTGGGCCAGGGCCCATAAACAGCACTATCCCTGCGCCCTGGCGGCATCTCGCCTCGTAATTGTGAGTCCCTCTTGGACGTCCCAAAAGTGAAAGATGTGTCTGGTAAGTGAGAGAGGTCAAACATGAGCATGGAAATTTATTACATGCACTGCAACCAGATGGAGGCAGCCCATCCATCAAGCCAAGCTGTCACCCCGGTCACAAACATTTCCCATAAAGAGGCTCCCTCTCTCCCTCTCTCCTCAGCACTCTCTTTTACAGAAAGAGGGAGGTCCAGTAACTAGTGCGGGTGTGTTTACAGAAATGAAGCTGAAAAGCACAACGGCGACCTTGTTTAATCATCTCTGCAGTTTTCCGGATGCACTCTCATCACAGGCCTGGGCTATTTTTACACTTTACTTTTATCAATACTTCAGCGGCAGCTCGGGGAGATATTAAAGGCATAGCAGGGAGCAGGGAGCAGGGGAAGGGCTTTTTCTGACACTTGCTCCCTCGTTCATCAGAGCCTCACAGGCCCGTCAGTGACAATGAAAAGATTTCACAATGCTGCTCGGCAGAAACTCATTCTGCCCCTCATCCATCATGTTCAACACACTAGCCGTTCCACTGACCTAATCTGTAATGCCTGGCTGCTCGCTGGAGACTTCTTAAAGGCACCCTTCATTAACAGCACTAACCCAGGCTTGGTCCAGCAAGAGGCACGGGGACAGATCACTGTATCCAACTTCTGCTAGACCAAAGACCTCTGACACAGCCAAGAGATCAAGGACTACATACCAGTATTATGTGTACAGTACGCACACTGTAAGCAAATACACACCTATTGTCTATCCACCCAGGCAAAAAGAAAGGAAAACAGATCTATTTAACAGAATGCATTTCTATTATTGAAATTCAAAATTATTACTACACATACATGAAAAGGAAAAACTCTGGCAGGTAACAATGCATCATACAGACAAATGTAACAATCATACAATGTCTCTCAATATATATAATACCACATTGAATGAACATACCAGACTGTCACAGATGTGGATCATTTTGTTTGGGAAGGGTCAAATAATAATTTACACTTAATGTCCAGTATATTTTGTGGAAGAGCTGTGCACCCACTCATCCATGCAATTATCCAAACAGCCAATCATGTTAGAGTAATGCAAGGCATAAAATCATGAAGATACAACATAGAGAAAATTTGTATGGAGAACATCTCTAAAGTTCTAAAGTGACACAGTTAACTACTCTGTACAACCACAGTGAGCAGAGAAGGATCTCAAAACGTATAATACACATTGATATAAATAATTTGATCATTGATTTTTAAAAAATCACTTATAAAGTGAATGTGGTCCAAACTGCAAGGAACCATGTTTAAAGTTCAAAAGTAATCTAGGTTTTTGCAACTGGTTTTTTGACTGCAGGTTTGGGGACCAAAGGTTAAAGGCACCCATCGTGAAGGTTCTTCCTGCACTGGAGCCACTGAGTGTTAGTTAACACACAGGCAGACAGAGGCAGTGAGTGCTCCATGACCCAGGAGCTGCTATTATAGAGATATATTCCCCAAACCTCAACCCAGTGCTGGCTGCCAGATCCCCCCAATCTACCCTCCCTGTCTCCACATCTGCTCTGGCAGCCTAATGCAACCTGCCTCTATAGTCAGTCTCTATAGACTGGTCATGGGTCAAGACTTTCCATTAATCAGCCTGGTTAAGATCAATCATGCAAAGCTAGTTTAAGGTGTAAGGAAAACATTAGTTCATGCATTTTGCCTAATTAGTCCTGGTTGTATGCCGGATTTCTCCTATCTGTGTTATTCAGATCCTCAACAATAGCCACGTCTTCATGACATGAAAAGCTGCATAGGTGAGCACTCATATTATATCTTATTTCTTTATTATAAGTATAACGGCATGGTGCCACAAGATGTCCATCATCTTATCATCATTCCAGATTAGGAATGCCCCAAACGAACCAATGTTTTTTTTTATAAATCAGCCAGCGAATGTTACTTTTACATCTAAATTTGTGTGAATATGTTGCTGAATAGAAATACTCAACAGATAAAAGGTCATGCTTTGTGTCTGCCAATTAAAGCACTCCGCCCACTGAGTGCTGATTGAGCAGGTCTCTGGCATCATCCCAGCCATTCCACTGAGTATTGATCATTGCATCATACATCAAGTTCACACAAAGCATACTGAGGTTACAGAGGTTCAGCAAACAGCCAGTGGACAAGAGCAGCAGCAAAAGCAGCATTCTGTAAAGTTGTGATTGTGGAGCTTGGCCTGTACGCCCTTCTCCTCTCACATAGGCACAGTGGGCTTCACAAGGCCGCGAAAGCAGCCACAGGCTCAGCTTGCTTGGCTACAGATAGGCATTTGCAGTACAACTAGTTGCCAGCTTGCCAGAGGCTTCTTACCACCCACGCTGTACCTTGGCCTCTCAGTCACCAGAGCCAAACACTGACCATATATACTCAAGCATACACACTTACACATTCCAGCATACAGGCACACATCCCTTCATGGGCTCCTAGTCTCCACCAGAAACCACAAAGACTACGCTTCATCTTGATGATATTTTTACGAGTTGACAGTCTGTACACACACATACACACACACACACACACACACACACACACAGAGAGTTTAACCTGCAGCATTTTCATACAAACACTCCCGACGCCTGGTAGGAAAATTATCTTTTAATAACCACCTTTATGGAACAAGGATAATTGTCAGTCTCTCCAACCTGACCAACATGTGCTATATGCTTGACTTGGCATAAATGAATGCATGTCCAGATTTCTCACCAATTTCAATGTGGAATGCTTTTATATAGAGCAATATCAGGCACAAAGAGAGTCCTTCAGTGATTTTTGACAAGTTAACAGCTCCTTCTGACACACAAAATGGCTGCAGTGACAACTTAACTGCCCTGCCAATCAATATTTCCTATTACTCTCATTGTCACTCACAAAACAAGAAAATGATGCAGGGTCAAATGAGGGGGTGGGGGGTGGGGGGGGTTGTTACGTGTCAAAGAGAGAAGATGACTCATTGCTTTGTTTGTAAATGATTAATTTCGGCTTTAGTAATATCCTCAGCAAACATGGTCAGGTACTGTCAAAAGGTGTTTAGCTCTTTCTTCATCCAGAAATGGCCAGCTAGATGAGAAATAGTTGTTAGAAATGATGTGTGGCCTGTGAAGGCCTGAGGGACAGAAAATTAAACAGATGCTTTACCTGTCAATTACTGTCCTTGAGCCCAATCGTGTCACAGCTTACTTCTGCCTCCTGTTTAACTCTTTATGTGATAAGGTGCTGACAGTCTGATTGACAGCAGTCCTGATGCAAGCACACGAACGCATCTTAAGCTCAGATGAGGTAGCCAGGACAGACATGCGACGGCGAGGAACATCAGGCTTGAAGAAGTAGAAGAGGGTCGGTCATTTAGAACGAGGTTTAGCCTTATTACGGCAGATCTGTACTAAATAGGCTAGATTGTCTTTCGGTGAAGTCATTTAGAACTGAATCTCCAGTGCGACTACTTCATCCAGCCCGAAAGCAAAGTTCGCCAGGCTATATTAGACAAAAGGGGATTTTAGATGCGTATTGGGGAGGGGGGGGGGATGGAGACTGAGGCACGGCTGTATTTTCTATTACTCACCCAGTTTCAAAACCCCTTTAGATTCCACACAGTTCTGTTAACCATCAGCAATTATCTCCCTGTCAAAGTTAAAAGTAACAAATTTCCCCATATCCAGTCAGGCAGCAGCTTCGGCCGGACACAAGCATCATCTGACACAAACTAAATCACTGTGCCAGGCATTTCTTCTGACAGACAAATGCACTACCTTGGAAAACCTGGGCCTATCACTCTCAGTGGCAGTGGGAAGAAATGGATGAGCCTCTCCCTGTTGACCTTACTTTTCTTTCTTCCTGTCTGCCCTTCCTCCTTTCGCCCCCAAAAGAGATTAAATGCACCTGGTTCTGTAAGCACTGAGGTATTCCAAAATATGAGTATTATTAATGGCCTTTAAAGCATGCTGTTTAATCTTCTGCCAAAAGGCAGCCATCATCTTTCCTCACCTTCGCCTTTCCCTGCCAGACGCACACAGGAAACAGGAAACACACTGTAGCCATTACCCAACTAGCATACAATATGTATTGTGTACTTTATAGTCTGAGAAGCAACTAACATTGAAAAACCTCAGTAGGAAGAGAGGTAATAATATATTTTTAAAGAATCTGTAGGGTTAACATGCATATATCTAAAAGGTCTGATGATGATTCCATTAGACAGACAGGTGGGGAGGAGCGGACCAGGCGACGGCAATGAAAACAGACATGACCTTTTCCATTTGTCAAACACACTTGGGCTACATTTCCACTGCACGTCACTGCAACTTTCCAAATTACTCTTCAAACCATTCCTCTCATAAAATCTGCACAAAAACGTCAACAGATGAGAGCAAATGCTACAGTTACACCTAATGAAAAGCTACATCCACTCACATTAACATATTCATCATGCAACAGGACGCCGGCTGTCACTAATGTCCAACACCAGTGGGGACTTTGGAGGTGGGGAGCGCTTCCTGCCACCAGCTTGTCAGACCAGTTAGGAAATCTGCAGCGATAAGCTGTCTGACTTCATCACGCACATGCAGACACAAGTATGGTTTAAGGACTGAAAGGCAGATTCAAAGCACAAGATTAATACACTTAGGGCCATATTCAGAGTTTGTCCTGATATGGTGCCGGAATCAGAGTACAGTTGATACAGTAAGGAGTTAATACTAGAATTTCCCTTTTCATCATTCAGACTTCAGATGAAACTACAAACTTTATAGTTATTTGCAAGTTGCACACAAAGTGGAGATTACCAAAAACACAGGCATGACTCAATTGCAAACACTTGTCGACCTGCCTATTTTTCTTGTTGAATATCAGCTCAGATAATATTACATTTAGCACCACAGTGTTATAAGTTACTATTAATTAATTCAATCCACATATCATTCCTTTTAATTTTACTAAAATGTGTGTGTGTGTGTGTGTGTGTTTCCCTTTGTTTCATCTGAAGCAGAAACACTGCTTATCTCTAGGAGAGGAATATTATGAACAACTCTAACTTGTAGGAAGCTGTAAAGGTAGCATATAAATGTATAATCAGCTTCTCCTTCAAAACATATGCACAACTTTATTACAGGAAACTAAGCAAATCATTCAAAAGTCATTCATACATTATGTCTAGCGCTTATGCCCCGGTCACACAGCAGGTATATGAGTATAAGTTCACGAAAAAAAAATTCCTAGCAGTGTAGTATGGAACTCACCAGCAAAGGAAAATACAGTCATAGACCTTGCTGTTTGGTCCATTTCCTAGTTCTGCTGCTCAAAGCCCTACACTCGTCCTATGGCTGTGTAACAGTGTATAAGTTCATATGCTTTTTGGATAATCTGATGCATACAGAATCATACAGTTTTCTTACAGTAGCCCTCTGATTGCCCCACAGTAAAGTGACAGGAACTCCATATTTACCCTCATGTATCATACAGCATTTTTCTGACACTATTAGGTTGAGCGTATGCACGTCATGTAACATATGTATGGTGGTTGTACATCATATCACTTTTTGGCCTATTTTCATATGACAGACGTACAACACATATTTTATATGTGAATACAACTACACAATTTTAAATCCACGTCTACGGGACTTCTGAGCTGGCCCCGATCCCAACGCATTTTTGGCTAGAGGTGGAACAAACCTTGAAGAGGTCACCAGTCTATCACAGGGCTACCACAGAAAGAAACAACCATTCACACTTACATTCAGAATTTAGAGTAGCTAGTCGACCCAATCTGCATGTCAGTTCCAGGAGTGAACTCAAAGATATGGGGATAACACACAAGCTGCACTCAGAAAAACCCCACTCACCTGGCAGGTTCAAGTCCAGAACGTTCCTGCTGTTAAGCCACAGTGCTAACTACTGCACCACCATGCTCCCACAGTGGGAAGATTTAATTAGTTTAATGTGTATGTGACCCTTCACCAAAAAATAAGTCTGAAGGCACTAAATTGACTTTGTGGGTTATGTACATATGTGATTAGAGGGCATTCTGACAAAAGATATGACAATTTATGTCTAGTTTTTCTATTTTATTCAGGAGACTTTCAGAAATTTTTATTTACTCAAAGAGTGAGTTTGGGGAGTTAATAATTTTTGTGGTGATGGGGCACATACAAATATGACTTAAACCACTAAATAAAAAAATAGTCTACATCCTATATACATTACTAGTTCATGGTCTTGACTTAGTTACGCATGGTTTAGTGTCTGATTAAAGTACAAAATAAGTGTTTAAAAATAGTCAGTTGAAAAGCAATAAGGGAAGAAGCCAGATTGTTGGACTTAAAGTTGGGGTTGGTCATTTGAAAAACTAGCAATAATTGAAAGTAGCATCTCTTCAGGACTATAGATAGGATAAACCCTCCCCTGCCTGCGGAAGTCCTGCCAAATTCACACCCCCTCCACATGTCTCAGTTTCGCTCTGACTGCCAGTTTATGCAGCGTAGGGTCAAGCACAAGCAGGGAGACACATTTGATTGGATATTTCCCAGCAGACCGAGAGGCAGTGATTGGTCATCATTTTTACAGGATTACAGGAGTCACAGATGACAGATTTTTTTCTGACCTTTTTCAAATTTTATAAGTTATGGATTGCTGTTAGGGTGTAAAGCCATTTTTACCAATATAACAGTTTAAGTACAAAGCTAGATTTACCAACCCCAGCTTTAAGCCACTGACTACAAATACCTTAGTTTTAGATAAATGTCCATGACATCATCAGTATCAATGAGTGATTCAGGCATTCAAAGGTAAGGTTATGGAAAATGACAGAAGTTATTCCCATCTAATTGTCACTCTTCTAGAGATGAACGTAAAACTCATTCCAGACAGGTCTAGTCTGTCAAAGCACCCACCACTGACCTAGAAAACGATGTCGTGAGTGAGAAGTGAGAGGCTCTGCTGTTTAAAGCCAAACAGCAGGAGGACTCACCGGATGTGCTGATGGCTGGCACCCCACACCATGCATTAGTTTGACTAAAGTAATTGGAGCTACACAACCAGCAACAGCTCTCCTACAACCTGGGGCTGGATCAATATTTGTTGGGATTGCACCTTGTTCCAACAACAGCAGATTTACAGCGGCCGCTTGGATTTACACATTGTCTTCCAGCGCAACTCATCAGTGCAACCCAATTACTAACCCCAGACAGACAGCATTAACATGGGCCCCATTGCAGCTTTATTGCCCTTCATTCCCCCTCCCGCCTCATTCTGGCCTGTTCCGCTTCTGCCACCATAACTGATACTACACTTAAAATGTTCCCGCTGAAATAAATTCTCGGTCTTTCATTACTCCTACCTTGATTTACTTCATATCATCTCACTGCTATAGACAAAGATAACATGTTGTAAATTACCGCCATCTAGTCTGCTTGTTTCAGCGCACAGTGGGGGGAAGGAAAGGGGGGACCTGAGGACAGAGGGAAAATGGACATGGGCTTCCTTTCCCGGTCTTGCATATTGTTTTTCTTCCTCCTTCGCCATATCTGCCTGCCTTCCCCCTTCAATTTCATTACTCCTGAGAGAGGGTTAGACTACTTTATCATCAGGCTGCTGACTTCATCTCAGGCGCAAGAGGTGAATATTCAAGAAGAGGATCCAAAATACCCAGTGTGATCTGCATGTCAATCATAACTTAAATCACTTAAACAACATTAAACAGCCTTTCATTATCACTGGTGCTTGAAAGGGCCAATAACACTACACATAATCATCTCTAGCTGGTATGATAAGTGCCACGACTCGAGAGTGAGCTAGGCAATGACAGCGTAACATGTGAGTTTTGATTTGTTTTGATCACTAAGTGCCATTTTGTGGCCTGGGGCAGTTGTCACTGCGCTGAGATTAATACAGGGTCGTGCGCTGTCAGCACCATGTGACTTTAGAAGTGAGATGCTAGTGGCTTCTCATCACCGCACACAGACACTCACAGCCTAGCGCCACATTTCATACCCACAACCCCTAAAGTGTGTCTATCACCCTGAATAATGAAACACTGACGCATCAGCCTTGAGAATGTACCATGAACTGTCATCTGACCCGATCCACACGTTCGGTTATATTGCGCACATATTATGTAGTGACGTTTGTTCATCTTTAACATTATTTAGCCTCGTTCAGAGAACGGAAGCTTCTGTGCCATGCTGCATTAGCCTGAGTAAACAGTCGCTCAAAGCAGCCGTTCAGTGGGCTGTCTTTTCCCCCCTTTACATGCTGTGCAATTTCCTCCACCTTCCTTTCTATTTCAGTGGCTGATAACTAAGAACATTAGTTTTATGCCACTTGCCAGGCTCAAATGAAAAGAGAGCTAAGTTTAATGACACTGCAATTAATCGCCCCAACAGACAGACAGCTAAAAGACAAGATATTGACTTCATTAGGGATAATGTATTATGTCATTAAGTCAGCAGGGTCACCTTGTGTATCACAGACGCCGAGCTAATATATTGGCATTTTCCTCAAATAAGATGAATTCTGATATGAGTGATAAGGCTGATTAGAAAATGCCTCATCCGGTGAGGCGATGCTTTCACTGCAGCTGCTGCTGCTTCTACTACAACTACTGCAGTCCTCCAGCAAGAACACTCAGCCCATTACCGATCACAGCTTATCACACGGCCGCATTGATTTGCACAGGCAATTTAATCATTATTGTTTCACTCCAGTCTACAAAGAGAAATATTTCTCCTGCAATGAACGCCGAATGCAAAAAAAAAAAAAAGAAAAGAAAAAAGTTGATCCAATAGGCAAATTCTCTGCTGCTTTGTAATATGTCTGATTACTGTGTGCATTTTTTTTTTTGTTAAATGTAACAATAAAAAAAAAAAAAAAAAATGTGTTAACTAACATTCGGTCGTCATGATCCTCCATAAAAATGAATGGTTCTTTAACCTTTTATAGGACTAACACAATTAGACTAGATATTCTCCAGTATATAGTTATCCATCTTCCTTTCTCTCTGTTACTAAGATGTCCAGAGCAAAGGGACATACAGTGCCCTATCCCTGTGACCTTGGGTTTCCTTTTCTGGGCTGGAGATATTGACATTTCCCCCTCCATCCTGTGGCCCTTCCTCTCATTTGTCATGATTATTGCTGAATTCTCAGCTGTCATTTGTGGCTGTAGATCAATGCCTGTCCACTCCCCCTGTGCCGTATTGGCAGAGCAAACAGCTTTCCTCCTATAAATGAGTCTCTCTCTCTCTCTCTCTCTCTCTCTCTCTCTCTCTCTCTCTCTCTCCTGCTTTCTCTCCCTCTCTCTGTCTGTCTCCTTCATTCCATTGTTCAGCCACTTCATTCATCACAGCATCTATCTGAAGTGGACTCACTTTCCTTTCTCTCCCTGTACTTTGAGCTCTGTGTGTCTCTTTTAATAATTGAAAAGAGAAAGCTTGATCCACATGCATTTTTTCATGGTAATCATGCTATTATAACCCAGTATAGACACACTAGCAAGGTCTAGCTAGTCACAAGCTGGTGTGTGTGTGTGAAAAGGTAAAATGTTGCTTGGCATCAGACTGATTCACTTCGCTTCCACATAAATCCCCTTGTTGGTGCACTTCAAAGTCACAAGCTACAGTACGAAGACGACAGCTTAAAGACATCCTCATAATATTCTCATTAAGGATACGGTCTTAGTTTCCATAGCAATTGCTTTTTAAGTATGCTCTACTGGCAATGACACAATAAAAAGTTCATGAGTGTACATATCATTATATTATCATCTGTAATGATAAGTTCTCTGAATAACTGATTTCCTAATGTGAATGCTTAGTGGCCCTTTAAATCTCCCAGTTTATATTTGTGGAAAATTAGACTATAATTTAACTTTCAAAGAAACTACAGAGGACTTTAATTATCTTTCAATAGAGAATAAATTATGGTAGGCCTAATTGCTTATGAATGTGAGGACACAGATCATGGATTTTGATCTATCCCGCATCAGACGTGCAAAGAAAATGAGAAGATCTGTTTTCATTGAGCTTCTAAAGAGAGGAAAAAACCTCTAATGTTCATTCTCTTTCCTTTCTGAGAATGTCATTTAAAGTGGTGGCTCAGAGGGCAGTAGTATTTCCTGTCTGCAGTCTGTCGTGCTAACACACAAGACACAACATCTATTATAGAGCAAGGGTATGTTTTGACAGTCACTATTAATTTAAGCTGTACTGAATCTACCCATGATTCTGTAACACTAATACAGCCCCAGGCTTTGATACGCTGCATAATAACTACATACACATGCTGCATAAACACCAGGAGTATGAGCTAGCAAAAAAAAAGAAAAGTTAACAGGTTGAAATGTCTCTTTTAATAGGCGTTTTGGCTTGCTGGCTCCAAATGACTGCAGTGCTAAACATCTCACAGCAGCCATATATATGTACAACCTAATAAAGCAAACCAAAAAATCTCCTAAAACGATACTGCAAAAAGATGTGCTATATCTTGAATGGGGCAAATAAATAACATATATAATAAATAGTATATAAAGTAATATATAAAATAAGCTCTATATTAACTTATAAGCAGATTTTCTTCCTATTTCTAGAAATGCCACAATAAAAAATTGAAGCTCAGTACAATGAAGGAATTTAATAAAAGTGAATTAAAACATTAAAATAACAAATTGAACATAAGCAAAAAAGAGAGAGTAAAAAAAAGGCAGATCATGCTTTGAACAAGCAAGTTAAAATGAGGTGCATAATCGGTGACAATGTTAAACAGATGCTCGTTGTGTTCATTTGTGTCATGTGACAAGGGCCGATGGGAATTGTAGTTTGAACATCTGAACATCCGAAGAAACTTTTAAGCTCAAAATTAGTAAAATTAAAAAATAATTTTTTTATGTCCAATCGCTAAGATGCCATTCTTTTTAGGATCATGCATTGATGTGCATACCAGATGAGTCCCACTGGAACATAAGCTGATATATTTTCCTCCCATTATACAAAAACACAGGCCAGTGATGAGCAGGGGAACAGATGTAAGAATGAAGATGAAGAGGAAAGCTATGTATACTGTATAAATCCGCTGTTCAGTTTCACTGAGCCTTTGCACACTGTAGCTTCAGATCGCTGTTCTTGGCTGAGAGGTGTGGAACCCACTGTGGTCTTCTGATATAGGTTCCCTCTGGAATAAGGTCTGGTAGGTTGTGCATCCTAAGATTTTTTTCCGCTCACCACAGTTGTAAAGAGTGATGATTTGTGCTACAGTAGCCTTCCTATTAGCATAAGGCAGCCAGCAAATTCTCCAGCAACTTCAGCAGCAAACGGGTTTCCAAGCACAGAACGCTCACTCACTGGATGTCTTTTTTGTTTGTTTTTTTTGGGTAGATTCCAGAGATATGCACATATATGAAAATCCTATGAGAAATATTTGAAATACCTTCTTCCTTCCTACAAGAAATACCTTCTGAAATATTTGCATCTGCATCCTGCACCACTAATCCAGTCTTTGAGATCACATTCATTCATAATTCTGATGTCTGAAGTGAATTTTAGCTCATGTTAGCATGATGTTATACCTAAAACCTTTGCACTGCATTGATAATCCCAGCTGCTGTTATATAATCGGGTGATTGGGTAACTACATAAATGCTCAGGTGTACAAACACTCCTATAAAATGAATGGGGGGTGTTTATATTATGTAGGCAGTGAATGGAATGAAGAGTCTTTTCCATGGCAGTGGATAAGCTGAATCGAACGGACTGGTCCCCACTGTGTCTTACACGCTCGCCTTTATTCTTGAAACACTTGCTCCCATGTGCCACTATTTTGCTTCTTGACACTCGTACAAACTCCATGCAGTGGTGTTTCCTGTTTTTTCCCATCTCAACCTTTTCCCGCCGTTTTTCCTCGCCGTGTTTCGGCTTGGCTGAGCAGCGCTGACAGGCGGATTCCTTTGCTTTTCGCCGTATTAAAGCCACTTTCCCGCCCTGACAGCCTGTTCTATTCTGCCACCTTATAGCTTGGGCTTCACACTTCTCTGGGCAGCCACTGCTTCTTGACAGACCACTGTCACTTCCCATCATCCTCTCTGTATATCCTGCACTCACTCCCCCCACCAACTCCGCAGCACGCAGCCCCACTTTCCAGCCAGTGCAATTATTTTTTTTTTGACAAGCCATCCATCAGCCTTAACTTTAAAAGCACTTTCTGCTGATATCCATTGTTAAAGCCCCTAGCCTTTTTTTTTTCCTCCCTGGAGCGCCTGCATGAGAAAATATGATATCAGACACACAACCTACTAAACCATGTAAATTCACTTTGTTCTCAGCTATGTTTCCAATTTCACGTCCAATTTTTCGGTACATTATGCGTAGTTGTTGTGCCTAATATGATGTTGTCAAATCCCATTAAAGTTCAGTGCCTTGCGTGGCTTTAAAAACAGGTTACAATTTGTATTCCATAAAGTGGGAGAGGAGTGCAGTCAAAAGTCAAGCCGAATCCGATTAAAATTATCTGTTCAATTGTGACGTCCAAGGACGAAGTAATTTGGAAGCATTAGCAGAGACACACATGAATATGTCACTGTAGCAAATAATGGCGACCAAGGCGAAGGCACCACAGCTCTGCGAGTCAATAAAGCTCTCCAGCTGGTGACACAAATGTGATGATAATCTACAGAAATTAATATGGAACTTTCTTGCTTGAGAGGAAATTCTGCTGTGCTGTTGAGTCATTTGGTGCACTTCCACTTGGCCTAAATTTGTATCTAGCGGTGAAAAAGCTGTCCACGTCAGTCCACTAGGCTCCAATCACTTCTGTCTGGTGTGCTCAGCCATCATGAATTGCATGTGCATAATGAAGTGTTTGCTTTATGCCGCCCAAATGACACAGACTCTCATTTATCCAACAAGCAGTGTGATCATCTGAGCAATATGCAGCCATGCTGTAAGGATCTGTCAGGTAAAGCTGCTCATTTACAATTCATGCCTTCACACTAACTGCACGTGATATATGTGCTCTAATTCATCCTAGACACATGAATTGTCCTGAATTAGTACACTGGGTAAATGCCTTTTTTGTCTGTTTATTCTGTTGTTTATGTGTTTGTTTTATTTTTGTTTATGTGTTTGTTTAGATTAGGGGTTTTATTTTTTTTTGC
Source organism: Porochilus rendahli (assembly GCA_039654305.1). Taxonomy (NCBI): domain Eukaryota; kingdom Metazoa; phylum Chordata; class Actinopteri; order Siluriformes; family Plotosidae; genus Porochilus; species Porochilus rendahli. The sequence goes on from JBCNYG010000025.1 coordinate 32,832,726, forward strand.
ATTTTGTCTTTGCTTGGTTTGGTTTATTTGAAACTGCCCTCTTTCTTGTCTTACCAAAAGCTATAGTACAATCCATCCTTCACTAAATGATTGTCTCTCCTGTACACAATAACCCACAATCTTAATACAAAGTTAATCCTAATTCACCTAAAAATGTTATTTATAGCTTGTATACACCCACTCATCTTTGGCGTGCTAACTATGTACATTTAAGTAGTACCGGGAACACACAGGCCTGTTTTTAACGTGGCACAGACGGACTATTTTGCTTTCAAATCCCTACATGCAAAACACGTTAACCAAATTGTATTCAAGTTGGCAACCAAACCGACCTTGTAAACACACCTCTTTGCTAAAACATCACACTTCTCAAAACAAAACAAAAGCATCCAAGCTTCAGCATTACCATTATTAATGAATTACAGCACAGTGCTCTGCTATAGCTTTAATATAGCAATGCAAGTTAATCTTATTTACACAAAGGCGTGTTTACAGTTAAAGTTTGTACGGAGCTGCGACGAAGCAGAGAGGCAGAAGTGAGCTTTACTGCATCGCCATACATCTGTATTAGTGAAATTAGTAAACTTTGTGCCAAATATATTCTCAAGCCACCCTTTAAGGAAAAAAAAGAAGGAAACACAATTAACGAGCTGATATCACCATGAATCTAGCAGAGTTAATGAATATCAAATTACACAGAGAGCTTGATAAATCACCATTAGCCGGGATTTTAATTGATCTAACAATTAAACATGACAAATGCTATATACACTGAATCTTTACTTTATTCATTCAAATAGGGAACTATTTATCTTGGTATTGTGCCTTCATAGCTAATTTCACCGAGTGTGTGGAGCTAATTAACAAGGACAGACAGGCATTACAGGCAGAGGATAATTTCTGTTGTTTACAGCAGGGTGCCTTCTGTTTCAAATGATTCCTCAGGCTCTCTGGCTGCTTCCTAATAACTCCCCACTTCACCTTTTTCAACAAACGCAACCGTTTAGCACTGCAATTCTTCACACAGGTATATTATCCCTTTAAATACTGGTAATATTTAGAAAAGATGCTATAGTGCGTGTACATAGTTCCTAAGTGAATGTTCATGAAGGCTAATAAATTACTACTAAGAGGATAATCGAGTACCTCAGATTCACTGGGACACATACTGGAGTACATAGAAGCACACGCCTGCTGAACAATTCAGCTTACGTAGTCGAACCAGTTACCAAGTGGCAATATGCAGCTGGTCAGACTGGTAGACCTTTTCAACAAGAACGTGTTTCCAGATTTCTTCTCACTTGAATAATGAATAAATTGACTTGCCTTATTATTCTGTTATTCTCTTAGCATTAGCTGTAGTGATTTAGAAGCTATTTTCTATCTGGTAAAGATGGTATTTACTAGTTTGTGTTTTGGTACTGGGTGGTGAGTCATACCAAGCTGGTTTTGTTTGTTTTATTGAGATTTTAAATTTGAATTTGTTGGACACCCTTACTGTATAATGAGCAATGTGCAAAAAAACAGCGAATAAAAGTTTTTTTAATTGGTGCTTTATATAGGAAGTGATCATTTTTAAGATCTGTAATAGAAGTATTATAAATAAATGTACTAAAATATCCGTAGACTGTCTTACCATTGTGTGTGTGGCCATTACCACACAGAAGATGTAAGGAAAAATTCAAAGTTCTGTATACATACTTTGCTCTTTATTCATCTGCATATTTATTTATTATTTTTTCTATACTGACTGTGCTCCACTGTAATACTTTCACATGCACACGCGCACACATATAACTTCATAAAACAATACATAGGCTTACATTCAGCAGTTCCTGGAGACACTCTAACCCTAAACATAACCACTACTGCCCCAGCCTAACCCTTACCCTAACCTTAACCCTAATCCTCACCTTACTCTAAGCTTAAAACAGGTCTTTACCCTAAAATGTAATTATTCACATTATAAGGACTTGCATTTTGTCCCATTAAGGAAGACAAGTCACCATAATGTAATCATAAACAAATGTAGGTGTACTTGGATCTCACACCCACACACACAAACACACAAACACACACAGTCTGGTTTAACTTCAGAATACATAGAGTTATATTAATTTCCTGGAGACTTACCCTTAACCTTAAAGCATATATTCATCCTAAAATGCAAGTATTTACATTATGGGGACTTGCATTTTGCATTTTGAAAAAAAAAAACTGTGTAAACAAATCCAGACAAAGTGATGATTAGCGGGATCTCTCTCTCTGTCTCTCTCTCTCTCTCTCTCACTCTCTCTCACACACACACACACACACACACACACACACACACACCACACACACACACCTTGTACAGGAGTGTTTACTCAGGTTTACTGATTGCTGACGTCTTGGATCATGCCGTGGAGACACCTGCCTGTCTGTGGGCCTCTGACAGCTCAAGCAGCAGCAAAGCATCAGCATATGGTTATCAATGATCCAGATGGCTTCTCCATGTCTGGAGACTGATAACTTTTCTCCTCTATTATCAAACAGTAGTAATTAGCCACAATCAAGTAGGTGTTAATTAGGCATAATGAAAAACCATTTCTACACGGCTTGGGTCTACTATTAGCCACTTATGGAAGATAATAATAAGTGCTGAGGTTTGTGAGTAATCTCTGTGCCGTGGAAAGCCTGGGGAACAGGGTGTGGGTATTAGTTCAGCTTATGATGGCTGCGTTTTGTCTGTGAGTTTGGCAGATTTAAGCCTGAAAAAGTCCTGATTTGCCAGGTTGTCACAGCTGCTGGGGAGGAACAAAGAGGAGCCAGACTCTTGATGACAACATTTCAGGGGGGTTTGTCATCCCCTCTGAAAGGACGACCATTAATCAGTGTGACCCCTGCCTACCACCACGCCAGCACAGCACCTGCAGGCCGGCCATGTTTCAGGGGAAATTAAAGCTGTAAATTCACTTACTTCATGTGCATAAAGCACACACACAGGCACTGAAGATCCTCCTCAACAACATTAATAAACTCTAAAGACAGTTTTGGGAGGAGGATGCTTCCTAAATATCCATGCATGTGTTTATATAGAATGATAAGAAAAAAATGATTTGGCAATGAAGGGTTCTTGTTTTTTTTTTAATGACAGCTGCTACAAAAGATCAAAATCTTTCAAACAAGATGAAGAATTGCACTACACATGACATGACAGGCAAGAAATAAATAATTATGTTGTCATTCACATAAATTAATGTGATTACACATTCCCATCAGCTCATAACATAACTTTCAACACTTACCTATTTATGGAGATTCATCAACAGCACCAGCAGTAAGCATAAACATAAAAAGAGAGTGGAAAAAAAGAGAACGCAATGTCAATCATTTGGAAGCATCATTTAGATCCACTGATTAAAATGTCTCCCCACCTGTCACATATTTCTTTAAATAAAGGATGTAATGAATAGGTTGACAGTAAGATAATGCTGGCATGGACTGAAAGCATGCACACGCTGACACATTTCAAAGCATGAACTATCTATAAAGTAACTGTGATGACATGATCACTGATGAGGTTACTGAACTCCGCTATCTGCTATGCTGCATCTACAGCCTTTATTAAATACATTTTTAAAGGTATTTTATGATATTTTTCCGGGTAGCCATGCAGCCAGCATGTAGCGCTGTTAAGCAATTACCGTATGAGGGTTAGTATGTATTACAAAGTAGTACTGCAAAGAAGATTTTCCAGATTGAAGGGAATCATACCTTCCATGACCAATTAATACTCCTTATCCTGCAAAAAGCTGAATTCTATAATAGTTTTTTATTCATTCAACTTACTATGTTGCTAGCTAGCTAGTTAGCAACACTTTTCCCAATTTATTCTATACATGAACCTCTTTTTAGGCAGCATGGTGGTGTTTTGATTTGCATTTATATCTCTCAGCAAGAAGGTCACGAGTTTATGTCCTAGGCATGGCCATTTCTGTGTGGAGTTTGTATGTTCTCCCCGAGTCTGTGTGGGTTTCCTCTGGGTTCTCCAGTTTCTTCCCATAATCCAAAGACATGCACATTAGGCTAACTGACTGGTTTAAATTGACCCTAGATGTGAGTGACACTGGTTGTGTGTGTGCTGCCCTGCAATGGTCTGGTGAGCAGTTCAGGGCGTGCTCTGCCTTGGCCCATTGACGGCTGAGATAGGCACCAGGTTCCATGTGACTCTTGTAGGATTAAGAGGTTCAGCAAATGAGTAAGTGATTATGAACTAATTATGTATTTTCAAAAATAAGCCTTTTTTTCACCACCATGACTATCATTTTTATTTATTTATTTTTGCAAGGAACAGGAAACAGACAGACATTTTTTTCTCAGGAAAGACAGGGAGAGGAGGACTATGGATATCAATGACAAATTATTGCACCATTCTCATTGGAGAAGTTGAATGATTATTTCATGATTGGTACACACCAATGTTCCTTCTTACAGATGTCATAAATGGTAGATGTGCTACAACCCACCTTGGTAGGTTCCTCCTATCTGAAGCATTGCCGCCCTGAGCTGTACACTCTATGTAATTTTCATAATATTTATGCTGTTGTAGTCCTGTAGTCTAACTCTATCTTAGAAATAACTAGGATGACAGGTCAGGCAGAGCCATTTTGCCACAGGGTGTAGCCCATCTAACGTATATGATATCTTTGAGGAGAAACATTGGCGTGCGCCAATCGTGGAAAAATCATTCAACAATGATGCAATAATTTGGCTAATAGA
>JBCNYG010000025.1:32846780-32862797 GCA_039654305.1 Porochilus rendahli
TGTGTGTGTGTGTGCGTGTGTGTGTGCGTGTGTGTGTGTGTGTGTGTGTGTGTGTGTGAGTGTGAGTGTGTGTGTGTGCTTTATTTTTAAACTATTTTATGTTCTTATTAGTGGCATAGTGGTTAGCACTCTTGCTTCACAGTAAGAATGTTCTGGGTTTCTGTTCAGGGTGTGCACTGTGAAAGCTGGGGTTGGGTCCAGCTTCCGAGCAACCCTAAACAGGATAAGCCATATGGATAATGAATGAATGAATGTTCCTGTTAGGATAATTAGGAACAGACGAGTTTCCTTTGTTCTGATAAGGAAAAAACACCTGGACAATGTTTATAAGATATACTAATTATTTAGTGTAAGACTCATGCCAGAGGACAGACTTACAAAATCTATTTCTTGCACTAATAAAACACTACAGCCAATGGTAATTTCATTAGCTGATGCAAGAAACACAATTGCAGAGCGAAACATAAAGTTGGAGATGTTTATTAATTTGCATTTGGTACAGTGTGATGAAAATGTTTCAGGACTGAAAACCACATTACTGCAATTTTGCTCAGCCAATGTACCAACAAAGTTCAGACGCGCATTCACAGCAAATCAGTTTTCAGGCAACCCACAGGCTACAAGTGCAAGACTGTTATATGAAGCATTTATAATTCATGCGTATTTGACTTAGTGATATGTACAAACCTCATAAGAATTTTAATGTGGCTGAATCAATAAGAAAAACTGAGAAGGTTGTTTTCCCCTTTGCAGAAATTATTTCTGAACCTGAAAGAAAAAACTTTAAGTCTGGTGCCGAAGAGCTTGCAGGGAAAGTGTGTTGAGGGGGTCTTTTCATCTTTTTATTTCCATGCCTTATTGATTTTGGTTCTTGGATCTTACCGAGGCTATTAACCAGCCCTAGTAGTGGCAGCTCCATTTTGTCGAATACATTCAACAAGGGAAAGCATTTCCATTGATCAACATCTTTGCAAAGCATATAGATAAAGATTGATTATAGACTTCCACAAATTCCAATAACAATTAGAGCTTAAAGAAAAACTGTTACAGAATAAGAACACAATTACAAATGCTTTTAATATTCCAACTGCAGTTTCATGCCATGTAAAATATGAAGATAAAATGCATAATCCAAATTATACAATCAGTGCATTAAGTATAACATATTAATCTTTTGAAAAAAGAGAAAGAGAGAGGCATATATGCATGGGCTATACAAGACTAAGCTGTAACCTTCCATCATTGTTTCTCTTTAAGAAAAGAAATGAAAATAAATGGATGCTAAACCCTAGCACAAAGATCTATATCTTGTTCACCAATATTGTGGTATAAGCAATGGAAAGAACTGCACATGCTTATTTGTGCCGCTGTTAGAAAATTGCTCTTATTTTCATTATGTGTATATTATAAATTACATGGAAATGGTGCAATCTTATTGGTCCCCTCTCTTGGGATTAAAAATCATTATTCTGAGTGGAAAAATATACTACAAAAATACACTACCAAAAAAATATATATATATATATATTTTTTTTTTTCAAAATGTTCTCTCTACATTTTACATGCAATGACCTACAATTTGACAGAAAAGCCAGCTACCCTTAACATGTTAAGCTGATGCTAACCTTAAACAATTGGGTTAGAAGGGAGCCTCAGCCAGCTGCCACACTCATATACTGATTGCCCCATCACTGGCAACAAGAAACCAAGAACACCTCCAGCTTGTTACCTGGAGTTGTCGATAAATGATGATTCCAAATGCTATTGCTTTTCATGTAAAAAGTCTAGCATTAACAGAAGTGCTGGCCGGTTATGATTAGATTTTAGCCTAGTGACCTGCTGAGGGACTGCATAAAGACGGAGCTCCCAAAAGATTTCTCTATTGACTCCACTGCTGGTGTTATAAGAGTTGCACGGCTCCTTTAAGGAGGAAGACATGAAGACATGGCTGCATCACAATATTCCTGATGACAACACATCCATCGCGGGCTTTCGCACTGCAAGGGGTGATTGGAAAGGAGGGGGACTTGCTGTTCTCATTAATAAGCGGTAGTGTAACCCCACCCACATAACCATCAAAGAGTGGAGGTGTGGACCGTACATTGAACTGTGTGCTGTTGGGCTCAGAACAAATTATTTGCCTAGTTTATGTTCCTCCTTCCGCCAACCCCACAGCTGCATGTGACACTGTTCATACTACCATAGCCCAGTTACTGACTCAGCCCACAAGTGCTTTCATTGTGATCTTGGGTGACTTCAACCATGTCACAATGGACACCACACTATCAAACATTGTGCAGTACATGGACTGTCCCACCAGAGAGGAGAGAACTTTAGACCCGCTCTATGAAAATACTAATGATGTCTACAGTTCCTCCCCCTCCCCCCACTGGGGAAATCAGACCACATCCTAATTTATCTTTCTTCATGCTTTGAGCCTGATGAGAAGAGGCAGCCTGGTACTTCAAGGACTGTTAGAAGATGGTTGGAGGAGGCCTTGGAGAAACCACAGGACTGTTTTAAAGTGACAGACTGGCAAGCACTTTATGAGCCTCACAGTGAGAACATTGATGGGCTCACTGAGTGTATTTCACACTACATAACTTTTTGCACCAACGCCACTGTTCCAGCTTAGACAGTCTATTGTCACCAAATAACAACCATGGGTGCCTAAAGACATCACAGCCCTCCTTAAAGACTCTAAGACAGCATTCAGGGCTGGCAATTGAGAGAAGGTGAGAACTAACCAAAGTTTACTAAAAGTCAAGATCAGAGAGGCTAAGGACAATTACAGGAGTAAAGCTGGAGTGGAAACTCCAAAATAACAACATAAGACAGGTTTGGAGTGGTATGAAGACCATCACTGGTTTCAGGCCATTCAAGAACAGAGGGCAGTGAAGACAGTTCATACAGACAATAAACTGGATGGGATTAAGAACAGTACTGCATTCACAAAAAGGGCCAGAGCTGTCTCTATTTTTTGAGGTGGATATGGTCGTTTAACATCTGCCAAGCACTGCTCAGGATGCTTTATGAGTCTGTTGTGGCCAGCACTGTATCCTGTGTGCTGTAGCATGCTGGGGCAGTAGGCTAAGGGTTGCAGACACAAACAAACTGAATAATCTGATCTGAAAGGCCAGTAATGTTGTGGGAGTTGAGCTCTCTGAGGTAGTCTCGGAAAAGCGAATGTTGTCCAATATAAAGACAATATTGAACAATATTTCCCACCCACTTCACAACTTGCTGATCAGTCACACATCAGTAACCCTAACACTATCCTGCCTGAATATGAGTAATCACACATTCTGATTGGCTAAACTATTACAACGATATCAGCTCATATACCATAAGTAACTACATCACTATAGAAAAAAGAGGTTGTTACCCATGCTAAGGTAAAAACTAATCCTCTTTCTCTTATTCTAAATTTATTTCATGGAACCCAAAAAAATGTTGAAGAAAACAAGTTGATAGTAAGAACTAATTTTTAAGAAGCAGGGAGACCATGCTGGGCTAAAAAGGCAACTCTGCATGAGGCAAAGCGAAAATGGTCTTGTATATTTTTTGTATAAAATAATAAAATGCCTTATTTCTTACAATCCAGTAAGTATGAATAGAATAAAATGCTCAAACTCTGGCACATGGAATAACTGTTACTTGGCAGCACACACACTGAAGGTGAATCAACTCGGTCGTGTCTAATTAAAGAGTGTTAAGAATAAAGTAATCCAAAGAGAAACAGATAGACAGAAGCTCAAATAGAGAGAGGAGGACATGACTGAGAAGAAAAGCATGTTCGTTCTGTATCTCTTCACATTCTTCACATTGTTCAAACAATCTGGTAAGCGGTGTATCCTAAACAGACAAACATTATAACAAAGTATACTTTTTAACATGTATAGGTATACAAACTGACTAATTTTAGCATGTTACCAAAAGTATAGAATGTAATGAGCCAATTTTTTTTATCTGTTGGATGTTACAGAAGAATTCTGGAAAATAAACAAATTATACTACTAAAACTGTGAAAAATAGTTTTTACTAAAGGGGTGTGCAAACAGGAAGTGATTACCAACAAATGACCATGTATGGTCAATAGATGTCAGTGAAATGAGTGATGACAGGCAACATTTTCCCAAGCAATATAAAGTGGGTGTGTATGGAGCTAAGCTGAGCTGAAATTTCAGGAAACATGATTTAAGCAATAAATAATCAGAGCATGAAGAATCCATAAATTCACAGACTCCACAAAACACTGAGTTGCCCAAAACTGTTTGCATATGGAACAAGGAAAACAAGTTAAATTAATTTGCCTACATCAGCATCAGTCCTGTCTAAATATCCTGTGCTTTATGACTGCATGGGTCCACTTTCTGAAACGGTTAGCATTTTGCATGAGTATTTTTTCCCCAATTAATTCCCAATTCAAGAGTCTCCACTCTATGCTTGCTGCACAGTAAAAATAAAGATAACAATAATCTAGTTATTATCATAATATAAGGTAATGTAAATATAAGCTTTTTTTTGTGAATTAGCTAAATGTTGCTCACAGAGCTATACTTACTGTAGGGAAACTGCTCACAGCTTCACTCGGAAACCTTTGGGAAAAGGTTACCTAGGCAACCAGACCTTGCGATGAGCACTTAGCTAAGCAATTCGCTTGTTGCTCAATGTCAAAGTAATTTGCTAGTCACTCATTGCTTCCTGTGTGTATGCCCCTTTAGGCTACTTTCTAACCTTGCCTTACCAGATGGTTAGGAACTTGAAATGCAGTCAGTGTGCATTAACATTTCTAAAACATTGCTATGTACTAACTGTTTTTTTCTCCTGAACCTGCTTTTGACATTCACAGGATATGCCATAGTGAAATGGACATAAGCCTAATTAATTCAGTTTGTTGTCACAATCTAGTTTATCTGGGATGCTCCTGCGCCGTCACATCATTATCAAAACAAATAAGATCATTCATACTCTGTATTCATTACTATAGATAAAGTCTTCAAATGTTTGAATGATCTAATAAATAGATATTTCACACACTGTAAACATGCAGTCTTTCAAATATAGCAGCAATTAGTAGGGTGGCATCTTTCAGTAAGCATGGCATCTTTAATTTTTTTTTTATTTACTTGGAACAAGACTTTATTTCATGTAGAGATACATATAGAAAACATACTTCAGTTCATGAAAGCCTGTATCTGAACAATGCTTTGTTGCGATTAGGACACTGGCTGTCATGGTACAACTTGTATATATATATATATTTTTTTTTTTTTGATTTTCTAATTTATTGAAACATATCAAACAATGAAAGTAGATATTCACTATCTTGATTATTAAGATTATTCTCCCCCCTTCCTTTCCAATATGTAACAGTTAATTTCATTTTCTTCATGCTTTTGTTTACGATTATAATAATTATTATGATGATGATTATTATTATTATATATTATATTGGTTATATATTATTATGATGGGTTTTTTTATTATTTAATTATTCAATTGATTTATTTTATCGTTGTTTCTTTTTATAGGTACATTATTATTATTCTAAATAAACATCACTAATTCAAACATCTGTTCATTATTTAGTATTTAATTCATGATCCTGCACTTTTAATACATACCCATTTAAATGTAAGCAACTGTGTGATATTGATCATGTTTCCTGCTCTGTACAAAAGGTTATATTTTCCTCACACCTACAGTAATCTCCTCTATTGGAGCCTGTGTTCAGACAACACTGTAATGGATTTGATCTTCAATAGATAATGGCTTTTGCACAAACTTGTAAATTTAGGGTGCACACTGCCATTAAAACAAATTCCATCCATCCATCTATTATCTACTGTATACTGCTTATCTAGCAGGTTCATGGAGAAACTGAAACTACTAGCAGACTTTGAGGCAAGCGGTGGGATACACCTTGGGTCAAACAGCCATTCCCACTGATGTTCACGCCTATGGCCAATATAGTCACCAATATAGTCAGTATGCAGACTGTCAAAGAACCCCTGAGGACACCCATGTAAGTGCCACGCAAAGAGGCCCCTGGCCAAGATTCAAACCCAGAACCTTCTTGCTATGATGTGACAGTATTAAACACTTCATCACATGTTACATATATGGATATCATTCAATACTACTGCCAATTCTTAAAGAAATACAAGTACCCCTAACTTCTGAACCACCAATCTGAAATAAAAACAACACATATTAAATATACTATATAACAACAAATAATAACTATATTTTGCATAAATAAACAAACAGAACCATGTATCAGAGACCAAACCCTATGCATGTATCAGAGACCAAACCCTCAATTCCCATTTTCTGCTTTTAACATCTCTCACCTATTCTACTCTTCCCTAAAAGTCTCCGTAATTTGTCAACCATCGCACCTATTTTCTAGCCTGTCTCCCTGACAGAGGCTTTGATAGCTCACACCCCACAGGTGTCAATCAGCTCTGATGGACAGTCTGACCCTGCCTCCCAGAGGAATGCCTGACAGACTAACAGCACTCTGACAGTCATCTCAAAGGCAACGGCTTTGTATTATCCTTTACATTATCTGCTGTGCTTTCAGAACGATAAAGTACTGGCTCCAGAGGAACACTATAACCATAGCTCAGAAATACTGCAGTCTCTGATTATGCCATGTGGGACGAAAGGCATATTTCATACTGATGATACACCCATTTTTCACTGACACAATACACTTTCCATTCATTGCAGTTCACCGTGGACTCTCCTGAATTGGGAAAGGCTTCTTAGACGTGGGTCTGCTTGTCCCTGCTATCAGATTTCTGCTGACTGTTTATATGACAATGTATTTATTCTTTTGGACAGGAAGAGATATTCCTTCCACAACAGGAAGGACACTGATAAGACATCAGGGATTTGATTATTTTGACCCGATGGTATTCTTTTCACCTAAGTGTCTATTTTACAGCTGAGTGTAACCACAAATATGTCCTGGGCAAGATCACAACATGTCAGAAAGTCATGTATTATACTCTCCAAAATAGAAACCTCTTTAAAAATTGTGAATAAGCTTTAGCTTATAATGTCCCTAACACCAGGACCATAAACAGCCTCACTTGCAAATAACGTTCTATTGTTGTTATTGTTATAGTGACTCATTATTAAATTATATACACATCTATTTTAATCAATCAACATTTAATAAACTTTCTTTAAACATTTTACATCATAATTACATGGAAAGCCAAACAGAACAAAAGATTAATTAAACATAGAGATTCGGGAGGGGGGGGGTGTTGGATGGATTAGAGCAGAAACACACGAAGAAGGAAAAATACTAAAACGCTCTTAAATCTGCTATTCTGACAGCTGAATGATTTAAAAATTGGAGCTAAGCAATTCCTCCCCACAGAGATTCACTCCCCAGCATTAGCTGTGCTGACAGTACTAACCCAGTCAAAACCACATTTCTTCATCCTTATGTTGATTAATGAAGGTGGAGTGATGATGGTTTTCACATGATGTGGAAAGGCCTGTGCGGGCCAGCCAAGTGAAGCCTGTTATTCTGGGCCCTGTTGAACTCGACGTCCCAAAAAGCTGCCTTTTCCCAGCACAAACAGAAGCCTTTGAGAGCAACTCACAGCTTGTGTGGAAACAGAGTTGAAGGGTCATATAAACTTGTAGGCGAGGCAAAGGATTGGAAGGGAAAGGCAAAACAATTGTCTCCTCAACCCGGGGCTGTGTTCGCAGAGCGCTCTGGCTGGCATAGTAAATACCTCTATATCCCCTGACAGAGCCAAAAAGCAGAGGGGAGAAGTAGGCCTTTACAACATGACACTCTATTTAGCTGTTGCCAAATCAGGGAAACATCGTGGAGCACCTCGCTGCACCGTGGAAGGATGATAATGGCACTACAAGGCTGCAGCTGCACACATGATCCATGAATTTCTTGGCTTGTCATGAGCACCTCTCAGATGTGCATCAGGGATCACATGGCTGGCTTAGGTTTTCCTGGATTGTTCCAACAAGCACTAGTGGGATTTCCAATTTTCTAGTCTGCTGCCTGGTACCAGGAGTTCAATGATGAGTTTAAGAGGATGCATACATGTTCTCAAAAGGCTGCTGAGTGTGGGCACAAAAGAAGACGTGAACGATGAAACATACCCTTCTATAAAGTTGCAGGTTTTCCACCTACAGAAGCAGTGTTGGGTTAAAGTACGGTTTTGGCAGCTTGGCTGGGCTTGTGTGGGTTTCAATCCAATAAGCACCATTATTCCACATGAAAGAGCTTCATAATGGATACAGCCATTATTGTGAATTTCATAACAGCTTATATTTAAATCACATGATTACTGAAAGCATGCCTAAGCAGACTTAAGGAAAAAATGCAGTGTCTAAGCAAAATTATATTCATTTATTAAATATGTTTTTTAAACAAGAAGACAGGCCAGATTAGTTCATTCAAGAAAAAAAATAATTAACATACCAGTCCTTTAAGGTGAACAGCAAAGTTATGTTTAAGTGAACTCAGAGTCTTTCTCACTTCGTTAAAGATCAAAAGGGGGAAAAAAACAATCACATATGAACCCATCCACCCACCATCCCCAGAAGAAAAAAGCACAGAACGCTGTACTGACACTGCAACTACACAACCAATCAAGCAATTATTTCACCACCATATCACCCCAGTTCAGGTATGCTATGAACCAGTAGCTCCTGAAATAACTCAGATCCTGCCGAATTATATAATAAAGCAAACAGGCATTTATTTTCCTCTGGCATACCTACGATTACATTATAAACCTTGCCAGAAGCAAAACCTAGAGCTAGATTTTTATCTCTCACAATACAAAACTTATAAATGTTTGCCATTATATCAATTTGTTTTTGTGTCCACAGGATGTCTAATTGAGTAAAACCTAAGATGACCATCATTGGATAGGATTTTACTGTATATTACAAATCGGCTTCCGAAGTAAGACACACTGTTATCCTCCCATCAATGTATAGGCAATATGGATGGAGTTCAAAAAAAAAAAAAGAAAACATGAAATCTCAGTAATTTGTCATTTATGAAATGAAAAAGTGTGTCAAAATGAATGAAATGAATAAGAGGAGACAAAATAAAAGCTGTCCTTTCTTCTGCACTGAAATGACTTGCCAAGCAACTCCTCACAAGGCGCTTCTCCCTTAGGCACTGAACTAGCAAACACAGTTTGATCTGCTGTACTTTTGGATCTGCATCTGGAGGGCTGTTCCTCATGGTGACAGTCCCGGAGGGAAGATGAGAGTATCGCATTCTGTTCACTGCGCTCCATCACGCCATCCGGGCCATATGCTCTCTGCTCAGCCGGTGCCACGCTGCTGCCATCTTGCCAGCCAGCTCTGGCTACTTTTCACAACCACTGGCTGCTCTGCTCCTAATCCGCGAGGGCATGAAACCCAACACACACAAGACAAGTGAAAAAACTTCCATATTTTGTTTTGCATCACCGAGGTGGTGTTCCATGAGCTAAAAGTCATGTCTACATTATGCTACATTATCTCAATAAGATATTGTGCATAAGGTATTCTGCATGGTTTTAGAGAACGGGTAATTGGGGTTAGATTACTGGGGTAGGTGGAGATCTGTGATCCAGTGACAGTTTGGGAACACTGCACATAGAGGACCCTCAGTGTGGCCAGACATGCTCATCAGCGTGGGTGTGAAATTCAAACGGACTGATCCAGGGCACGTTGAGGATTACACCATTCCCCCTCCCTTTGTACCCATTCCTAAGCACAATAGGCTGCCTGTGAAGGAACTGGAGTGAGCCATTAGTTTTGCTGAAGTGTTGATTCATAGTTGCTGTGGGAAAAGGAAGGCTCTGTCGGGCTCGGATAACTCAGCTCACCTGGCTAACTGTGGCCTATAGCAACTCCCTCAGCAGGTCCCTAATGCTAGCATCCAAAACTCTGAAAGCAATGGGATATGTCGTTAAAGTGTACAGTGATTTCAAATCAGCTAAAAGCAATGCCATACTGTATCTCGGGTAGAAGCACAGATTTTGATTTGTGTGAGTAATGTCTATTTTATTATAATCACTAGCAGGTAAAGTAAATATAATCAACATATTGTGAGACTCTGTAATGGCTGCAAATGTCTAGTCTATATTTTATAAAATGTCATACCTTATACATTTTATTATAACCATTGCTTCTTTCTTCAGAAATAATACGATCACACGTTGAAGCATCCGGCTTTATTTTCACAGTATATCAAAGTGTAATGCATACAAAACATATCACAGTGTATGTACAGAGACCAGCTATAAGTAAATGGACACCCAAAATGAATATGTGCTGACTGAAGAACAAGCTTGCGTCTCGCTGCTCGGCCATAATATCCCATTTGATTAAGACAGCGCGTAACGGTTTTGGAGCTGGTTCGGATGTCTTCTGCAATGCCTGCGGCCTTGGAATGGGGGGCCTTTCTCCACTGCTTTCTTCTGACTGACTTTGTGCAGTTTATATAGCAGTCTGACCAGTGCTCATTAAATAAAATTTTGAGATTTTCAGAAAGGCGGAATTGTGGGTCAGTCAGAGGGCGGCATCAGCCAGCGACAAATAGCGGACAATTTGAATATTCCTCAGACAACGGTAAAAAGTTCAACAGTGAAGGAAACCACCATGCACCAGGTCAAACTGGACCATCAGAAAGATGCCTTTGCTCATCTCCGCTTTCCGCTTAAAAAATTGTTAGAAAATTTGGGATTGGCTGCAACACAAGTGTATTTGTCCTGGATGCACAAACTTATATAATTCTTTTCTCTCTGACACAAACACGCTTCAATAGTCATCCATTCATTCATTTTCTGAACCGCTTATTACTAATTAGGGTCGCTCATCTCATCCAACTGTGGGCAGAAACACACTGACAACTAAGCAGCCTACTCTTAACGAAAATCAGCAATGGTTCTTTTACATGCCTCTCACCACAGACAGTGAGAGACAGTGGCCAGCATTTGATAACCCAGTTAGCTGCACTGGGGAACTTCAATAGTGACTAGCAAAAATAAAATAAAATAAAAATCTGAATCATAATGGTTTAGTTTTAGAGCTCTGGTAGTGGTATAAGGTTTACTTGCAGGCTATTAATTATAAGCTTGAGGAAAAACAATAGGAAACAGTTAATGACTTGCTGCTTTTGAATTTTGTTGACGGTGCAAACACTACAAGTCGTAATTAGTTCTAAGGAATTCACGTACTTGCTTTTTTCTGTGAAGTACTCACATTTTGAAAATTACCAAAATCTCTATATAAATTCTACTTACAAAGAAATATCACGCAGCATCTTTCTGAGGGCGACGTCTCATCACGGGATGCAGAAATCACTGGAAACAGTAAAAAGTGGCTCCTTAAACTACATTTAAAAATGAAGTTTTACCATTTTTGAGTTAAAGAGTTACTGATAATATATTGATCGAAGTATATTGATCGATGTATTTAAGCACTTGAGAGCAGCAATTAACCACATCAATCTCCCATGTGCATCTTTCTCGGGGCTGACGTCAGTCAGCATTAGGTTTAATTACGCACCGGTGCTAACTGAGAGAAATGTGCTTTCAGTTCAGCTACATCACACAGTCCTGACACATTGCTCAATAGGGCCTTAAGGAACAATGCACCCAGACCCATCGACCACCTTTCTCAACCAGTCAGGGGTATCATTTAGCCAAGAGTGATAATTAGATGCAGAATTTACTGAAAACTGTCAATGATCGTGTCAATAGAAGGACTCTCAGCATCCATCATTCTGCAAATCAATGCCAATTTTCGTCTATGAATTCAAGAAAATGATAGTGTTCAAATAAATGGCCAAAGAAGGAAACATGAAACTCCTTTGGGAGGAATGAAATGACTCAATTTCACCCCTCTTCGAGCTATTGGATGACTGGCTCGCTCAATAGAAAAGGTCACAGAACATTATGGGGGAATATCTTCCAAACAAGATGTAGAGCATCACAGGGACATGACAGCAAGCTCTGGTTGGCCTAAGATACGGCCTGACTGTATATATCTCTGTACCGACAGATTCAAGGTCAGGGTCAGCTGGTGCTAGACTCAGCAGGAGATGAAGGTCAATGACATGGTGTGGACATTAAAAATGAATGTAACCGCTGCATCTGACTGAGCAAATGACCGGTTGGTGATGTTAGCGGTGATCTTTAGAGAGGTATAAAGAGCTGTGGGGCCCCGCTTTCTTTAAGAAAATGGGAAGCACTTAGCCAATAACAAACGCCTAATAACGATCCTTCTTAACTGCAAGAGAGCTTCAACTGGAAAAACATTTATCTTAAGAAAACTCTGATTAATGCATGATTTTTATTGTAGGCTTGCAATTGACGAAATCTGCTAACATAACATAATGATTCAGTTGAATGATAAAATGATGTGGTGGCAAAAACAGTGCCATATCTCATTAAAGTTATGTGTGAGCATTTTATAGATTCTGCAGTCTGTATAGGATTTGGCAGAGGAAATGCAGTACTTCATTTTGCCTGACAGGCCATTTAATACCACATAATTACAAATCCCTCACAGGCCAATTACTTTCAACTTACAAACGTTTACAAAGATGTCTAAATGTAACCTAAACTTTATAGTCCGAGTAAGCGAAAGTCTGCCCTCAGTAACTGTCTAGCCTTTCATTGCATTTACATCACACCCTTCATCTTTTTCTTCCACTTGAGCCTTTATTAGGGTCACGGGGAGGATGGAGCCCATCCCAGCCAACTCTGGGCAAAGGCGGGGTACACCCAGAACAGCTCGCTAGACCATCACAGGAACAACACACACACGCGAACCTCTCACAATCGTATCCATATCAAGGGGCGATCGAGAATATTGGATTCGCCTTATGTGCATATCTTTGAACTGTGCAAGGAAAATGGAGTACTCGGAGGAAACACACGCAAGCACAGAGAGAACAAGCAAACTCGATATAGAAAAGCCCTTGCTGAGACCGGGACTTGAAGTGAGGAGGACGTGCTGCCCATCAGACCCTTATTGCACAAAATATATCTGACGGTGTCATTCATATGCCAGATATGTATCCTTATAGTGACTTGACATGATGATTATGAAGGAACCGTTGCCTATTTTTAGAAGTGGAAGAGATGGAAGTAGCTACGTTTATGCTAAACTATCACAAGTGTCATGGTTAGTAATGACGTGATGAGCAGACAGGGTTCTTTATGGCCTCAGTCTAGACTGGGTTGTATCCCGTGACAGGCAGGTAAATGAGAGCTGGAGAGTATTCATCAGGGGCTGTAAAGCCGAGAGCAGTCATATTTAATCTTTTCGACTGCATCCTTGCCATCAGCTCTCTACTGACAGTGGCAAAAGAAAAAGATTTGTGCAGATCAATCACTGGCTCATCGGAGGCCAGTCGTAGCTGCTGCAAAGGCACCACTGACAGATGCTCTTCTACCACCTGATTAAAGGCTTGCAATGTCTCGCTAACCTTTCGTTTGAGGGATGATTGTCGCTGAGTGACAAATACTTCTTGGTTGCGGTGCAAGGCAAGGATTTTGACATTCAGATTCACCAGGCGCACTCGGGAACAGATGTCACTATTGGCAAGGATGCCTGACAGCAACAGCCGGTACGGCAGAGCTCGAGGGGCCAGGAAACAAGCGCTTACCGGCCCCCTATGCTGACAAGACTCACAACAAGTGCGTGCTTTTACATCACGGGGCCAGCCCTTGCCTTTCGCTGGCTCGCAATTACCATCAAAGAACATCTGCTTGCTGTAGCCCTGTTTGCCCTGCACTCACCTTGACCTGTCTTTCATTTACACATTGTGAACGAGGGAGCAACAGTGTGGGGAGAGCGTAAGTTGTGTGTCTTCTGTAGTCGAGGCTGACACACATGTGAACACATGTCCCCACCCACTGCTGGGTAAACGGAGCCCAGTGCTTAGTGCTGTGCCTAATGTTCTAATGTCATCTCTGCTGGCAGCCATGTAAAAGGGAAGTGGTGGTAACAGATAGGATATCAAAGTCAATACCCTGTTGTGCTAAGCTCATCCCACTGTCCCTCCGAGCTGCCAGGTCTGTGAAAGCCCAACAGAGCCATCAGACACTAACCATCAGGCAACCTGATACACGGCTAGCAAGCGCAAAAAACAGAGCAAGAACAAGACAGGCAGGGAAAGAGACAGACTGGGCCAAAGAATTCAACTCCCAGATGCAGTCAAGGAGGTGAAGAGCTCTCACAGAAAGGAATTTGGGCCAGCGGTATTAGTTCAAATTAGTGGGCTGAACTTTCATGCCTTGTACTTAACATTATTCAAGATATGACACATTCCACTAAAGAACTCAGCTACACATTTAAATAAAATGCAGGTAAAACTTTAACATGACCCTGCTAAGATGTCTTCAGTCAGAGGTTGCACAAGTCCATGTAACCATAAAAAAAAATTTACTGCCAGAAAACAAACACAATGTCATGTTAATTTTAGAAATAAAGGACTCTGAGAGGTTTCATTCCAGGCTAGGAAACTCAAAACATCTAAATAGCACAAAATCTAAGCATTAGTTAATAATACATTCCTAACAGATTTCCAAGCATTTCATGCAGACCATATTAGCATATATTTTCTATGGGTAGTCCTTGATTAATGGCAGTTCCTAGGAGTTAAGTGCCTTATAGTGCATGTCAGCTTCATTCCTCTTTAATAATGGCAGTCAATTAACACTTTCAGAGGAAACATAACACCTCGGAGATAAAAAAAACAAACTTGAGCCCAGGATATTTTGGCACTTGCAAATATAAGAGATAACACCGATCAGTTCCACTTGTTCACTTAGCTTTTTGTTTTTTCTATCAAGATTTAGGGATAATAAATATTTGCGTAGGATATCTTGAAAACACACCATGACTAATTCATTTTTATTTCCTTTCCCGGACCGCTTAATCCTACTAGGGTGACGGTGAGGCTGCAGCCTATCTTAGCCAACTCTGGAAAATGGCGGGGGTAAACCGAGAATAGCTTGTCAGCCTCACTACAGGGTAACTCACAACCATTCACACTCACACATAGGGGCAATTTGTAACAGCCAATTAGCCTTATGTGTATGTCCTTGGACTGCAGGAGTTATCCAGAGGAAACCTGTGCAAGCACAGGGAGAAAATGCCAATTCAACATCAGAATGCCCTCGCCAAGCCCGAGACTCGAACCCAGGACCTTTTTGCTGTGAGGTGGATGTGCTAACCACTACGCTACAGTGCCGCCTGCAGATGACCAACAAAGTCCTAAATTACATGTACTCTCAAGATATAATGCCTCCTTTATGTCTACAGATTAAGAGAAAATTACAAATTGGAAGTGATTGTTGCAAATGAAAGCCAAATGTTCCGAATACAAACGGGATGCTTTAGGATATTTTTAAGCACCGAGTTCTGTAATTGTTTTTGGAAAAAAGGACTTAATTTGGGGAGAAACCTGAGAGTTTTGTGACTCAGGAAACCTTTATCCAAAAGGCTGTCATGGAATACAACTCATTCTAGCTCCGCATTTGCTTGCAATTATCCCATATTTTTCCTAAGTGAACACTTCAAGATGAAACATTTACTCATGTGCGTGTATGGATGTTGGATATGACTGCAGTAGCCCGGCAGGAAAGAGAGCTGCTCGTTGTGTTCTCCTCCCAGTACTGTGACCTGTCATTTATGGCTGCTGTTCAACATCTCTGGGGTTATTGTAAACTGTGACTTTCATCATGCCGAGGCGCTACTGGCAAAACCTAAACAGGTTCGAAATACATTTAGTGTAAATGCCACGTCAGGGGTGGGAATTAACACTAGTCCACTGGCCCGTGGCGAGTAAAATGTATGTAGGACGAGTGAAATTAGCTAGCAAGTCATCCTGCAGGGGACCTTATAAACAAGATATAGTGTTGTAGATATGAAGAGTAGATATGCTATACCTATATATAGTATATATAGTATATATACTATATATATATACCTATGTAGATTTTATAC
>JBCNYG010000025.1:32941249-32952522 GCA_039654305.1 Porochilus rendahli
TGATCCTGTTCATATCTAACCACTATTTAAGTGTGTCCAGCCCACTAAACCTTAAAGCAGAGAGAGAGAGAGAGAGAGAGAGAGAGAGAGAGAGAGAAAGAGAGAGATAAAGAGAGAGAGAGAGAGAGAGAGAGATAAAGAGAGAGGAGCCAGTTTAATCACCATAATTTGTGGTTCGAATGACATTGTAATAATCATATGATTTATGAGCTCATTCCAATCTATTTTTATAGGTAATCAACCTTAAAAGTGTAGCAAGAGCGTTCAAGTCCAGGGAGTATTAATGCTGTCCTCTCACAAATTATTCTTCGGTGTCATTTAGGCTTCTGTGTAATGATACCTTAAAAGTTCATCAGCATGAAAGGAGTTAGAAGTCAAGTAAAAGACTGTGGATGAATATTAACAAGTACTTAACATTGGCTCCCCTCACTGACACTTTTTAATGCATGTCAGTTCAAGTCAAGAAAAATATCTGGCATATTTTCCTTTTTCATATTACACTAGCAAAGCTAACAAATCTTTAAAACTGTAAAATAGGTTTAACACCCTCCTGCAGGATAAAGAGGCTAAATGTCTGAGCTAAACTTAGATTAGTTGTTACGTCTGGGGTGTTTTGTGTGTGTGTGTGTGTGTGTGTGTGTGTGTGTGTGTGTGTGTGTGTGTGTGTGTGTGTTGTATTGTTTTGGGTGTTCCTGACACATTACACTCTCCTGAGAAGGATATGACCCTTGCTTTGATCCCAGAGACGCTTAAATCAAGACCAGAAAAAGGTTCATCCAAAGTTCAGGTGGGCGAGTCATCCAATCATCACATTCCACAATCAGCCATTTCACACACAACAACACATGCAGTGCTTTTACACCTCCACACATCCAAACCAAATTATTCCCTCGAAATTTCACAGAGCAACATTTGTAAAGCAAAGTAAATCATGTAGAGAAGCAGCTGCAGGGGACACAGTAACAAACTGAAGCACTGGGAAAAGTTCGGCACAATTTGCTAGGATATGGTGCACAGATGCAAGTTCTCAAAGTATCCAGGGTATGCAAAAGCTATTATGTAATTTCCTAACATAGCTACAAAACACGTAATAGCCGGAAGATGGAATGATTAAAAAAAAAAAAAAAACATTCTCCCTCCTTAAAAAATCTAGAATAATACCAGGTTATTAGAACATTAGTGAAGAAAAACTTCACATATCTACTCAGCTTCTTAACTGTTACAGTCCTCTGTCCTCTAGAACATTTAGAAGCATCGTGTACAGCATAATTCAAATGCACTGTCCGTTATGGTCTAATAAAAAAAGATCCAATTAATAGTGCATATCAATCTGCTGGCTCTGTCACAACATATTCCTCTTGATTCATTATAGCGCAGGTTCTAGTCCTGCCTGGCAGCCTGTGTAGCCCTGTAATTACACTTCTTCCTTTGACAACCTGCATGATTGTTTTCCTAACAGTATATTACTTCGTTAGTACTTTCCAACACGGGTTATTTTTAAACTGTCACTTTCCCAGACTCATCCTGATTTGCACTCGTCTGTTTATCATAACAATCATTAATAACTGTCAGTCCGTGCCATCAATATAACAAACTCATTTCTTCATTAGCATGGCCCAGCATTTGTCTGTTCTGAGAGGCTGGGCATTTTCTACCAACAGGCCCAGCCAATTACTCCACTGAAATGGAATCACATTAATCAAA
The DNA here is from genome assembly GCA_039654305.1 of Porochilus rendahli. Classification (NCBI taxonomy): domain Eukaryota; kingdom Metazoa; phylum Chordata; class Actinopteri; order Siluriformes; family Plotosidae; genus Porochilus; species Porochilus rendahli. The sequence continues at coordinate 32,942,954 of JBCNYG010000025.1, forward strand.
ACTTAACAAGGTGGCAAATTTAAAGATATCAGATAGCTGGAGACAGCAGAACTAATATGTCACTGTCAGAGGTGCTATGTAGGTATACAGCAAGCGCACTAAATATATCTCCTCACGCAGGGCCACATGAATTTTGACATCCCATATGATCTGACAACTATCGAAGTGAGAGGCCTGAGAGGGATCAACTCAAAATATGCTTCTGATGACTCCTCCCCTACTCGGACGGAGGGAGAGAGAGGGAGAGACAGAGAGAGAGAGAGAGAAGGGGGGGGGGGCGAGAAAGGACAGGGAAGAAAATGTGGAGCGTGTCTTGGCGAGAGCCAGCAGGCGGCAGTTCATCATGTCTGCCTTCACAGAGACGTTTTCTTTCACACTTTAAATGATGATACTCATCAATCACGGCCTGACAGCTGCATCAAGCCAGCTGCAAACATGCAAAGCCCAGCAGTCTGAAACATGCTGACACCACCAATCGCTGCATAGAAAATAATCATTCAGCCTCGGCCGAATGCTGGATTTATTTTCTCTCATATCATAGACCCTCCTTCTTCCTTCAGTCACTGTACATGACATACCATCCATTTCACAGGAGCAATACTGCCACGCTGAGCTGGCGCACACAGAGTTAACGATTAGGCAGGAAGGAAAAAGTGGAGGTGACTAAACGTAATAAGGCAGGCCTGCAGGCCAAAAGTGCTAACCTTATGTGCAGGGCCTGGAAGCGTAACCTCACTGTCATTATAGCAAACTTAAAGCTTGACTTCTGAAGGACATTCTTAAGATACTCAGTAGTGTAAAGAAAGAAAGAAAGAAAGAAGGAAGAAAAGAAAGAACTGAATCTTATTAGGAATAGAGGAATTTATAAATTGCAATGCGTAATTTCTTATTAATCTAAAGTTTTAACAAAGAGGTTTAATGCAACAGAACTTCCTGTAATGCCACAAATGTGTTAAAAAAGCCATGAGTCGTCAAAACAAATAAACAACAATGACATTAAACAGTGCGGAGTATTATTGTCACCTACACTGACAGCTTCTGGACACGAAAATGTGTTTAATCCCGTACATAACACCTCTCGCAGTGCTCAGCAGCAGTGTAGTCAATCGTACAAAATACAGCTTACAAAGAGCAATGAAGGCTATTAGCAGGAGAAGTTATTTATGCAGCACACACCCTCCAACACACAAACACGCAGCCTCACATTGATGGATCCGACCATTCCTCTCCACTTCGTCTCTCCTTTACATTTTGCATGGCAGCGACTGCTCATTTTTTAGGAGGGGAGCTTATGGAGCAGATGGATGTGAATTCAAAGTTTCCTGATCTTTAGCAGAAGTTATGGAGGGTTATCTTTGGCTGTATATCTTTGGGCTGGCAGGCCTCCCCTGGCGATGAAGGATTAAGCACCGCAGCTGTCTCTCGGCCCGAATGATGCAGTGCAGCGCTCGCCGACACGACAGCATCACTTAATCTTAATGTCCGCTCCTCCAGCGCGGCCGCGCAGGACAAAGCCAATCAACATCACATGCCACAAGGATGGACCTACTGCTTGGCCCTGGAGTCTCTCACCCGCACCAACCGATTAATCAACTTCAGCCGGCCCAATCCCAGAGTTCACTTCTCTCACAGCACAGCTGAGCTTGCCACTGTGATGTATAGGATGGGGGGAGCTGCGTGGTCCAAAACACTTATCAGATTGCACATTATGCATGGTTGTGTATTGCGGAGAGAATGAGAGAGTGGGAGAGGGAAAAAAAAGAGGGGGGTATTGAATGCTTACACCTTATTTCTGTCACAGACCACCTATTTGTTGTGTTTAAAAAGATATCTGACCACTAATGGCTAAAAAGCTTAAGATGGGCTTGGGGTTTGGAATAATGACTTGTGCTCACTTAGACAAATTACACACAGGGAGGTCCATTACAAGCATTTAAATTCAATAAGGTACAAAGGTATTAAAGTGGACAACATTTCCCAAGATCCCTGAATACTTCTTACTCTAAAACTTCTTACTCTAAAAGCATTTAACATCCACAAGACCAAACGCTTACATTCTTAACTATACAAAGAGAAATCAGGTAAATGTTGTTTTTCTCAACTTGTATGAGCCTGAGACAATAACAAAAGCACATAATGTTTGAGACGATTTCATAAAAAGAATATTGCCCACATTAAGTGTAAGTGATACAAAAGGTCGAAAAATATGTCCCTGAGAAAATGTAGGCAAATACCTTCATTTATTGGTGCATCCCACAGAGGGTGTTTACACCACCATGGCTGATATGGAGCTTGTTGGAATATATTACTTTCATAAGTTACCTTCAAATGAAGACGGTACTATTACACTTCACAGTCGCCCATTTCATCCAAGATTAAAAGCTCCAAAGCATCCACTGCGCTGGAACAATATGCAACATTAAAGAAACAAAAAAAAAAAAAGCCTCCTGTCCCTTACGGAAGGTGTATCTGATTTAGGAGAAGCAATTTAAAGCTGGAAGAATTCAGCACTGCCTTTGAAGATGGTACATAATGTCAGCAAACAAGCTATAAACCACAATAATAGTAGTTCATATTCCGACAAGTTATTCTGAGCATTTCAAAACTGTAATACACGAGACTGCACCGTTTTATCCGCATCTACCTCGCTAACATTTTTCATCCTTTATTTGCAAGATATAATAAAACTGTCATTGTTTTCATGAGCCAGAGACCACATTTTTTTTTCTTTAAAATAATTTACCTTCAATTGAATAAACTAGTATTACACAAACCGAATTTTGAGTCAACCGAGTTATATATGTATACAATGTTTTTATGATTGGATCCATGTAACAGTTGGTGTGTAATTGGGTAACCAATCTGGTTCCCACTGGGTACAAGACCTTGCACTTTTTTTGTCCATACAACAACAAAAACAACAACAGCAACAACAACAACAACAAAAACAAACCCCTCCCATGTCCACACACCAAGATAGAGCCAATTGGACAGTTTTCAAAATCAGACATCATTAGTAATTATGACAAAATTTGTGGCTTTTTTGTTTGCTTTTGCTTTTTAGTTAAATCTGAATATTTCTTATAAATGAAATCTTAAAAATAAGTAATGAATTTAATAACAAATGTATTATATGGTTACATAATACTAATATTTAATCAGTTATAGCCTGTAGTAGTTATTATATAGCTGCTGAAGCCAAGCTAGTGTTATACAAGTCAAAAGCTTATGCATAAATTCGACAAGCTGACGATTGGGACCAGACGTCCATCATCGATTTCCGGACTTGTCCGAGCATTTGTCCGGCAATACCAAATAATATCTGGCGCTGGATTTTGTACAGGAAATCCAAAGTCCGTGAAATTGGGGTACAGATAATCGAGGGTGAAGTGTATATTATAAAAATTACTTTCTATAGATCTTTTTTATTTATACACAATATTTCAATTATATTATGATTTTGTTTTTTTGTACTTTTTATAAAAATCACTTTGAAATGCATTTCAGCAGATGAAATTAGCTTTACAGACATAAAATTTTGGCATCATCATAGACCTCATTTTTAAACGTATTAGTGCTTTTACAGATTACTGAGTGTGTATAATTCAACAATGTCCACCAACAGAGGCAGCTCCAGCAGAGGAACCATTAAAATAGGTATCATCATTAAATCTACATTGGAATGTATCCCAGTGTTTACGTCACTGCCCACTTCTCTGTGCTGCTGTCTTTACAATTAATCTTAATATACTCCCTTCGCTTTGCAGGATCACACATAAACTTCCAACAAATAATGCTAAGTGAGTGCTGTGTGCATTATCCCATACTAAAACAACAACGCAGTGTGTATGCCTCAGCAATAAATATGAATCCAGGACCACCCAGATCCTTGCCCGGTGTGTGCTGCTTTCCCATCAGTTTACTCTACCCATGAAAGTAGGAGGGGTATCTCCGGAGGGTAAGAAAGTAGTACAATACTCTCCATTTAAAATATAAATAAACAATTTTTAAGTGAAACCATTCGATGTTGAAACATGTGCGATGCTGCCATGTTCCTCTCTCACAGAATGTCCACCACCCCATGAACCACCACCACCCAAACACACACACACACAGACACACAAAAACACCACACATACGCAGTTGTACTTTCTATACTATTAATTAGGATATTCAGTAAGTTGTTCCGCTCAATTACGTTATTGTTATACCCTAGGTTGGAAGCAAACAAAGCGAATAGGAAGCCATTTGAGAAACTTTAGCAGACACTACACTGGTCTATTACTGAGGATTTCTGTGTTGGTTAAGAAGCTGTTCAGCCCGAGACATTAATCAGGACATCTGTGTGACTGTTTGATGAATGGATAGTCTGCACTATTCATAACTCCACCTGAACACCCCTGCTTGGCTCACGTGGTACCAGAGTAAGAACAAGGAACCAAATTTAGAACAGGTACTTCAGTTTAGTCCAGCATGCTTGACAGTGGAAACAGTGACAGTGTTGGAACATTATGGGTAATTTGTGCAACCCTGTCCAGTGGGAAAAGTGCTACGTATGTGTAAAGGTCACTGTTGGGCCCTTGAGCAAGGCCCTTAACCCTCAATTGCACAACTGTATATCATCCTGGATAAGGGTGTCCAAATGCCGTAGGTTCTGGAGAGCGATCCAAGATCAGTTCTAGGGCTTGTTTCCATCCTCATCTGGAACCGCAGAACTGATTATAAAATCACTTGTAAAAATGGTGTGTCCAATCTTCTATAATCAGAATAGACGCTCACTAGACATGCAGCAATGCATTACTGGGAAGGCATCAAAGCAGAGAAAGAGATCAGAGAAGAAAGAAAACGGAGAGACTGCACAAAGCAGCTGTACGCATTTGCTGTACACAAAACAATAGCATATTTACATTAAATTATAGACAATTTAAGGACTTGAATTTAATGAGCACTAGTCAGACTGCTGTACAGGGTGCACAAAGTTGTGCTAAAGTAATGAAAGCATGCCTCGCACTCCAGGAGCTCAAGAATTGTCAGATTTTCAGAGAGGCTGAATTGTGGGTCAGTCAGAGGGTGGCAATAGCCGACAATTTTAATATTCATCTGTCAACAGTTAAAAGTCCAACAGTGAAGATAAGACCTCCACGGATCCATGACCAGGTCGACCTAGGCCATCATCTGTACATATATAGTAATGTTGCCCATGAAAGTAACCGGAACAAACTAAAAAACTGGGAAGGATAAAAATGTAATAAATAAAGAGTACAACACAAAATGGTATGCTGTTAAGGGGAAAACATAGTAGCCAGCAGTTCACTTATTTTCAAAAATGGTGTTCCCCAAAACATTTTATTCTTCTTAGACCCCGGCACACTGTTAATTTACTATATCAACTTGTTATACCTTTAACTATTTACCTAATTATTAAAGGTGATGTTACGGTGGATAGCATATCCGCGTCACAACAAGAAGGTCATGGGTTTGAGTCCCAATTTCATCTGAGTACTCCAGTTTCTCCCTCAATCCAAAGACATCCACATTATGCTAACTGGCTGTTTCAACTTGTCCTTGAGGGTGTGTGTGTGTGTGTGTGTGTGTGTGTGTGTGTGTGTGTGTGTGTGTGTGTTTGTGCGTATTCGCCCCCTGATGGACTAGCAACCTGTTCAGGGTGTACCCTGCCTTCACTACCAGTCGGCTAAGATAGGCTCCAGCCTCCTCGCAGCCCTAATAGGAATAAGCGGTTCGGAACATGAGTGAGTGAGTAAAAGAGAGAGATGGTGGATCATTTATTCTGTTATTTTTCCATCCTGTTTCTCTTTTTGTCTCTTTCCTGAAGCTTATAAAACAAAAATGTTAAGGAAACATTTCATAAACTTACATATATATATATATATTGCTATATTGCTAAGTAATATCACAGATTCACTTTTTATCAACAGCTTTCCATGTAACAGTTACAAATTATTTGCATGTCTGCATATATATTTTACAAAAACAGTTCAATTCATCATGTTAGTTAAACAGTACCTTTCCATCTACTTACCATGGATCAAATTCACTCAGGACATGCAGTACCTGCTCGCCATAAAGAGATTTTCAACACATTTTGCTTGTTTCAAGGACAGTGTTTATTTGAGCATTATAAACAGCAGCTTGTATTAGCAGGATGTATTTTGGGCACAATGAGCAGTGTATATTAGAGCACAGCTGTCTAAAGATCGGGCGCATAAATAGCACCGCAACTTCCAGTACTAAAAGTACATAGAACTAAAAGTAAACAAATAAATATAAATAAAATTAAAATAGCTATATGAAATAAAACCTAAAATATCTCTAAGAAATATAACCTAGAAAGCAAATAAAATACAGGTAATATATAGACAAAGCTACAGATTGTATCAGTATACCTATAAATTGGCCCTATATAGTATCCAATGAGAATAGCAACAGGGTTGGTGTATCTAATACATCTAATAATCTTTCAGTAATTTTTTTTTTCCTAAGCTGATTATTTAGGAGGAGTCAGCCTCTACTCTTAAATACTTAGCATTTGGAAATGATAAATACTTTAAAAAAGGTCCTGTTAAATTTCTCATAACAGAACAATATGCAGCCACATTGTAGAAAACAAAGATGAAATATTTCACATAACTGACTGCATGTGATTCCCATTGCTTCCAAATCAGATACAGAATTCAAAACAACAACACTTAGAGAAAGGGTCCGATTATAAGGGATATCTATGCTGCACTTACCTAGTTCAGCAAGTGACATCAAATCTACATGGCTGATCAAAGCTTCAACCGTAAACGAGCTGGTAAACAACTTCTTTTTTTGTACACACAGGTATATATGCTGTAGATCAATCAACACAGAGACGTACTATTTGCTATAAGAAAATGTATTACACAAGTTGCTTTTTTTCGAGGATGTACTTATAGATCATTCATCGCAGTAAGCTGGCTAGCTTGTTGATAGCAAAAGATGAACAGGTAGAAGTCCAGAGTTGTTTCCAGCTTTGTAGCCGGAGCGAAGAAATGTCACAAAGAACATAATTTCCAGTTCCAACGTATCAGTTGCACAGTATTATAAAATAAGAAGGTAATACCCTGTCACATCCCAATAACTGAACTGCAACAGCTCATTAGCAACGCTAAATATGTTGACCGTATGCAGCTTTCTGGTGTCAAAATCTGGAGGTCGCTCAGAATAAATTTGGGGGACAACACAGAAACTGAAGCCTAAACAATATCACACAAAAAGAGGCCTACTATTTTAGACTGTTTAAAACACTTTCTTAGCACCTCATAAAAAAGACATGTCATCTCAGTAACCTCGGTGCCCCATGAGGACTTGTTTCTACACTACCATTTGGCCAATTGCTATGTCACTGCAGGTCCAAATGTCTCCAACCATATGTGGTGTACATGAAATATGCTCTGTTTCAGTCCAGTCTCGAGTGGAGTCCATATCATAAAAGAATCAACATAATTGGCAATTACTGCTACCTAATCTGGCAGTAAAACAGAGGGAGGCCAAAAGGACAGGGACGGCAGAGAGAGGTAGAATATTAAGCCCGGAGCAGCTGGCAGCACTGCCGAATACACATTCCCTGGCATATGGAGGCCGGACATTAAAGTTCAGGATTATGTTTTGCATACATAGTTTGCTGCTTGCAGTAACCTTGAGCCAGGGCACACCCACAGCAGTATTCTAAGACATGGCATCTGAATTTAAACCACAAATGGACACTTGACCTTCTTTGAGGAATGCATGCAGATACAATATTGAAACTCAAGCTAATCAACCAGAAAGAACATTTTACCTGTAAAAGCACACTGGAAAGGAACGTGGCCCCAGTCCACTGGGTCCACAGTAATTCTACGAAAATAATTAAATTTGGGGGTGGTGCGGTGGTGTAGTGATTAGCACACCCATCTCATAGCTAGCAAGAAGGTCCTGGGTTCGAGTCCTGGTCTGAGGTGTTTATGTGTGGAGTTTGCATGTTATCACCACGCTTGTGTGGCTTTCCTTCCAATTGTCCCCGGGTGGTGGTGTGAATTTGAATGGGTGTGTGTGTGTGTTGCACTGTTGTGATCTGGCGAGCTGTTCAGGGTGTACCCTGACTTTGCCTGGTGTCGACTGGGACGGGCTCCAGCCTCCCCAGGACCCTAATAGGATTGAGCAGTTCAGCAAATGAGTGAGAATGAGTAATTTAATTGGTAATTGTCTGTAAATGGTAATCACTGTACAATTTACAGTAAACAACTGTAAAATTCATCCATTATTTATAATGATTAGCCATCAGAGTCATGAAGGAAACTGGAGCCAATCCCAGCTGACCTTGTGAGAGAGGTGGGGAACACCCTGAAGAGGTCAACCAAACTATTGTAGGGGTAACACAGAGAGGAACAACCTTTCATACTCACACCTGCACCAATGGGTAACTTAGAGTGGCCAGTTGACCAAATGTGCATGTATTTGGACTATGACAGACTATTTTGGAGGAAAACAATGTGAGAATGTGCAAACTCCACAATGAAATGCTGCAGTCAGGCCTGAGGTTCAAACCCAGAATCTTAATGCTGTGAAGCGATGCAGCAACGACTGAGGCACTTGGCTGCGCCAACAATAAGAACATTCACAACAAAGTACTGGAATATCTTATGGGGTATAAAATCACACAATCCTGTACCTCTGTTTATTTGGTTAATGCAATGCTAATTTTGTCATTGAAAATTTGGATGTTTTCATTGGTAAACTTTAGTTTCGTGTATAACAGGATTAGAATGGGCACCAGAGGAAATTTGGGCTGCTGAAAGGGCAAATACAACCCAGTAAAGAATGATAGGAACAGAAAGGATCCTGAGGTGTGGAAGACTAGAGGTCTGCCAGAAAAGCAGTGCGAGAAATCCTGGGTTGTTCTACCAGCATTGAGGCTGTTTTGCATTAAGGTATTTTTTAAGGTTTTTTATTTATTAAGGTTTTTTTAATAAGGTTAAGGTAAGGTTGAGTTTTATGCTAAAATTGTAACAATGTAAAAAAAATAATAATAATATAAATTCACAAAGAGAACTTTAGCAAAATTCTGTTTATGATGCCCTGACAAGTAACGTAACCAGAGAGTTAAGATGAAATGAAATAGAGGCCTGTGTTCAGGTGGTCAACCGCGCACACCTCGCACGGGACATTCTACAACCAAGAGTAATATCCTTCAGCAAAATCCATTACACTATTCTACCTTCCATATTTAATGTTTTGGACCGTAGTCATGAACAGAGTTGAGTCCTGCTTGCTAGACTTGCTACCTTAGCCATTTGCACAGCTTTTATAATACTCCTGGATCCATTGAGTTGGTCTGAACAAAGCAACATCTTTAGATGAAAACAGAGTTCATTGGCTTCACAGTGCACAAAATGCCATCTTCACTCAGTCATAGCTAACTTCCAAATAAAAAATCCCAATATTATATATAGGGTAATTATTATATATATATATATATAATATAATTATATTTATAGTATATATATATTTAAATAGTATATATATATATACTATTATCCCAACACCTC
>JBCNYG010000025.1:32953651-32966335 GCA_039654305.1 Porochilus rendahli
TTATCCCAACACCTCAGTGTTATAGCCCATCTTAAAGTTGTAGAAAGTTTTAAGTATCTTGGAAGTAAAGTAAAGACTAAAATTAGACTACAACTGAAATTATGTCTTAACTAAAACAAAAAACAAAAATCTGACACAAGTGTAACATAAATTTAGTAAACAACCTAAAACTAAAACTGGGTTTTAATCATGGGATTATAATAAAGAGGATGTGTGTTCTAATCTCCATTAGACCCAACCATGCTAAGACCCCCATGGCAAGGTCTTTACCACAAGTGTGCCTCTGTCCACCCAGGAGTATAAAAAAGTACCAGTAAAAATACTGGGAAAGTAACCTGTGATCATGTGAATCTGTAGCATCCCGTCTAGGAGGAGTTGAACCTCTAGTCATTTCAAGCTAAAGAAACCTGGATAAGCTCCGGCTGTGATGAGCCACTGGGCTGGCGCGTAAAACGAACAGACTGACCTACGATTAAAACAAAATTTAAACTTAAATTTAAACTTCAAATTAATACTGGGCAGAACACAACAGAACAGAAGTGTAAGGGTATTTTTGGGACCCATATAATGCCATTTGAATTTGGTACTCAATTCCTTACCCACTGAGGTATTAGAAGTAGCTCCACTAACTTAATTTGATTGAAAATACCTTTTAGTGGAGTTAATTTAGTGGTAGACGTGGTTTAATCAGTACAGTACTGTTGAGATGCTTATAGTGACAAAGTGGTTAAGCCGTTGATTTCCTCATTAGAAGGTTGTGTGTTCGAATCCCAGCTCCATTCTGCTCTGTTATATCCTACACTGATTGTAAGTTGTCATCAAATGGACTGGATACTGTGTTATTTTACACAATATAAGACATTACAGTACTTTACTCTAAACATGTTTTACGGTTGTTCATTGTTAATTGTACAGTATTTTAGTGGCAACCCTGCTGCCAGCAAATTACTGTAATATTTACAGGCTTTTTTTTTTTTTGCTTTTTTTTTTTTTACAGTGACTTCATTATAGCATGGGCCATTGCCATCGTAATGGCAGTGCCTGCCTGCATGTACCCGCACTAGCACACACATAATCACCAATCCACAGTGCATGATAAAGGCCTGTCACATCTACGGCATTATTAATTAACAGTGCCGCACTGTGAAATTCAATCATGCTGGACCTCACATATCTCCTTAACAGGTTATGCAAATTCCGCACATCCAGTCCGTGAGTGCATATGAACTGCCAGGCTGAGATTCCCTTCACACTTGTTATATTAATAAGAAACTTCAGAGCTTGAGAGCGTCACAGGAGGGGGGGAGAGAGAGAGAGAGAGAGAGAGAGAGAGAGAGAGAGAGAGAGAGAGAGAGAGAGAGACATAATGCCTGTTTAATTAGAATTAGATGTATGGCTTAAGAAAAAGGGGAGAAATAAGTGAGACAGTGGTGGCTCACGGAAAGAGCAGAGGGGTGAGGGGATAGAATGAGCCTCTTCCACCACTAGAAAATTAATATTAAAAGATAATCTGCCTTTTTAATCACTGAAAGATTAGTATATAGCCCACATGAATCATTACACATTTCATCATTCACTAAAGATAAACGTAGTGTGGAAAGAGCATTATACTCAAATCCCTTTACTTACTAATGGACTTCTAGAGGAATGATGATAATGTTTCTACACTGTGAAACACAAAAGCTGGGTAGGGGTTTTTTCCACAGGGGTGTGTTACTGGTCTTACTCCTTCAACACATCCAAGCCTGAAAGTCAATTAATCTCTGGTCAGTTTAATTGTCAAAGTTGAGGACAAACATTATGGGCTGACTAAACGGTTTTATTATGGCACTATGAGAAAGGCCATGTTTTACTGCTGATAGGGAGCAACATGACGCTAGCGCAATACATCATCGTAAATGTGCACTCACATGAAATCATATATGTGGACATCTAATGGCTCCAAAATCTCCCTCTGAAACGCATGCATTTTTCATGCTGCTATAAAAGCATTGTCAGAGGTGCCGTGTCGGGCTGCAGACACTAATTGATCTGGCCCTTTAAGCGTGTGAAACAACAGAAGCTGTGCTACAAAACTGTCATCGCCGCCTCTTTCCGCTCTTAATGCAGCCATAAATCCACACACCATCTAGCAGTCAGATGTTTTCATTACCCCCATATCAGTTTTATGGAATTACTGACATCTGTATGATTCAGTAATTGTGTACCTCTATGAAGTTGCAGTAGCAATTTTGCTCTCTATATTCCAGATCAATTCTTAGTCCCATTGGGCTGGGCAGAGTGTGTGTTATTGGAAAAGCGGGAGCGCTGATAGATTGCAATAGTTATCTGGTGACGGAGACGAACAGCTTAATCCGACCTAAATCAGCTCAGCCAGTGCAGGTTGTTTCATACAAAGATGCAAATTGTGTTGTCAAAATCAGTCATCTTCGGTGCTGGTTGCCTAACAAGAGCCTCTTCGGGCTTGCTGAGACAAGTGCTGATCTTGCCTGTACAAATCCTCTGGGGTGAGGATTCTCCACTCGGCAAAATGAAACACACCATTTCAAATCAGCCTTTACCTGTACACCTGCTGAATAAGGCATTTACCCTGTTTAGCCATTTATTATCTGCAGTGCTCCAAATAAAGGTAGGTTAAGGACAGGAAGAACATAAATAATTCAGCTGCATGAACAGCAAATGAACACATACTAGTATCTTTTTCCTGTTGCTTTCTCAACATTTGATTTGGGCATAATGAAGTGAGAATGCAAAATGACTGGACTGCAGCTTTGTTCAATCTCATTAAAGTGCCTGGGAGGTAAATAAACACACCCCTCACCCACACCATGTGACTGCCCTGCACTAAATCAATACAACTTGGTTTGTGTAGGGAAAAAAGCATTACGTCTTAAATAATAGCGCGTTAAAGGCAGTAATGATTTCACAGTTTAAGCATGATGCATGAAGGAAAGATGGAGAGAGAGCGAATAACGCACTGATATAAGGTGGGTAGTGGGACTGGGCCTGATGGTGCTTTAGTAGATGTGTCACTCTCAGTTTGGGTAGCACAAAGGGAGGCTCACAGGCACCAGCCTGCTATATATCTCTATTACATCTGATGGTCAGTCTGCTGGCCAGTTGTTTATTCTCATTAGCCAAGACAATAGGAACGATCTGGGCCACACATCTACCCTCCTCTATTAGGTTTGTATGTGAGTAAAGTCCATTCAGTGTAACCATCATTATCTGTAAATTAAATGCGTTCAATAAATAAAATGTTTTTTTAAGATATTAACAATGATATTCAATATTAATTTATGTTCAGATGGGTTATCAATGTAAACCATTTAATGTTATATAAGGTTAAATTTAATATTCACAAAGGAGATGACTAACTATTAAATTACAACAGATTCAAGTCAATAAAAGTTCAAGCACAATTTATTTCATTATCTGTATCGAAGTGTATCGAATACACATCGAGGTGTATTTAAGTGAAGCATTTAAAAATAATATTTTGCCCTGTTAAAATTTTAGATAAATTATGCTCAAATGTATGTACATGATAAAATCCTATTCTCTGTATAATCTCGTCTCTTGTCTTTATTTTCATTTAAAAAAAAAAAATTGAGCTTTGTAGCATGCAGCACAGCACTTCTCCTTACTTCTCTAATTTCTCCTTACAGCAACACCACTGCCACTTATTAATCAGAAATAATAGATTGGTAAAAATATTATAACCCAAATTCTCTCATTCTTTTCAACACACATAGGGTCAGATAGTGCAACCAGTCCAATTTCTAAAACTTTCAGTCAGTCATTTCGCAAAATAACTGGATTGACAATCTGACTGTAACATATACTGAAGTGGAGGAAATCGGGGTATCAGGTGCCATTGGGGCACTGTGTGTTTAAACTGAGGAAGGCCTACTGCCTGCCGGTCTGAAATGTCATAATGTCATAGATTTGGTCTTCCTTATATCTGATGCAAACAGCTGGAATTCCCTATCATGATCATATTTCATATATTTAAAGGCATTTGTGATTCTGAAATGTAGACCTGTCCAATTAAGTAATGTCTAATTAAATATATATTTAAATTGTTAATGATTATACCTATAGAAGAGCAATTGTATGATTTACTGTACTATTGGATTATTGGATGATTTATGTAACTATTGTATAAGTAATTAATTCACTGAAGTGATTGTAAGGTTATTTTATTGTCATTATTTTCAGGCTATTTCACTCGGTATGAATATTGCTTGGCTGTCCTTGAACACGGAAAATTGGAACAAAATGTCAGACCTTGAAAAGGGACAAAATGTCTGTCCTAAGCTATCGAGTTCAGACCCTTCAGGTGAACATGACATATGATGTCATTTCTCAGGAAAAGCCTAAAGTAAACAATCTCAGCAAGTGTAATGCCAGAAATTAATGGTGGCGAACAGAAAAGATGGTCCCCCAGTGCAGCTAACTGGGTTATCAAATATACCAGGCATGTCGTCAAGTACCAGTCAAGATGGGCTGCATTTCCGTGAGCGTGTTTTTGCCTTGTGATGGCCTGGCGAGCTGTCCAGTGTGCAGTAGAGTCAGCTGAGATGTGCGCCAGCCTCCCTGCGACCCTAATTAGGATTAAACGCGATCTTGAACAGATGGGTTTTGAGTCAGAATTTCAAAATATATACATACACACACACACGTGTGTGTGCATGCCTGCGTGCGTGCGTGCATGTCAGTGGCGTAGTGTTTAGCACCTTCGCCTCACAGCAAAAAAGTCCTGGGTTCAAGCACATGGTTGGTGTGGTAGTGTCTGTGTAGAGTCCAACAAAGTCCAACAACATGCACATTCGGCCACCTAGCTATTCCAAATTGCCCCTAGATGTGAATGTGAACTGTTGTTTGTACATACTCTGCAGACGGCTTACAACACTCTCAGCTAAAATCATATGTTGTACAGGAAACCAATGGGTGCGGAATGAAATAATAATAAAAATACGATAACCAGTATTTCTCAACTCTTTTTTTTCCATCGCTTGTACATCATACACCGTCATTTGAATGTTTTATCTATTTTCCAAATTAGAGTTCCTGTCTGATACAGAGTACAGAAAGAAAAGGAAGTGTCTGACAAGAGCAAGAGGCCTTTCCTGGTGTGGGCTGTAAAGGGGGAAAAAAGCATGCTTTTGATAGGCTGCTGCAGACAAGGCAGCCGAGAAAGAAGCTAATGGCCATGATTAATGACAAAGGGCCAGAGGAGAGCGGGGACACAGCCGCTACATACATCATCCCTCCCCATCAGTCAGAGCACCTCCCTGGACCCTCTCCCTCTCTCTCTACCTTATCTCTGCCCACTCCCGCACTCGCCACAATTGCCTCCCTCTCGCTCTCCCTTGCTTCACCTCTCTTTCTTCTCCCTCTGCTGAAAAGAAGAAAACAAGTGACAAAGAGGTGATAAGGTGAACAAGAAAATGGCGTGTAAAATAAGCAGATATCCCCCCTCTCAGAGGGAGAAAGGACGAGAGGAAAACAGGCTGTGATGGCGGTGTGATGGTGCTCTGATTTCACTCGATTTGACTCTTCCTCGGCTAAAGCCTCCATTCTCAAGGTCTTATCTGCCATATGGCTCCCCTGTTTAGATGATTTATTAGGTGCAGAAAAGCACACTGATAAATTTTAGCTCATTGCCGTTGCATAGGCAACCTACGGTGTCAATAAATAAGCTCGGGCCGTTTTTTAATGAAAACTTTTAGTACCAAATGAGGTAACCATTTACATTTACCATCTACTCACTATAATATTATGCTCCCCTTCTCACGCCCCGTATGAACAGTGTGCATGGGGGAGCTCAGATCACCTCCATATGTCAGTACTTGTACTGCACCCTGCTCCTTACCCACTACTGCTGTATTTCTGCTTAATTGAAGCATTCAGCTGTTTACAACACATACAAAACCAGCAAGAGTTTATTTACGACCAATTAAAGTACCCATTTTGAGCGAAGGCAGACAATAATGGATTCCAGCCCCTTTGATTTTAATTAGTTGGTGTGTCCAGGTTCTGGTTTACATGCCTGATTTACAAGCGAGGACTGAAAATTAATTTCCCATCAACCAACAGATGCTAGGTTCCAAAAATGGCAAAACAGGCAGAATGAAGAAATAAAACACTATGATTTACCAAACTAGTGAACCATTTTCAATTGTTTTTCCGTGGCTTTCATTCCTCTTGGAATTTAATCAAAATAAAGTGCATAACTAAAGACACTTTGATTTATGAATATGTCGCCTCATTAAAATGTTTGCCTGTCATCATACTTTTCCTCTGACAATTATAAGAATTATTACAGACTGGATGTCTGACATTAATAGGCCAACACCGGACTTTGGGAAGGCATTCCCCTTTTATTAAACCATCTTCATCAATCTGGTCTGTCTCGGGCTAGCTCAGGAAAGCGGCTACGCTACACACAGATAGCATTCAACACATCAGACATTTCAAATCCGGACACATGTTATAATTTGGTACTTCCAAAACAAACCACCAGTCAATAATGCTGTTTGATATATACAGCAACAACAACAGGCTAAATTATATTATCTATTCTAAAAAAAAAAAAAGTGACATTTGGCTTTTTTCCTAAACCTAAAAGGTAGATCACTAAAAACAGCCACCAGTGGCAGATAAACAAACGAAGCATTGAGATGTGAAATTTCCAAGACACCCAAGTGCTCCACACTATTTGCATAACATGCGCAAATGAGTTCCTGACAATTAACAACAATTTGCAAATGAATGCAAGCTGAACAAAACACGGGGGTTATTTGCAAACCAAAGCATTCCAGCAGTGGCGACGGCCCTTGTTAAACAAGAAACTACCTATGTCTAGCCCCACTGGAAGCAAAATGCCCACTTTCCCTGTTTACACCAACAAGACTAAGTAGGTCGACATCTACAACATCAACAAAGTAACTCTTACATTAAAGCTCCAACAGGCTAAACAGGCAAAGTAAAAACAAGAACAGGGCGCCATTGTTTCAAACACCACCCAAAAAATCATCAGCCCTTTCTTTAACAAGGATGTGAAAATCCCTGCTCAAACAAAAGACAGCGAGCAAGCCAAATAACACATCCCCACATGTTCCGCTCAGCCAGATTTTAACTTATTTTCACCGCCTGCTTGTTGTAATTAATATTGCACAGGAGCTTGCATTGTCATTTTTCAAATCATTTCCCTGGAAATGTTTTACACCTCTTAATGGCCTCGCTAATGCTGTAGCTGTCATGTTTTGGACAGCTGCACTTTTGCAAGACAAACTCGGGCTGCATCATGCTCCTCTCTCAAAGGACCCCTCCCGCTCAAAGGCGCCCGGGCCAGGCCGACCAGCTGCTCACAGCGATATGGAAATCTTTGATTAATTTTTTACCTCGTGGTGTCGAATGTTGCTCAAGTGTCACCTTCCCGCTCTGTCCCTCGGCACCCTTGCTCCTTCCCGCATGCTCCCAGAGATGATGGATCAGTTAAACTGACTCCAAAAGAAATCATAGCGCTAATTAAAGCCAAAGCAAAACAAGCCAGATGTGTATGAAGCACAGAAGCTGGATGGGTGCCAGGCAGGAGGTGTGTGAGTGGCAGCAATGCATGAGGAAATCAAGGCCTCATCCAACAAATTACACAGCTCTCAAACAGAATTCACCTAATACCTCTCAAGCTCATGTCAAGCCTCCCAGATAACATGAGAGAGAGCGCTAACAATAAAGGTGCTGATCTTCTATAAAAAGGGATAATTAGGTTTAAAGTGTCTAATGTCAAAAATCTCTACAAATATTACCTTTGTAGATTTAATATTCACAGTGGAGAAAAATCAATATGGCATTCCCATCAGTCATGTCCAGCCCAGACTTGGCTGCACACAATACCATATTCACCAAGTTATTTTGGTAGTGTCGAGCAGTACCCTGTCAGATTTACCACTTTCAAAACAATGACCCTGATATGAGCCTTGTGCTGTAAATCTGCAGCAAAAACACGCCACCAACAATTAAATCTCACCAAACAAGACAAACGGTTTAGGCTATGTTTGCGTTAAAGTGCACAAAGTTCACCAGCGTTCACCAGCTGTGTGAATGCGATGACTATTCTATCAGATAAGGACTATTTTAAATCATTTTCAGTCTGACGTCATTGCTCATATTTAAACTGAGCAATTAAGATTATGACTCGTCACACTGTATAACACGATCCCAATAAAATCATGACGCAAGTCTGTGTGAGAACATGTTCTGTTCACACTCTCCAAAGATGTGACTAAACAAAATGACTAAATGCTGTTTGTGTTATCAATCAGCACAACTCCGAACTGCACAGAACATAGGGTCGGTAACATAGGTAAACGTTCTTTAAAGTGAGGTTGTATTTGGGGTAATAGGGGTTTTCCTTTTGTTCGTTAGTGTATTGCATTTATACGTCTACATTGCTATTAGCATACTTGTAGACGTCTTGTGAGTTTCACACAATTTCTTCGCATTGTACTTCCACTGGTTGCTTTTTTTTGGCTCTCAGAAGTCAACATGCTGCAGATTCAGAATACATTAATCCTACCTACACAGACTTTTCTAGGTTGCACAGAAGTCACACATTGCCCAACACGGTTAAAGCCCTATATTCCAATGGCCCATTGGTCTGACAGCTCATTGGTTCAACAGTTACAGCCCACCGGTCCGACAGTTACAGCAAATTCACCCAACAGCCTTAACCCTAAGCCTAATTCAACCGACCTGAGTAGAGTGCCCAGGGGATTTATGCAAGGTGCCCGCCTTATTTGAGTTGTCAGACTGCTATCAGAACATACAGCCGTCTCCGCCCAACACCACCCAACGGAAGTCTGCGTTGGTACTTCACTCTGACAAGTGCGTGACAGTCTTGTGAGGCATGGTTTGATGTGTTCAGCACAAAACAGAAATGTTCTGCAATAACAAAAACGATAATGGAATTTTAAAAAAATGTGTTCTTAGAGGACACTTAAAAATCATAAATTGACAAAGTTATCTAGTCTGGGTCTCACTAGTTAAAGTTAAAAATGTAAACTAAAGTTAAAAATGAGCTAAAATGTTTCTGTTTGTTTTAGCACTACGAAAATATGACTCAGATATTATTGCAGATATCTGATCCTAACCTCGCACTGGCCTTTGCTTATTATGAGCCCACCAGTTCAAAATGCACTTAATTTATTGCAAAACACACAATGTTAACTGCCTGTAGGCTAGCAGTTCATGATAAACATATTCATCACTTTTAAGTGGCCTCTGGAATTCTGCCGTCATCATCTTAAACACTTCCGTTGTTGATTTTTCTGTATACAGTGCATTTTTTAGTTTATTATGTTTTAGATTATGTTGTGCAGGACCACCATAATCATGGCAGTGGTCACAGATTCTGATTTTCATTTTTAAATAAAACACTCAACAGCAACATTCCTTAGCCGACACCGGTTGCAATGGCAGCTGCCGTAGAGCGTTCCAAGACCTCCGATCTCAACTCACAACAGCAAAACGGAGCAAAAATCATTGCGGAAAACTGGATTCAGTATCATAAGATAACATGAAGGAGTGACTAGAACTAAACTCTAAAAACTAGGAAAGATTCCAGGAGGTGCTGTGAGTATACGGAAACACAAACAATGTCTGCTTCCTGATTCACCTGGACTGAGTTTCCCTCTCAGAGGAGCTTCAAGCAGGGCTTTCAGAGTTAAAGAGACAGCCAGGCCCATCAATGCAGCAGCACGACTCCATCATCACACTCATACGCTCGTGTACAACGACACACCGCTGAAATATGCTTGCCATTCAGAAACACAACACACAACAACCCGACCCTGTATTCTCCTCCAAATGATTTCCTGCCATTTAAAAGACAATAAGCAAGTAGCAATAGACCGATGGAGGAGGCATGTCATTTTCGGCACGCTGTTGCTCAACATCAAGGAAAATCAATGGCAGCTCTGCAGGGGCATGGAGAAGGAAGAATGGAGCTCCGTTTCAGGTCTGTTTGAACTCATTTTCCTTTCTCTGTGGTTGCCCACTTCACGCAGCCCCCAACCCCCTTCCAGGCTCCTCCACTCCCCCCTCACAGCAGGTCTGACAGCTTGACACATTGACAGCTTGCGGTGAATGACAACTGATTTGTACAAATTTCAAGCCTTATAAATCTCCCCGTCACAACAACAGCATAAAAGAGCTCGGACCCAGCAGGTAATTCAGATGAGAGGAGATAGAGAACGAGAGAGTTTGAGATGGGGAATTTCCCTTTGACAGCATTCTCTAAAAATGTGCCTGATGCTGCATTGTGACAAAATACATAAAAATAAGCATGTAATAAAACCATGCCATTTTAAGTTGGTCAACAATAAACAAAACAAATATTTTACTATGCTGCCAGATATGTTTGTCTCTTTCGATGATTAAGCCCAGATAAAACCCCGAGCAGGTCTTGTTGCCAATCAGCTAAACAATTTTGTTTTATACTGATATTAAAGTAGTACCACCTGCTACAAGCAGGATTACAGCAGCCGTTTTTTTATCCCCAGCCTGCACTCTGGCTGTGTAAATGAGTGGGCCTTTTTTACGCTGTTTAAACAATATCCCACACTGCACCAAGGCTCCGACTACCCTCCAGCTTTCATCTGTTCATAATGGCAGCCCTGGCAGGCAAGGCCTTCAGAGCCATAAATCCTCACAGAGGGTGAATTTTTACTGCCAGAAATAAACTAGCAGGTAGAAAAATCAATAAGGAATGGCATAAAACAGGTTAATAATTCCAGATGAGTTGTTGCTTGCATTTTAGTAGTTGATGGCTCATTTGTGTGAGGTCATCAGTAACCCACCAACTGGAGATATAATGATTATTAATAATTGTAAATAGTCAGCAAGTGCACAGGTAGAGGAAGTACATGCGATGAGATTAAAATTGTTATTCTCCTTTCTTGTCAGTTTTACCTGATATATGAGGCGTGTCACCACCAAATGAGTCCGGTGTAGCAAAATACTATTCTGAGACACTGATTTTGAAACATGCATTTATCACGTATTTAAACATTCATTCATTTACTGAACTGCTTAATCCTAATTAGGGCCACGAGGAGGCTGGCGCCCATCTCAGCCAACTTTGGGCGAGGGCAGAGTACACCCTGGACAGCTCGCCAGGCCACCACAGGGCAGAAACACTTTTTTCGAAAGTCAGAAATGGTTCTTTTACATGCCTCTCACCACAGACAGTGAGAAACATGGCTGGCCTGATAACCCAGTTAGCTGCACTGGGGGGACAGCAGTGACAACTCGTTGATAGTGGGGCTTGTACTGTAAAACAATCTAGAAATATCAGTTTGACGGCCAAATAAATGTGTGCTGTGAAGTAATCAATTAATTACTTTACGTATTATAAAGTTTCTCCAAACTGTATTTTACTTAAAGACAACACAAACATGTTCACTGCTGTCTCTGGATTGGCTGTGCCAAATTTAACAAGTCTCTTTTTTAAACACAACTGTAGGTCTAGAATAGCCCCTCAACTGACTGGCAAACTGTTCAGGGTGAACCCCGCCTCTTACCCAAAATCAGCTGGGATTTGCTTCAGTTTCCCTGTGACTCTATTAAGATTAGTGGTATGGATAAAAAAAGAACAAATGTAGGTAAATGACCTTTTTCTTTTGAGTAACACAGTGGTGTAATGATTAGTTCTATCACCTTGTAGCCACAAGGGTTTAGGCTCCAACCTCTGAGCTGACTGTGGCCTTTCTGTCTGGGGTTTGCATGTTCTTTTCATGTCTGCAAAAAGGTGGTTAGCATGTCTGCATCACATCAAGAAGGTCCTGGGTTTGAGTTCCGGTTTCGTTCAGGTACTCCGGCTTCCTCCCGACAGTACAAAACCAGTACAAAGAAATGGCCATTAGTTCATTTGGCTACTCTAAATATCCTATAGGTGTGAACATGAGTGTCAATGGCTGTTCATCTCTATGCTAACCCTGCAATAGAATAGCGACCTGTTCAGGAGGTCCTCTCCTCCCCTCCACCACAGTCAGCTGGGTTTGCCTCCTGCTTCCACCACAACCCTAACAGGTAAGAACTACAGGTGTAGTGCTTTGAGTTAAGCCCCACAACTTCTTTATTGTAGTTTTTGGGGTTTCTGTGTTTGTGTTGGATATCAGTAGCATTAACTACTGTTGAAAACTAACCACAGTAGGCAAACTCTAAGATAAACATGTTACCACATGCAAGTCATCTGTCCTTTGGGAATCATTGAGCTCACCGTAACAAGCAACAGAATAAATATAAAGGTCTCATTTCCTAGATAATTGGACGCTGTGTTATCTATATATACACGGAAAAAAATATCTGTGTTATCTAGCTAGCTATCATTTATACACTACAAAAAAACTTGTCTTGATTTTTTAAAAACTGGCCAAAAAGTATTTCTGATTATGAAGTTGCAGTACAACCCAGTACCAGATTAGCTTTTAAACATTCATTCATTCATTCATTTTCTGAACCGCTTATTCCTAATTAGGGTCGCGGGGAGGCTGGTGCCCAGCTCAGCCGATTCTGGGTGAGGGCGGGATACACTCTGGAGAGCTCGCCAGGCCATCGCAGGGCCATCAGTCACACAACCATTCGCACTCACACTCACACCTAGGGGTGATTTGGAAC
>JBCNYG010000025.1:32971339-32991168 GCA_039654305.1 Porochilus rendahli
ACAGCATATTGGTTGGAGGGCAGTATCCCAGTACGATAAGGCGAGCAGGATCAATGCACAGCCTGAAAAGCGTAGGCCGAGGGATGGATGTGTGTGACACAGTGGCTGGTGGCAGGGACATTGCCGCAGCTTCCCTGTTACCCTAATAAAGGGTGAAGTGGTTTGGAAAATAAAAATGAATTTCTAGGACTCAAAATCAGTCACTGTGGCAACCTTAATGTCAAGCATGTAGTCTTGTTCCCATATAGTATATAAAACTAACCCTTATAAGCACACAGGTTCTATATACTTGAGGTCAGTTAGCAAAAAATTCTTTCCTTTTTTCTTTCCTTTTTTTGTGAGCTTAATTTTTGTGTAGCTTTGAACAACTCGTGATGTGGTAAGAGAGGTCATGTGTCACTACTGACACATTACTTTTCCAAAAGATACACAAGGGCTACGCTCAGGGCTGTTTAGGAGATAATCTCAATTTCATGTCCATTTTATAAAAGAAATAGGCACAGACCGACAGAAAAGCAACTTCAACTCCTATTCAAACACATCTCATGGTGGAAAAGTTTAATTTACCAATGGGCATTTGTTACCCTCATGACAATCCCAACGTTGACACAGTTTGCGGCTACACCTCTGCCACACGCTGGTGCAGTATTTGACATTCTTCTGCTAGACGAGTTTAGAAGGTGAAGTACAGCTTCTTCATATGTAAAGCTCAGGGTGCATGTGGAACATTCCCAATGCGTGATCTCATGTGTTGAATGGCCAAGAGAAGGCTGTGATAGCAGAAAATAAGGGAAAAGTGCCAAGTGTGAGCTTTTGCAAGATATACTACAGCTTCAGAATGGTTTCACAATTTATTCTTGTTAATGTAACGCTAGGTATGATGTATATGAATGTAAGGGATGTACATATGTATGGGTTTTAAAGGCTTTAAAGACTATGTGCCAATATAAAAATATCTTGTCAATACACAATTTGTCTTTCTTTGGGGTGTTAAATGATTTTTCACGTAAAGGGCTTCAACGACATGGCGAGCTGTGCAGGGGGTACTCTGTTCTCGCTCAGAGTCAGCTGGGATTAAGTGCTTCAGAAAATGAATGAATGAATGAAGGCCTTTGATACTCTATTCCTGATTACTATGGGCTGCAGTTTTAAAATGTTTCTCGGTTGTTGTCACACTAAATAATCACCACTATTTTATGTGAATTCACAACTAGAGCTGTCACGTTTTAGTGGTAATGGCCTCCGGTTGGACCAAACACAAGTTACTGTCTTACTAAAACTGATCAGTGGAGTGGGGAATTAACAGTGGAGTAATACAGTAAGAAGAAATTTATCTGAACATGTTTTGGTGTTCACCCCTGGCAGTGTGGGAAGTGACCACAAATAAAACAAAAAGACTGAGAAATTGCAGTATGCTACAAAAATATGAATTTTCCTTAAACCCTTTCTGAAATGATTGACAAACTGTCCTTACAAGCTTCAAATGAATGTATAATTTATTTGTTCCTCATTATATGGAAACTTGTTGAACTTATAAATACAGGTATAAGGTAACCACACATGTGCTACAAATGTTAGCTAGAGATTAGTTTAAAAAACTCAGAATTAGTGCTTTAAGTATTCATTGTTTCTTCATTATAACAGTCTTGCTCTTGCTATAGAACCCACGTGTACATCAGGTTTCTGGAGATTTCTCTTCACGCTCAGCTGTGGAAATGGGAACGCAGCGCAAGTCCAGCTTTGGCACCCCCATGCCTGCTGTCGTGGGCCACCGGTACAGATTTTATGATGACACCTACAGTGGAGGGCATCATAATAGCCAGGCGAATCGAATGGAGAAGGATGCAAGTTTGGAATTAAAGCATGGTCAGACTTCACTTCTAACTCAGGAGGGAATGAATTCCTCTGAGCTTCGCTCTTACTATGGTCACAGCCCGTTGCCCAGTGTGTCGCCTATGAGACGCAGCCTCAGTGGTACACTAGTGCACGATGGTATTGGCCGAGGATGGAAGGAAGCAGAGCTTGCTCATCAGTATTCTTCTAAAGGCCCGGCCCATCGCACCCTGATGCGCATGAATAACCGACAGTCACAGCACCAGAAGATGGGCAACAGCACTATTAATTGGCAGCAGGTGTCCGGTGGGGGCAACAGCATATTGGTTGGAGGGCAGTATCCCAGTACGATAAGGCGAGCAGGATCAATGCACAGCCTGAAAAGCGTAGGCAGAGGGATGGATGTGGGTGACACAGTGGCTGATGGCAGGGACATTCCTGGCGGGTAATGCCCTACAGCTTCTAGCATAATTGAATCATAATGTAATAATTATATGCCAACTTTCCAACAAAAAAAGCATTCAGTATTCTATCTAACTTTGTACAAATTTCATGATGCTAATAGGTGACTAGAAGCTTTTTGGTAACTCTCTAATAATACCCATATACAGTATTAATATAATTCCCTACCATGTTGTTAACATGTATATAGCTACCTGCTTATTTGGCCTGTGTGTGTTGAAATTATGAAATAATGGAAACTGGACTGTTCTGTGGTGATTTATCCATGACCTTTTCCGTGATATTTTTCCTGCTCTTCCTGTGTTGGTCCCATGGTCAGAATCAACAGCCTGGACATGTCAACTGCAGTGAGCTATCTAAACTCACCAGATGTTGCTATGCAAACCCTCGGAGCCGCCTACATTCAGCATCAGTGTTATCATAGCAATGACGCCAAGAACCTGGTAAACAAACCTTGATCATAAACCCTAACATTCTGTCATTATCTGTTAATGAGCTGACACTTTTCCATGATATCCAATATCCATATCGATATGAATAAAAAAAAACAAAAAAAAAAACAAATAAATAAATAAATCTAACTGCCTAAATATATTAAATATTTAACATATGCCTAGATATATTAAATATCCACAAATTTTTACCTCTAAATTTATGTTGGTTCAGCTACAAGTTAATTTTTTAATAAAAAAAAAATTGTTTAATTAATTAAATTTTTTCAGCTGCATTATTTGATTATTCTGAGGCTCTGTTTTAAATTATATTTTCTTATTTCTACATGATATTTCATATTGTTTGTACAAGTACAAAATGAGAAATACTGGCTCTTTTTGGAGCTTTAAAATCAGAAACCTAATTTCCTTCTAGGTAGGCTATGTAATCTCATTAGAAAACTGATTTTTATTTAAAATTTTATATTGAATTATTCAAAAGCTTTAAATTATTTTTTAATGCTTTTCAAAAACATTCACACAGTATTTTTAAAAATATTTTTAAACATGTAGACTTTTTTTCTTGACCTTACAAGACATTTCTTCCTACCCTTCTAAAAGAAAAAAAAACATGTTCTATTGGTTAGCTTCAGACTCAAACCAAATGCATGGAATGCTTTCAGTGTGCCCATAATCATAATCCGGAGGCCCTATGGGTGGAAAACATCTGCCTGAGAGCACATGATAGCAAAAACTGCCAAAATTTTCCTTTTATCTTTTTAAGCCGCAGATGTTTGGCACTTTGGCTGCCATGTTAAGCTGTGGTTCACTGCAGGTGCCCTAATGTGGCAAAGCAGGCATTTTGAAGCAAGTGAAATGTTTGAAACCAGCTTTTTAGTACAGTGGGCTCTGGGAAAAAGCACAAAATTCTGACTATGTTTAGGCTTTTAAAAAGTTAAGAATCTAACATATAAACCACTTACCACTATTACTAATATTAAGCCTCTCTGTACACGTTCAAAGGTACGAAGTCTAAAGGGGATCCCTGCACTGGTGCAGCTATACAGCAGTGACAACCAGGAAGTGCAGCGGTACGCTACAGGAGCAACCCGCAATCTCATCTATGAGAACATGGAAAACAAGACGGCACTGATTGAGGCTGGTGGTATCAGTAAATTGGTTTCTGCATTGAAAGAACCCGATGATGAACTTCGTAAGAACGTTACAGGTAGAATGTTTTATACATTCCAAAAGTGCATGCAACTTGAATATGGAGCAATGCATGGAATTAAAAGTACGTGTTAGTATAAAATTACTCTAAATCACATATAAGATTATTAAGCTTTTTAGATACTATTTATCATTTCCAGCTTGTCAAATTTTTATTTTTGGCTGATTATTTTGCTTATTTTCTAAAAATTAGACATTTTCCAGCTTGAAATTTGGTACAAATATGTAGACATAGATTTCATAAACCTATTTAATTTATTTCAATCTTGTAAAAAAGTATTACTTTATAAATATAATTATATTTAAGATTTTTTCTCCTTGTTATCCTGTACTTTTGTTAGGATTTCTGCCATGCAGTATTTTCACTCGCATGTTTACTGTTGCAGGGAAGACGAGCTCTAACACAACATAATATGTCATGTGTCACTACTGGTAAATTGTGATAACTACTGGGTATCATTCAAAGTAATAAATTACTGTCACTCAGATTGACAATGATCTGGGATGAGTAAACACAATGCTGAAAAAGTTCTAGTTACTACAGTTAGGTAGAGGTATTTTTTTATTTATTTATTTGGCAGCAACTGAAGGTGAACTTGGTGTAAGTGGAACACAGTGTATCCTGAGAAAGGCAGAGGTGAGAGTGACACGGTGAGAAAGAAAGGCAGAGATTGAAAATGGTCAGAGTGCTTTCTGGATTCTTTCCAGCGCTGGAGTCCTGTGGGACTGGGGCCATTTTCCTCCCTTTGTGACTGCCTAACTCCTCCTTTCCACTCACATATACAATAAACAGGGCTTGAAATACTTTGATTTTTTGTTCTCGGTTGCCAGGTGATTTAAGCAACATGCAATGCTCTTTTACTGGTGGACTGTTCGTTAGTTGTGAAAATCCATAAAGATTACTTTTTTAAGAATAGAGCACAGTTATAGTATATTGTTGTTGCTGTTATTTACTAACAATGGAATGTGCAGATGTACTTCTTTAATAAGCAACTTTATCTTTCCTTTCCTTTTTTCTCTGTAGGTATTCTGTGGAACCTGTCTTCGAAGGACAGTTTGAAGGAGAAGTTGGCGAGGGAGAGCCTAGGCGAGTTGACCGAGCGAGTGTTGATTCCTCTCTCAGGAGGTGGAGACTCTGGTGTTATCCAGCAGAGCCAGTCTGAAACGGACATATTCTACAACACTACAGGCTGCCTCAGGTACAGCCACAATCACTGTATACAGCAGACAGTATACAGAGTGCAAAGTGTTTAGCACATTCGCCTCACAGCAAGAAGAAAGGCGTTTCTGGGTGAAGTTTGCACATTCTCCTTGTGCCTGCGTGGGTTTCCTCTGGGTACTCCGGTTTCCACCCACAGTCCAAGGTGTGAGTGTGAGTGTGAATGTTTGTATGTATGTTGACAAACAATGGCCTGGCGAGCTGTCAAGGGTGTACCCTTTTTAGATTTGTTTTGCAACAATCCTGTCACTTCCCATGATTATCGTATAATTTGACTTACAGACCTGAACTATTTTCCACTTATCAGACGTACAACACATAAATTATATGTGAACGCAACTATGAAGCTTTTAAATCTACCTCACTCAGACCTACATCAGTCCTTTCGGACGTAGCTGGGCTTAATTCGTTCAACAAAAAAATCACAGATTACAGGCTTAAAAGAAAAAGGGGTGTACCAAATATTAGCCAATTCTGAAATGCATGTAAACATTTTCACTTTTTATAAGTTATGCTGTGTTATCTTGAATTAGAAAAGAATGCAAAAGGAAGCACGTCACAGACATTAGACATTTCACAGAACGTTTAAGGGGCAACTGTATATATATTTGAAGGTGACTCTAGGGGCTACCTTCACTATGTTAATTTTAGCTGTACTGCACAAAATAAAGTTTTGAGAGAAACAGGACATCCATACCTCAAACAGTCTCAGAGCGCTCTGATTTTACAGCTGATAAAGCACTGGTGGTGATGGTATTTGTGTGAGTGAGTGAGTGTGTCTGTGTGTGTGTGCGTGTGTTTAAATCACCCACATGAACGGGTAAAATATATAGAGTAAGTTACCTGCATTGCATTACTTTCCAAACACAGGCACCTTTGTTCTTACAGTAAGCAAAGAATTTACTGTATGTATTACAATATGTATGTATAATACATATGTATAATACACAATATCCTGTCTTCTCGTCATCCCTTGTTAGAAACCTGAGCTCGGTGAATGGGAGAACCAGGCAGCAGATGAGAGACACACGTGGCCTTTTGGACTCTCTCGTAGGATACATAAAGAATTCGCTACAGGAGTGCAAGGCTGAGGACAAGGTCAGCTCTGAGAACCAGAGTGTATGAATAAAGTGTTGAATTTGCTTCAGTGAGTTACAGTCTCTCAAGAATAGCACCTTTAAAAAAAAGTGACCAAGCAAAAAAAAAAAAGTATACCCATTATCAAGTCTGAGTAAAAAGAAAAAAATCTAAACGTTTAAAAAACGAATCTGTAACAAAATAAACTTCATTCATTATAATAAATACATAAAAGAATGAATGGCTAAATTAATAATGCAAGGAATTTCACACTCTGCAGGGCGTAGAGAACTGTGTGTGTGTCCTGAGAAACCTGTCCTACCAGCTGTACTCTGAGATCCCCACATCAGTGCAGCAGCGCTTACAGGGTCCAACACGAGCCCAGAACACAGCAAATAGGGACGCTATCGGCTGCTTCACTCCACAGAGCAAGAAGACAAAGGATGTGAGGGACAAAGTGAAAAAATGCTGTTTCATAACGAAATCTTACATTTTGTCTACATGTCAATATCTTTAACAGTTATTTTGTGACCTTGAGTTGGACATTAGCTCATAGTCGCATAGGCATTTATAGCCAAGCAGGCTATTACTTATCCGACGAGACAGAGCAGAGAAACAGGGTCCACTAGATCGTAAGAAATAAAGGACTTTATTGAAATTCTCGAAAATTTTATATATCTAATATATGTGTGTGTGTGTGTGTTTGTGTGTGTGTGTGTGTGTGTGTGTGTGTGTGTGTGTGTGTGTGTGTGTGTGTGAAAAACTAAACCAACAAAAAACAATTTCTGGATTCTGATTGGCTGCTGTACTGACACACTGAAATTTATATCAAAAATGTTAATTTTTGTTCCAGTAATGTTTTGTTATTTAACAAAGAACCACATATACGCTACTGTTCAAAAGTTTTGGATCACCCCCATTTCGTTTCGGTTGTATTCAGATTTAAGCTATTCACGTCCTGTGAACAACCTGAAAACGGACAAAGGTAATCAGTACATCAGAACTAGAGCTACCTTTAAAGACTAGAACAAGACCACGGGTGGGCTTGAAATCGTGGAATGGAAGCCCTGTCTCCAGAGTTAAAGGGGCAGTGGGTTCAGATTTACAGGTTGCATCATGTCACCTCATTGTTGATGTATTTTTTCCCCCCCCCTTCAATATCTATAAACTCTACTCATGCTAACATTGTCCACCCCGACCCCCCCAATACATTTCTTAGGAAAATTATAGCTCCTGAGTCCGAACAAGCAGGTTTTAAGCTTTTAAGTCCAATTTCCAGCTGATTTATACTTAATTCATGGGTAATGCTGCGAGCTCGCTGGAGGCTAGCCAGGGATCAAGCCGATTACACCAGCGACATTAAAAAGCCTTCATTACGTCTGCCCTTATTCCCATGAGAGTCTCAAGAGGCTTAAAATAAATTCATATTTCTTCAACCAACAGATAATGACAGGCTAAGCAACTGCCAGAAGAGAGCAAAAATAGCGATGTTCACTGGAAAATAGCGACAAGGGCGTCCCAAGGGCACACTTTTTTTTTTTTTTTTTTTTTTTTAGTTCTGTAACATGTAATTTGTTTTTAATTTGATTTATTACAGAGCACACTTTCAATGTCAATGCTTCCCCCCCAACAACACTAGGACTCCTTTTAGCAACATGCTAACATATAATCAGTACAAATGTTATTATAACATAATTTATATTAATGCTCAGAGGAATCTTGCTTGGTCATGGTTCATGGTATTGATTCTGATACAATCATTCATACTCCTGTTCTACCACATCCTAGAGCTGCTCGACTGGATGTTCGTAGAACCAGTTTGAGAAGACTTTGTGACACCCTCATACTAATGGCAGATTGCATCACAAGATGAAATGCGTAATCTTTCCACCAGCTCAATATATCGCTATAGCCATTTTTCTTGAAATTCTCTGATTAACAAGACATTAATGCCTACATTTGTAAAAGGCTCTTGCCGTACTGCAATTGCCTGTGTCTGTGTCGCCTTTTGCATTCCCATCGCCGTCCCCGTATTGCCCAGGCTATTTCTCAAGAGTTGCCAGACGGATCATTCTGAAATTTTGCATGCAGGTTTGCTATGGTGTGCAGGGTGCCTGCCATTTTCTCCGTTTGACCTTTGACCTTGTTCCACTGATCTTGAATTTTTTTATTTTGTACCGGCTGTTTCTCAAGACTTACCGTGTGGATCATTCTGAACTTTTGCATGCAGGCTTCCTATAGCGTCTAGGTGTGCATAGGCTTCTCAGTCAGTCTGTTTGACCTTTGACCTTGTCCCAATTATCATGACCTTGTAAATTTTGTCTGGGCTATTTCTCAAGAGTAGCCAAAGTTTGAAGCCATGAAGGTTTGCAATGGTACGTAGGTGTGCACATGCTTATTGATTTCTCTGTTTGACCTTTGACCCTGTTCCAATGACCTTGAATTTGTAACTCTTGTGTGGGCTATTTCTCAAGAACTGCTGGGCAGATCATTCTAATATTTTGCGTGTAGGTCTACTATGGCATGTAGGTGTGCAAACCTTTGTCAGTTTCTCGGTTTGACCTTTGACCTTGTCCCAATTATCCTAACCTTGTCAAATTTCTCAAGTACTGCTGGCTGGCTGAGGGGTTTCACCACATGTGATGGATAATTTTATGATGTGTTATTGTTCAGATTCTTTCTTTAACATACTGCTACTGTTACTTTTCTAATATATACCTTGAAAAACACCTATTTTTAACTTTAATTAAATTTTTTTTTTACATTGGGTGTCCATGAATTTTTGCTAAATTTCCACTACAACCCAGACTGGGATAACATAATTATTAAAAATAATTAAATTACTTAGATGAGTACAACAGAGTTGGACGATTAAAATAAAAAAAAATAAAAAATGAATAAATAAATAAGAAAGAAAGAAAGAAAGCAATGCTAATTTGCTAATCTCAAGGATACCGTAATGAGAAAAAATATTTTTCTTCTCTAGCGAAAAAAAACAACTCTTGGCAGAGATCGGTGTTCACATAGATCAGTGACTCATTCATCACGGGGGAGAAGAAAAGTATATCAGGTTAGTACAGCAGTGCCTCTGTGAAGACCCAGTTCATGTCCTTCACGGAGACGAAGGCCTTATTAACCCATTTAAAAGCACAGAGCAGAATTTTAAAAATAAAAAAGACAGTTTGGTTTACTTTCAAATATGCTAACCTTCCTCCACCCCCCCTCTGAAAAAAAAAACCTGCTGTAGGTTGTACTCCTTAAACATACTGCACTGAGACCTAAAAATCATTTCAAGATCATTATAACGACATTCACTTCTACCAGCGCCACACTTTGTTCTTTTGAGAGAAAGGCTCTTCCTCAGAGGCTGTGGGATAGAAACTCGTCAAAGACGAAACGCTATGCTTTGAAAGCTGTCCGAGACGTTCGGTTTGTTCGAGACGTTCTGTTTCTCCGGAAACATAAATGCTCTCTTATCCATAGGAGTGAGTCCCTAATGGCACTGAATGAAACGGATCCATATTTCCCAGACAATGGACAGATCATAACAGGCTAACACACCGCCAACACCGATTAAACCTGCTTTACTGAAAACTACCTTCACACACGTCTGACCCAGTCACTATTTTGAGATTTATGATACCTTACTTAATTGATGGACTGCTTAATCCTACTGGGGCTGCCGGAAGGCTGGAGCCTATGTCAGCCGACACCCTGGGCGAAGGCATGGTACATTCTGAACAGCTCGCCGCATCACTACAGGGGCAGCACTCACACATCTGTTCAAACTAACACCTGGGGGCAATTTAGAACAGCCAATTAGCCTAATGTGCATTTCTTTGGACTCTGGGAGGAAACCGGAGTACCCGGGGGAAACCTACACAAGCGCAGAAAGTACACGCAAACTCCTCACAGAAATGCTTGGTCCCAGGAACTTCTTGCTGTGAGGTGGACATGATATCTGGAAGCAATTTTGAAATTTTGTGACTAACTTATTTATTTATTGTTTGTTTGTTCTTCCCAATGAGGTCAGAACCAATTCCCACCATCACGTATGCTTCCGTATCACATGGTCTACTGTACACGCATATTCAGGAGCGGTGTAACACCCTCAGATGAAAGCGCAATCCTCGTCCTTGTATGCATGAGCTCACAGACCCCTCCTGATTGGCTAGTGGTTGCTTTAAGTTACAGAAATCAGCCAATCAGCTCTCATGGGCTCACTGTTACAGGCTAAACTCATAAACTGTTGGATGATAGTGGCACACCTTACTACTGTGCTACTTTCTTTTTTTCATTTCTTAAAAATAACCGAGGAAATCACAGGTCGTGGTTCAACCACAAACACCTCCTGACCAACCAGTCTCGAGACTCAGCTCTGCATAAATCAACAATCAAAGCCAAATTTGGATTTAATGTTGCTTTCTTTCCCCTCAATATAATTATGTCTCATCAGCAAATGCAATGCAATCTGGTAAAGTGTCCTGACCTACATGGATACCAGTTTGAAACGAACGATTTAATATGTGCCCTCTTATGATTGATACGTTTCAGGGATCTCTTTGACTGCTCCAACTCTTCCACCACCAGCATCGGCATCTATCATTTCAAGGAAAGCCAAAGACGCTCCATAATGCCCTCATTCCATCTAATTTCATTCTGCACGTCATGGGATATTAGCAGAGGGCCGAGTGCATCGCATGGAATCCATATTACCTGATTAATTCCCCAGATCAGATTGGATTTATCAAGGGCAATGGGTGACATTATGGTAATAGGTGATTTAATGTTGTTAATGTTAGAATCAGTCAAAAAAAAAAAAAAAAAAAGACTGAATGGATGAAGATGTATGACATGTGGGACACCTCAAAAGTATTTGGCTTCAGCAGAAGAATTGTTAAAGGGATCAGAATAGAAATGAGCCCATCCTTGTACTGACTTCAGGATAAACTTGGAATGAGCATGTGGCTCACTGTCCCTTACATTTTTAGCAGCAAGAACTAATTCTATTACAGTGGACTCTCTTGTGAAATAACTAATTACAACTTCTCATTATATTGAATCTTCCAGCCGTGTCTCCTGCACTTTCCTCTTAGCACTCAAACCCCAAGCTGCATTATTAAAATCGCTAACTTTAGCTACATACAGCTGCTTTAGCATTATAACTAAAACAATGTGTAGCAAACGTACACATACTGTACATATACTGTAGCATACATAGACTCAAGGCATTTATTTTATTTTGAGTCACTTTCAAATCCCGAAATGCTACGTGAAATAAGCTAGGTGGCTAGCTAAATGTTTTTGCTGTCAGGCAACTTTCTCACATTAATGCCATTCCCAGGAGAAAAGAAACTAGTTTTGTCAGCGGAGCTGGGCTAAGCAAGATCTGAAGATAGATCGTACAGGTAAAACTCGGATTTTTGCAGTGTATACATAGTATGAGATTGAATTCATATACAACTAGGTTGGCACTCATAGATTGCAAGGAACCGCCGCCATGCAGCACGGATAATGTAGCAAATAGACCTTTATGGGTTCTGGTTTTAATTAACTATGTACTTGTGTTACATATTATATTGTATTTTGTATGTGGGTGTGACCAAATTAGTGAAAAACCTCTTTAAGTTTTAGGATTTATGAAATTTGTTTGTGTTTGACCTTTCAAGGGCAAAGGTAATTGTTTCATTTGGTTTCCTATTCATATCCCACATTAACCGAGTTTAGCGGCATTCGTTTCTAAGCTATAAGCACTCCAATGTCCAATATTTTGTGACCTTGACCTTTGACCTTGAATTTCCATAATCAGAACATCTCAGGAACACTGGTGGGGGAGTTTGGTGAAAATCCATACATGGGTGTGGTCAGGACCTCTGGTGATTAAAACAGGGTCTCTGGTCTATGACTAAAAAGGTCGGATCAGAAGCCATGTATCAGTGTCACTGTAATTGTTGTCAGTGACAGCAAAACTGGAGGTTCAGTAGGATTCAAAACAACAAGATACTTGAGTTTGATATTTGCCACTTGCTGGTATGATTACGGTAGAACGGAGCGGGAGATGGACAGATGAATCAGTGTGGCATCAGCAGTAATAAGGACACTGTACCAGTGCATTGTCGTAAAGAGGGAGCTGAACCAAAACGCAAAGCTTTCGATTTACCAATTCATCTATATTCCAACCCTCACCCATGTTCATGAGAGTAGTGACTGAAAGAATGTGATTTCTTTGTAGGGCTGGGTTCAGCCTTGGAGGTAGGATGAGGAGCTGGGACATGCAACAGGGACCTCCGGGTAGAGGTGCCGCTCCTCCGAACTGAAAGGAGTCAGTTGAGGTGGTTCGGGAATCTGATTACGGTGCCTCCTGGTCGCCTCCTGTTCTGGGCATGTACAACCGGCAGGAGGGCCCGGGGTAGACCTCGTACTCTCTGAAGGGACTTTATGTCTCGTCTTGCTTGGCAATGCCTCGGGATCCCTCAGAAGGTGCTAAAGGGTGTTGCTGCCGAGAGGGATGCCTGGCTTTCCCTTCTAGACCCGTTGCTTCGGAGACCTGACCTCGGATAAGTGTAAGGAAATGGATGGTTGTTTGGATGGATGAATGTTATGATGATAAAGGGACAAAATGCAAAAAGAAATAATCATAATTATACAAAGAAACACACAATATCAACATACCCCTACCAAGATACTTTTTTTCTCCTTGACTGCCACTCAGCAGGTGGCACAGCACGGACAAAAATCGATCCCAACCAAAAATACACATCCTCGTCTTTAATCTTCCTCCAGGAAGTCAACCCCATGTGCGCTCTTCTCTCCCACAGAGCTGCCTGGCTTTAGATCTGAAATCTAAACAACAAGCTCCTATGTCTTCACCACATCCTTTCAGATCTTTCAGGAAAACATCGCCCTACGTGACAATGACACACCATCACGACGAACTCAAAGTGAACTCTCTCAGATCATGCCAGTTGTTGGCGTATGCAACATTTCAAATTCAAATTCAAATTTTATTTGTCACATACAACTTATACACAGTACAATATGCAGTGAAATGCTTAGTATGACTGTCCAAGATGTAAATATACTATTAAACAATCAACAAGAACAAAAAGAACAATAACTAGAAATTTAAAGGATTTTAAATGACAAGGGGGTGGAAATAATAAAATAAATAAAATAAAATATGCATATAAGATAAAATACAGGATAAAGAAAATATATAATATATATGAAATGTAAAAAATGTAAAACATAAAATGTAAGTGTGCAGGCAGTAAGTTCTTTCAGTGCCGATTTTCTTGAGTGTCTGTAAAGTGTCTGTGTGCAAAAAAGTGACTTGAAAAAGTGTCGTGTGCAACAACATTTTTTGATCTCTATTGATGTATTTGATGTGATGATTGACTTAACAAGGATGATAATTTGCAAATGTTTCTAATGCTCACTAAATATAGCATAGCAATTAGCAAGAAATCAGTGGGCTCTCAATTGGTAAATAAATATTTCTTATATATTAATATTGTATTAAGTCCCACTCACAGTATGAAAACAATGATGAATATCTCATACAATGGTGTTTACTACTCCTTTCACAGATCTGCACAAACTGTCTCTAACTAGGATAGAAAGAAAAGTCTGAGGCCCCGGCACGCAACTGAGCAAGAGGACAAGAAAATCAGAATCTCTAGTTTGAGAAACTCTAGTTTGACAGGTCCTCAGTTGGCAGCTTTATTAAATAGTACCCATAAAACACCAGTGTCAACTTCAACATTATAAAGGGAACTCCGGAAACTGCAAAGAAAAAGCCATATCGGAGACTGGTCAGTAAAGGGAAAAGATTAAGATGGCAACAGAACACAGGCATTGAAGAAGGAAAAAAGTTCTATAGAAAACTGAATACAAGTTTAAGATGTAAGGCCCAGAATAAAGGAAAACATGCTGGAGCAGTGCTTGGAAGCATCTGTCATACATGGTGGGGGAGGTGTGATGGTCAGGGGTGCTCTGGTGGGGGTAAAGTGGATTTATACAGGGTAAAATGGGATATCGAACAAGAAAGGCTATCACTCCTTTTTATAACACCATACCATACCCTGTGGACGGTGCTTGATTGGAGCCACTTTCCTCCTACTACAGGACAATGACCCAAAACACTCCAACCTGTTCAAAAACTATGTAAAGAAGAAGCAGTCGGCTGGTATTCTGTCAGTATTGGAGTGGCCAGCGTAGTCACTGGTTCCTAACTGTATTGAGCTGTTGTGGCAGGAACTTGACTGTACGGTAAAAAAGAAGTGCCAGTCCAACTTCTAGGAGGTGATTCAGGAAGCATGGGGTGATATGTCTGCATCTTACCTCAACAAATTGACAGCTAGCTTGACAAAGGTGTGCAAGGCTGTAATAGATGCAATTGAAGTCTTTTACACAAAGTGTCCAAATTACTATTTTAATAAAAAATAATTATCTTAAACTTTGTCGATGTCCTGACTATATGTCATATTCAGTTTGAACATAAGTCTGTGTTTTCATTAGAGATATCTAATAGAAGCTCTGCTTTTAGGCAGTGCCTAAATCATTATATAATTATCGCCAAAGATGACGAACTCACGTTTGCTATTTAAAAAAGTTTTTAAAAATTTGTTATGTTGGAATTTTGAGTCAGTATACTACTGAGCTCATCTCATCTTTTCGAGCTAATAGGCATTAAGGTTGACCATCCCAGGCTGTTTCAAATAAATACAGACATTTTTGAAGGCCTCATGAGTGACATCACAGACACAAGGGAAAGACTTGTCCTCGACATGCCTTACATGTCTTTCAATTAGCCCGGTTTCAGAGAAGACCTTCAGAAAGCAGCCCAACAGATGTGTACATGTACTTGTTTAGAAATGGAAAGAAGAAGCAAGAGTGCGCGAGAGAGCCGAACCCATCCGAAAGTCACACAATTATTAAGAGGACTGAATGGTTCTCATTAAAGCATCTGAAGCCCAGCTGGTCGGAGATACAGCAGGTCAGCTGTAGTTCAGCTGGAGGTCTTGTGATCGAGGGCTTGGCTGGAGTAAGCAGGGGGAGGGATGACTTATAGCCACAGGGTGAATGCCAAAGCCATAAATCCAGTCAGGCCTGACCCAAAGCCCCTATAAACTTTATTTACATTTGCACATTGTATCTACATTTAAAACTTCTATGTTTAGTCCATTTAAAGCTGTGATGTGTCTTGTGTGGCTCTTATTGGGAGTTTTATCTTCTTTATCCCTTTTAAATCTGTCGCTCAACATCCTCCACTGAAAAGAAGATTCATGGGACCTTCCATCAATTATGTCTTTGTAACAGGGAATTCTATTAATATATTTTCCACTGTCTCTGTAGTTCAGCAGCTGCAAGTTCGAGCTCTGAAGCATTCAGCACTTAATACACTGTATTATTTCAGTCTACAAACGAACTTAACTTACAATTTGCCACAGTATAGGCTTTTTGGCTGGGGAATACTGTATTCAGATGAGTGGTTACTCTAATTAATAGCACTTTCACTATTTCCGTAGGTTCATTATTCTTAGTGATATAATTTCCTTACTTTTGTGGGTGTAAGCACAATAGCTGTCTATCAGGTTGAACCACAGCATTTAATCTGTGGCGTGCCCATAAATCGGACATGTCCGTCAGAAATGACATATGTTTAGAAATAACCATGCTTGTAATAGGGGGAAAGCAGCTACCTCCAAGTGCCATTTATTATTTATAGAGGAGGGAAATAAATAAATGAAACTAGCATCTTGCCATTTGGCATTCCAGTAGGCTTTGTGCAAATCTTTTTGATGTTGGCACCCGTAGAGAAACCTTGTTTGGACAGCCATAGGGTGGAGCTGGCAGGCTTCTAGCTCCAGCGGAGAACACAGGCTACTGCAGAGGCGTAGATAGGGGTCCTCTCGGCCTTCCAAGGGGAGATTCTATCACATTGGCAGGGGACTAAGCATTATTCAGGATTATTACACCCCATCAAGAAAATGCTGGCCAACAATATCCCGGTGTGCTGTCTACTGTAGACATGGCACAGTGAAGAGACACACAGAGGGAGGAAGACAGTCCTGATAGCTGCACTTTACACACTCAACAATTCAACAGGCATGACCATACTGTAACCACTAACACACCACCACGGTATCCAAAAGGTATACTGTGTGAATTAAAACAGGAAGCTGCTAATCACTTCATGAAATGTGGTTTGTAATCCAAACTTTTCAAGCAAAGTTCAGAGGAAAATTACTCCTTGGTCAATTTTCCAACATAAAATGCAACCACACATTCAACAGTGCCCAAGAACTCATACAAGCATTTATTATTCACAAACTACTTATTTTTGACATAGAAATCAAGAGTGTGAAGGGAAAAAGCATATCTTGAATTTTTCTGGCAGTTATAAAATAAAATCATTATTGTGAGAGCGGTCTGTCAGAAACGGGAGCAGAAGTGAAATAATAATAATAAAAAAAAAAAAACTCAGCATAAAATAATCATTCAGCTGGTTTTGTGGTAGGAAGGCTACGTGGCCTTGTGTGAGAAAGCAGCAAACATGCCTAAGTTATTACTGCAGGAAGGCAATCTGTCAAAGCCAGGCTGTTTTGGCATGGCAAATACCACTGGTGAGATCAGAGAGTCACATTCTGCTTGCAATTACTGCTAAAGGACCTTGGATGCAGGCAGCCTGCTATCAATTATTTCTTTGGCCTCAGACACTTGGAGCTGTCAAACTGGTACTGTCTTCTGTTTTATAACAGTACAGGAGAGGGCACAGTGCACTGGCCTCTGAGACATTCAAATAGTTTAGGTCATTAAGTGTGTTATTGTAATAACACATTGACCGTATATTCCTGTTTCTGTTTTTATCTTTACAATAACAGGGTAAAAAATTCTAACCTGTATGTTTATGAGAGTGACATCATTACCATGTGAATGATTGCACAGTCTGTACAAAGCTGTGCTAATCATGACATACAGTCTGCTTTCATCGACACTTTAACACATTAACAGTGGCTCATCCGGTCCAAAATCTGTCCCTGTGGGTGGAAACTGACTATGCAACTTACGCACATGCACGGGCATATAGCAGAATCTCCCTCTGTGGACTCAGTGCTAAATGATAATCATGCAGTCAATTATTGATCAGAGAGTGCCTGATGGCTTCTGATGAAGATCTGCATATGCATGGATACAGCATTTATCCGAGCAAGTGCCGCTATGCAACTCTGCATCTTTCAGGGATAAAAGGAAGCAAGAGGAAATTAATCATTTTTCCACAGCGTGACAGCACATTGGCCTGATGTGGCTAACCCATCCCCCAGGGCACAGCTCTAGATCATCCAGGGCTGTTGCTTTGGCAAGAAATGGACCATTCCCCCCTCATCTCCACCCCATTCTACTGCCAAGTCCTGGGACTTTATAGCTGAAAATTACATTCTTATGGTAAGCAAATGTGCAGGAAAGCAATACTGAAGTTGCATGAATCAGTCAGAGGGGAAAGGTCATTACTCAAGGCTTGGAGGAAGGAAGTATCTTAAAGGTCTCTGACACTTAGAAACTGCCCTGTAATGCCTTAATGACGGATCCATAGGATGCCCTTTAAATTATTGCATGGAACAGATGCATGCCACTGCATTAATATCTTTGTTAAATAATCACACGAGTACCAGTTTTCTACGGGCATGCAGGACCCGGTCTACACAGTTTCCTTTCATTTACTATCACTGTTTATGCACAGAAATACACTTGCTGTTTTTAACTTCACTCTCTGCAGTATGATTGCATCCATAAAGCACTAGTGCATTATTAAATACTAATAAGGGCAAGGCACTAAATGCTGTATTTCAATTCAAAGTGCTCACTGTATCTTAGTTTTCCAATAATCAAAGTTCAGCAATCTCTCTGGTGGAGTTTTCCAATGACTGACTAGAAAGAAAACTCCTTTAGAATAAATATTCAACGCTGACAGAATGCTTGTTTAGAGTTAAATAGGCTGCAATTTATAGGGGTAAACACTGACTAATCTCTCTTTTCAGCATCTCCATGGTAACGTTACCATTTGTAAAGCACCTGCTGTGAAATAAAATCAAATTCAATTCCTCTGTCTTTCCACCTGTACAGTGAACTTTTTTTGCATACTTGTACCCCTACTCCCTCCACAAATTGATCCACGGGATTTTTTAATAGAAAATGAAAGTTTGATTTTTAAGCCTCGGGTTCCTTTATCTCCTCGGCCCTCAATAGGTTTAGTCATGCACAGAGAAGGTGCTTAGAACTTTGCAAAGACTCTTCTGAGAAGAGCAGGGAAACGCAGCCTGTCAGAAGCCTTTGTGTAGGGTTTACAGCTTAAACCCATTGCCCTATACATTTGGTGACCCCTTTTTCCACACGCTGAAAAGTTTCTCAACATCAAACTTTGGATTATCTTTGATTTCCTCTCAGGTGAAAGGGGTTTAAACTCCTCTGCTGGCAGATCTAACAGACAAAAGGGATAGGGAAATGTTTAGTCACCATATTTATCAGCGCCCAGTTACTACATGTCAGGAGCACTTTCACTCCACATGCTAATTAACAATACCCCCCCCCAACACACACACACACACACATCTTATACACACTAACCATCCCCCATCATTCCTCCATGTCAAAACCTGACATATCATGACTAAAATCCATTTGCATGCAAATTCAGATCAACGAAATCCAAACTTACATTTGTCACCTCTTAATGCCAGATTCTGATCTCACTTAATAAACATTACACGTGTGGATACGTCTAAAATGCAATCGTTATAAATTTAACTGTGCTTGTGAAGATCTAAAACTGTTCCAAGATGGACCTCTGGAAAGACTTCTAAAGGTTTCTCATAGTTGGTTTCATAACATGTAGTCATTTAAGGGGTGGGGGGGTAAAAATATTACCTAAAATGTCCATTTTAAGACAGACAAACATCAAAGTGCATGTGGCAAATTGTTTTTTTTACTGACAGTATAAATGCTTTGGGCATGACTATAACTATGTCCACATCTGTTCATCCACATCTGGTAATTGGAACAGACAGGAACACGGGTTGAAATTTCACCAATGTGAAAATCTAACATAATATTTCAATGAACAAAAATCAAAAGTACCAATCAAACAGAACTGCACATACACTCAATACCCTGAGTCTTGTTTTTTAACCTTCCCAGTTAACCTTCTATTACTGTATTATAGCATGGAACCTTTCGAAGAGTGTGTTATAGATCCAGTGAGATAGATCAAACTTTAATAGAATGCAGTAGTATTAACTGTTGAAAAACTTGCTCTGTATCCAGGGGAATGCCAGGCACGGTTCATATGCAGCAGATCACAGAACACGGCCACTCCAGCTCGCCTGCTCCCATCAATCACACAGCAAATGGCTCTTCTGACACTCCCACTATTCATTTTCCAGGGCGCCTTACGTGACCACCATCTTGAAGATAACGTGTGTGTATGTATGTGTGTGTGTGTGTGTGTGTGTGTGTGTGTGTGTGTGTGTGTGTGCCCATACAGATGGTCACATCTGTGTTTGTTTCTCAGGTAGGCG